>JARBWK010000004.1:84128211-84186376 GCA_030556195.1 Anolis apletophallus
CTCACATCCTGTTTAGAAATCATCATGAGAATGCTATAGTGAACCTGGTTCAGAATTTGCCTGCAAGACGTTTGGGTTACCGTGCCACTGGACTTCCAGAAGGAATTGTTTGGATCTGTGGGCAAGTGGCAATGCCTGTGCTTCCTGTAGTTTGGTCTGGAGTTTGTACCCTAGGCACCCTGCAGCCGGGGTTTGAGGGTGCTTCCCAGAGAGACTCAAGTGACAAATCTATACCTACATCTCCATAAACGCTCCTTGCTGACGTGCAGCGCTATGGATATAATCCTGACCGAACTTACTTAAATGAATTCCAGAGGTTTATAGCAAATTGCAGGGCCAAGGTTGGGTGGCCTGGAACATAAAACAGTTGCGTGTGTTCTCTTATGAATTAGAATCTTTGGCAAATGATACTTATCAGGAATTGTCAATTTTGCAGGTTGAAATGGATTCTTTGGCAAGAATGGCCATGCAGCAAAGGTGGCCCTTAGACTATCTCCTCTCCAAAGAGGGTGGTCTCTGTGTGTGGCTGAATGTTTCTTGCTGTCATTTTATAAATAAGACTGGTGCTATAGAGCTGGATCTGATTAAAATTCAGGGTGCTGCTAGAGAAATACAGAAGACTTATTCGGCTCCAAGTGATTTTTTGAATACATTATTGAGCTGGCTGCCGAACTTACATTGGTTACGTTCTCTTGTGATGATAATCATTGTGGTGATATGTTCTGTGTTGGTCATAATGTGCTGTCTGCCTATTGTGCTCAGATGTTGTGCGAGGGCAGTACAGAGTTCCCTGGAGACAGTAAAAGGTGTGCATACTGTTAGAACTGAAAGACCTGGGGTCCCACGGGACTGGAGGGTCGATTGGTCTAAATAGGTGTTCCAGACGTGTGTAGGAAACTCCATGTGATGAGTTTCCTACAAGAAGGAGAAATTCTGGAATAAAGCAGGTTTGGTACTTTTCCGAGCATAAAAGTACAGTCAGAGAGTGATGCTACTTGCGTGTCAACTCTGAAAAAGAGGGTTTTGGTGCCAGAAATCAGACAGGCACTTGCAATGAAAGACTAACACTGTGATTAAATGCATTTTAATACACCCTGTGCCCAATTTAAACCAATATAGGCTAGATGGTGAATGCAGTGCAGCAGTTGAAAGTTAATGGGAATTTAATGTGAATGGGAAACACCACTGCGCATGGCAAAGAGTCCGTCCTTCTCCGCTGCTGGCACGGAGCCTGGAAATAATGTTGCAACTAAAAAGAACAGAGAGACTCAGCATTGATACTGCACTGTGAGAAAGAAATACCTAATAGATGGCTATTGTTCTCATTTTTAGTAATGACAGAGGGATGATGCTAATGATTTATGCAATGTTTATTGGATTAATGAAATGTCATGTAACCACAGTAATCACCAGCCAATTATGATTGTTTTATCCATGAAGAAGGGGTGGGCTTGACTGAAATGACTCCATTGAGGTATAAATGTCTTTGTATGAGAAGTGACGGGGTCTTTTGCCCCTACCTGCAGCTGTGTTCTGCTGGCAAAACCCACCAGCTGGTGCCAGAAATAAAACCTTTTTCACCTATTTCACAGTTGTCGTGTGTTCTCCCTCATCCTAGAACCCGGCTGCAGCTTTGTTTAAATTGGTACTCCATAACTCATTTCTGCTAATGGTATTTTATGATGTTTTAAATCTTGATGTGTTTTATATGTTTGGAAACCGCCCTGAGCCTTGGGAAGGGCAGTTTAGCAATTCAAAATAATAAATAAATAAATAAATAAATAAATAAACTGTAGCCGCTTGTTGGCTGCGTTGCCATAGCAATGTAGCCTGCAATAGAAATGTATCCACCCAGAGCAGGAGCCAAAGGGGGTGGAGCTAGCTGTCAACTTGAGTGGAGCAGACATTTTAAAAGTCAGTCTTTGGCCTGTGAGCCAAAGAGAAGGTTGGTTTTGGCTAGTTTAGAACTGGCTAAACACAAGGCAATAAGTGATACTATCTCCTGACAGTAGTGAAAAACAATGAGAAAAGTCACTGCAATAGATATCCACATCAGGAATTTATAACCTTGTGAATTTACATAAAAGTTCTGTGGATTGGCTATGACAAACAGCATTACATCATTTAGGACAACCTTATTATGCATATTCATCAAGAATAACCCAGATACCAAGGAATTAACATACAATTAGGTGTGAATATTTGTATGTAGTGAAGACTTTTTTCTCAGCTGGTTCATACCAGGCAGAAACAAAGCAATTTAAGTCTTCTCATAAGTTCTTTAATGTTTCTTTGTTCATATATCTCCGTGTTTTCTAAATTGCCTTGACAGATGGAGAAAACCGCTTTCTTCTATCTAGACCTTTTTTTTCCAAATGGGAGCCCCATGGGTCATCCATCCTCACTCCCTTTTTATCAAACAAAATGTAAAATCACAGCATTATCAAGGATATCTGCAGGACTCTTGTCCAATGCCACACGTCTTTAGTCTTATTTCCTTTGGACATGTGGAGAGGGCCATTCTCTTCCAACAAATGGGGAGAAGGGAGTCAAATGTGTGGTTCTGAGGAAGGTAACTTGGAGTCCAGTGTTTTTCTCATCCTGGGCTCTTCGGGGAAACAGTTGCTTGTTTGCTTATTGATTTCTCTCAGGCAATTGCAGGTTTTGAGAAAAGGAGAGCTGTCAGGGTCTTCGTCCAAATCAGCAATAGTACTAATCCCCAAACAAGACAGAGATATGGATCAGATCAAAAATGATAGACCAATGTCATTATTAAATTGTAATTGTAAAATATTTTCGGCAACTTTAGCAAATAAATTTAAGCAGATACTAACAAGGATATGATGATCAAGCAGGTTTTCTGCCAGATAGCCATATTAATCAGAATGTAAGGATGATTTTAAATATATTAGAAGTGGCAAAAAAGAAGAAGATCCAAACAGAGATTTGTACTATTCTTCATTGATGCAAAGAAGGAAAATCAGAATTACTTCCTGACGGTGAGAGGAAGAACTTCCTGACTGTGAGAGCAGTTCTGCAGTGGAACTCCCTGCCCCGAGTGTGGTGGAGGCTCCTTCTTTGGAGGCTTTTAAGCAGAGGCAGGATGGCCATGTGTCGGGGGTGCTTTGAATATAATTTTCCTGCTTCTTGGCAGGGAGTTGGACTGGATGGCCCACAAGGTCTCTTCCAACTCTATGATTCTATGGTTCTAATTAGAAAGTATACAGGAGAAAGGGAGTAAAGGATTAATTTCCAGACTATATAAATATATACTAGGCTATAACCTAGAAGATATTAGAGTAAAATCAACAATGATTACTTGGGATAGGGATTTAGGGAGAGTTATAGATATAGAAACCTGGGAACTTCTCTGAAAGAAAGAATAACATTTAACAATACCAGGGTTAATTAGGGAAAACTTAAAATGTTTTACAGAAGCTATACAATACCAATCCTACTTGCAAAAACAGGCCAATCTCAACAAGACAGGTGTTGGAGAAGTAAAACGCAGAAAGGAACTTTGTTTCATGTGTGGCGGTCATGTGAGTGTGTTCAAGTATTCTGTAGCAACATAATCAAAGAAGTGAATAAAATGTTGAGCGATAAGATTTAAAAATCCAGGGATGTGCCTGGTGGGCTTGTTCAGGGAAAGTGCCAACCAGGATGATAAAGAAATATCAGTCAGTCAGTAGCCTTTATTTCGGTCAACAAACTATCGGCTAAGTCTGGTGAAAGTAGAACAATGGAATGCAACATTTAAGAAATTAATAACATCACATTTGGGTTATGATTAATAAAAACAAGTATCACCATTCGCTATCAGTTGAATGACTGTCATTATAATTTAAAGCAGGAACCGATTGCCGATTAATAATAAGTGTTCTGAGTACTCTTCGTTACACTCTTAGCGTTTACAGGTTATTCATGAAGTACTTGCGGCTTTTTGCCACTGCAAAGAGAAATTTGGCCACCTGCTCTGTTACCCTTTTGATAAAGAAATATGCCAATACAGTTTTGCGGCAGCAAGAATGACAATGGCTAGAGATTGGAAAGGGGAAAAAACACTAACCAAAAAGGACTGGAGAGATAAATGAATGGGCTATGTGCAAATGGCCAACTTATCCAATAATTCGGGGGGGGGGGGTGTAAAAACAATGAATAGTTCTTAAAGAGATGGAAATGTCTCGAAGGAGAGTCAAAGATGTGAACTGTACACAGTCTCAAGAGGAATTTAAGGTTAAGCACCTTAGAAAGGTAAATAAGAATTGTTATAGGCATCACAGGACTAGGGATGGAAATCAAGGGGTGGGTGCATAGGTATGTGGGATGGGGGGGTCAACTTTGTGTAGGTTGTGAGCAAAAGGATGTGGGCAAAATATGTGGTATTATGTGTGATGTGTGTATTGTGTGTATTTATTATGTTTGCAAATTTTAATGAAATACATTAAAAATTTTAAAAGACTTAAGTCTTGGAACAATATTGAGCCCAATCCTTTCATAAGGATTCCTGCTGGGGATGCTTAGATGGATATCATACTTTGAACAAGAAGTTCAACAGAAAGCCCATAACCTCCTTCCTACTCTAGGTGTTGCAATATCAAATGAGCGGATTCTCTTCCTAGCAGCCTTCTTCTCTGTCCAGCTTTCATAACCACATATAGACTTGGAAACACAATAGCATGGGCTATCCTGTCTTTTGTATTCAGTAATGTACCTTTACACTTCAGAATCATTTTTCTCTTTAAAAGATTTCAGGTGCTTTTGTGTGTTTTAAGTATGTATTTCCCACTTACGGGAGGGTTCTGCACCCCTAAATTCAGTGAATGCAGACGGCTGATTGTATAGCCAAAGAATGGCACCCATAGAACTTTTGTGTGTGGCTATTACCTGTATGCCAAAAAAAATCCTTGCCATTGTGAGAAAACACAATGGGTGAAAACAGAGATGGCTGAATCCTTATTGTTTTTGATTGCAATGCATCAAAAACAACAACGATTCAGTCCTCTCTATTTTAATCGTAGCACCTTATTAATTTATTTACTTTGGCAATAAAATATGTCTGCTTCTACCAAACAAAGAAAACCATAAAAAGAAAAAGATAAAACAACAGTAGCCAAGATTAGAATGTAAAAGAAATCTCAGCAATGGAAACTTCCTGGTAGTCCATCAAATAACCTGTAACATCCAAAGTGTTGAACCTGTCCTAAAACTAACTCCAGTCCCTAAGAGAGCTCTTTCCAAGTTCGGACTAAATGCTGGAGCAGGTTCACCACTCCCTTGATTTCAGATCTCCTAGAAAAATAAGTCCCAGTCACATTGGGAGGTCAGCAAGGGCACCGCAGGGACTTGAACCCTGTCCTGGGAGCCAGGAGCGCCAATCACCAATGCCTTTTGCTTTTTTTTCTGGCAATGTGACAAGGGGAAAAGCAAAACCTGAAGCAAAACAAGCGTGTTGTCTCAGGAAAAAGAAAACCTTTCAGAGTAAGGATGATGAAATCTGCTTCCATTTTTTGAGCAACTGGAAGCAGATTTCATCATCCTTACTCTGAAAGGTTTTCTTTTTCCTGAGACAACACGCTTGTTTTGCTTAGCAGACTACCTCTCCAAGAGATGGACCCAATGGAGAACTCCTGCCTAGCCAGGTATTATTGTTATTGTTACTGTTATTATTATTTCTCAGAATTGAGACTCAAAATGGCATAGATGTAAAAAGCAGTAACATTAAAAACCCACAGAAGCTAAACATTCACATAGAATTTAAGTTATACAAGTACTATAGCAAATCAGTTTTAACACAATTAAAATATTGAATAAAAAGCTTTAAAAATAATACAGATAATTCAGAATGCATAGGCTGCTTATTCTAACTATTTGAGGATATGACATTTAGATATTGCTTATTAAGAAACATGTGCCTGTCTTCTGAAGAAAAATAATTAGTTCTCTATAAGAATTCAAAAGTGTAGCTAATAATATTCCTTCCTAGTGAAAAGTTATGAACAAAAGAAGCTGACTTGCTATATATAGTTTAAAAAAGGGATATTTCTAAGCATGTTACCTTGAAAACCGCAGCACTGAGCAGGAGCTTCCTCTTTTCTGCTTAGAAGTTATAAATTTGAGACAAAAACTGCCAGATCCAGCTTCGAAAGCAATACAAAAGTGAGCTGTCACAGATATTTATAAACCAGGATTTTTAGGGTTCACAGCAAACAAGTCTTGTTTCTTAAAATGTAAGTTATGCATCGTGTAAAACAGAGGGGGGGGGTGAAATTACCTTTTCTTCACTGAAGTTTCTTGTCCCGATCTGTGAAAAATAATCTCAAAATGCCCCACTCTGTCTCCAGCCCCAAACTAGGAATCCCACAGAAATAAATAGAATACATTTCAACGTAGAGCAAGAAGAATGCAGTGGTCCTTACTGACATGATGTCTGTGGATGATTGTGAATGAATATCAGTTGTTAGAACATAACAAGTATTTAAAACATAGAAAAGGAAATCCTCTACAATAACATTCTTGCTTTGTAGGGAAAGAGTAAAAAGGAGGCCCACCTGTATCTTTGTCCATTGAAATGGCAACTTTCTTGGGTTCCTTTACAGAGCTAGGAAAATCAGCCCCAAAATGCCAATGTTTCCTCAGCCCCCCCCCCCCCCTACTCCCAAAGAAAACCAGTAGATAACCATCATCTTTGGACCTCAGCTCCCAGAATTCCTGACTTTTGGCCAAGCTGGCAGGGGCTTTGGAGAGCTGAAGTCCAAAAAAAGATGGAAGATCAAAATTGGGGAAACATTAGTCCAGACTAACATGGCCATGGCTGTGTTTACGCTGCAAAATTATAGCAGTGTGACAACATGAACTGCCATGCTATGTTATTCTGGGATGTGTAGTTTTGTGTGGTATTTACCTCTCTGATCAAAAGCTCTGATGCCACAACAAACTACAAATCCCAGGGTTTTGTAGGATGGATTCATGGCAGTGAAACTAGTGTCAATGTTATAATTCTGCAGTGTGGATGGTTCCTTACGTCAGCAATCCCCATACTTTTTCAGTCCTGGAACCCTGTTGAAGACGATTACTTTCTGTGGAACCCTAACTAATCCCTGATTTGTTTAATCAAAGTATATATTCTGGATCATTTTACGCTAATTCAAATACGTTTAACAAGTTCCTATATAAAGTCTAGTTTGGGAGTAAATTTTACTCTTGATATTTTATGAATAGTATCCCAAATGTATTTTATTTTCCAAAGTATTCAGTCCAGATTGACTAGGACCAACTTCTTGGCACAATTACAGGGCAAATGGGTCTTGTAGCACCTTTGAGATTCACTGAAAAAAAGAAGTTGGTAGTGTAAGATTTCATAGACTTAGATCTACTCTATCAAATGCACGAAGCGAAGGAACTGACAACTGGAAACAAAAGGAGAGGATCTAGCAGAGCATTCAGCCTGATACTACAGCCTTATGCAGTGTCACCTTTTTTTCCCAGTGCTCCAGAGCAATAGGGGTGGGGACAGAACTGCACATTCCATATTTCTTTTACAGTATTGTTCATTACTAGTGTCTATAATTGCATTACTATTACTTTATTGATATGTACACTTTCAATTGTTTGTTAATGGTCTTAAAAATCTTTAGGATAAATAAATACAAGTGAACACCTACTAGGTAAAAAATTGAACCAACCACTCAAATACATATTGAACATCCCCTACAGCAGCGTTTCTCAACCTGGGGGGGGGGGGGTGTCAGAGGGGTCGGCAAAGACCATCAGCATGTCAAGGTCTATTTTCCCCAAACTCCGCCAATGTTCACATTTGGGAATACTGAGTATTCGTGCCAACTTTGGTCCAGATCCATCATTGTTTGATTCCACAGTGCTCGCTGGATGGAGGTGAACTACAACTCCAAAACATAAGGTCAATGCCCACCAAACCTTTCCAGTATTTTCTCTTGGTAATGGAAGTTCTGTGTGGGAAGTTTGACCCAATTCTACCGTTGGTGGGGCTCAGAATTCTCTTTGATTGTAGGTGAACTATACATCCCAGCAACTACAACTCCCAAATGTCAAGGTCTATTTTCCCCAAACTCCACCATTCCGGGCTGTATGACCATGCTCCAGAAGCATTCTCTCCTCAGAGGTTGTGAGGTTTGTTGGAAATTTCTGAGCATAGCTGCCATAGATGTGGGCGAAACGTCAGGACAGAATGCTTCTGGAACATGGCCATACAGCCCAGAAAACTCACAGCAATCCAGTGATTCTGGCCATAAAAGCCTTTGACAATGCAAAAAAAAAAGGAAAAAAAAGAAAAGTTTTTGCAGGACATCCTGCAGCACATTTTGCTCTAGTTTTTCAATGAATATCTTATTGAGCCTCAACCAGCTACAAAAACGAAATTTCTGGAGCATAACAACTACTTTCAAACAATTGGGGCCACGGTGGCGCAGTGGGTTAAACCTCTAAGCTGCAGAACTTGCTGACCAGAAGGTTGGCGGTTCGAATCTGCGGGACAGTGAGCTCCCGTTGTTATCCCCAGCTTCTGCTAACCTAGCAGTTTGAAAACATGCAAATGTGGGTAGATCAATAGGTACTGCTTTGGTGGGAAGGTAATGGCATACCATGCAGTCATGCTGGCCACGTGACCTTGGAGGCGTCTACAGACAACACTGGCTTTTCAGCTTACAAATGGAGAACAGCACCACCCCCTAGAGCAGGCCTGGGCAAACTTGGGCCCTCCAGGTGTTTTGGACTTCAACTCCCACAATTCCTAACAGCCTACTGGCTGTTAGGAATTGTGGAGTTAAAGTCCAAAACACCTGGAGGGCCCAAGTTTGCCCAGGCCTGCCCTAGAGTCAGATTTGCCTAGACTTAATGTCAAGCGGAAACCTTTACTTTACTTTTAAGGTAAAGATTTTCCCCTGACATGAAGTCCAGTCGTGTCCGACTCTGGGGGTTGGTGCTCATCTCCCTTTCTAAGTTGAAGAGCCGGCATTGTTCATAGTCATCTCCAAGGTCATGTGGCTGGCATGACTGCATGGAGCGCCGTTACCTACCTGCCGAAGCGGTACCTATTGATCTACTCACATTTGCATGTTTTCGAACTGCTAGGTTGGCAGAAGCTGGGGCTAACAGTGGAAACTCACCCCGCTTTCCCGGATTCGAACCTGCGACCTTTACCAATCAATTAAACAGGAACAACACTTTCAAACCAGGAACATTTGTTTCCAAAATGTGTTACATAGTGTGTTATCTGTTTTCAGTATTTTGACCTGCGCCCGTATCTTGGGAAGTCTGACTTGGCCAAGGTGGTCCACGCTCTGGTTACATCCCGTAAAGACTACTGCAAAGCTATCTACGTGGGGTTGCCTCTGAAGATTGCCCAGAAGCTGTAATTAGTCCAGCACGCAGCAGCCAGACTGCTAACGGGAGCGGGGTACAGGGAGTGCACAACTCCCCTGTTGCGCGAGCTCCACTGGTTGCCAATTAGCTTCCGAGCACAATTCAAAGTGCTGGTGTTGACCTACAAAACCCTATACGGTTCCGGCCCAGTTTACCTGTCCGAACGTATTCTCCCCTATGAACCATCAAGAGTCTAAGATTGTCTGGAGAGGCCCTGCTCTCGGTCCCGCCACCTTCACAGGCGTCTGGTGGAGACGAGGGACAGGGCCTTTTCTGTGGTAGCCCCCCGGCTGTGGAATTCCCTCCCAAATGAAATTAGATCCACCCCCTCCCTCCTGACTTTTAGGAGACGGGTGAAAACGTGGCTGTGCAATGAGGCCTTCGCAGAATGAAGGAGGAGATCGTGAAGCGACTAAAGTCGCCAACCACTTGATACGGACCGAATATAAGGATTAGGTTGGACTTAATTTTACTTTGGCGAAAGGCTTTTTAAATGTATTTATTGTATTGTATTTTATTGTAAATTTATGATGTTTTTAGATTTTAAATGTTAGTATTGAATACTTGCTGTTTGCCGGCCTGAGTGAGAAGGTGAGAAGGCCGGGGTATAAAAGTTTTAAATAAATAAATTTACAATAATAAAAGCTTAATTTATTTTATTCCCGAAAAATAAAAGTATTCAAAACAAAGCAACTATCCCGAAACAAAAAAGAAGCCAATGTTTTTATAAGATACATTGCTGAAACTATGCAGCTGAAACTATGCAGCTGGGAAATGTACAGGGAAAAAATGGGATTGAATATTTGCCATGAGTATGTTGTAAGCCGCCTTGAGTTCCCCCAGGGATGAGAAAGGCAGTATACAAGTACAGTAAACAAACAAACAAACCACATTTTGGCACCACTTTCACGACCATGCCTGAATGCTATGCCATCCTGGGAGTTGTAGTTTGGAGAGGAACCAGCACTCTTTGCCAGAGAGAGCTTAATCCCCTGTAGAACTACAACTCCCAGGACTCCATAGCGTTGAGCAAAGGGCAGCAGCATCCCTTCTTCAGCGGAGGAGGCGCACCCTCCTGTTTGGGCTTCGGGAAGGCGGCACTTCCACCTGTGACGTCGCCAAGGCCACCCAATCGGCTTCCTCGGAGCCCCTGACGCCAGTCCTGAAAGTTCCCTTCCCTCCCGGGTGGCCCTCCTGGGAACGGGAGCCGGGGGAGCTATTTTTAGCCGGCGATGCGGGGGGAGGGGGACAGCCAGAACAAAGGAGGGCCACTTCACCCGAGGGCCACTTCACCCTTTGGCCCTGCCTGCCAGGGAGGAGCGCACATTTGGGGGGGGGGGGCAGTTTTGCCTTGGCAATGACCAAAAAAAACAAAAACACCATCTTTGAAAAGTTGGATGTCCACTGTAGTAGAACTATTGCGGGTTGGGGGCCGCTGAGAAGAAGTCCCTGTCGCCTCCTGTCCTGCGGGCTCTTCAGCCTCCTCTGCCCGAGAGCCTTGGTTGGACCCAAACTTGGAGAGCAGGGACAGGCCTCGCTCGGGGCGCCCCACGCTTAGGCCGGGAACCCTCTTCTCCGGCCACTCTTGGGGAGCGAGCGAGTGAGTGTGGGCGTGCCCCGAGCGGAGGCCCGGCCCCGCCCCGCCGTCGCTGCCTCCACTCAGGGCCCGCCTTTCCCTCCCACTTTCTGAGGGAAGGCTGGCGAGCCTGGGCCTCCCGTCGCCGCCTTCCCTGAGCGGCAGGAAGGGAGGGAGGAAGGGAGGAAGGAAGGAGGGCCCTGGCTGCCGCCTGGGTGGAAGGGGAGGGGCCCGGAGCTGTTGCCGTTGCCGCGGGGCTGGGGCTGAGGGAGCTGCCGTTGGGCCTTGGGCGCGTCGAGCGACGGCGAGGAGGAGGAGGAGGAAGAAGCGAAGGGAGGCGGAGGAGGAGCCCTCCCCCCCCCCCTCTCTCCCTCCGCCGCCGCAGCGGAGACAAAAGAGCCAGCCAGGGAGGGCGGCCTCCCCCCCCCCCCATCCCCTGCCGTTCTTCTTCTTCACCGGGAGCCCAGAGAGAGGGCAGCCCGCGTCCCAGGTAGGAAAGGCACGCGAAGGGGCCGCCAACTTGTGGAGTTGTGGCGGGGGGAGCAAGGCGAGCAGGAAGGAAGGAAGGAAGGAAGGAAGGAAGGCTCCCTCTCGTCCCGGGCCTGGCCTAGCCTGGCCAGCGCGCCCGGGTGGAAGAGCCAGGCAGGCAGGAAAGGAAGGAAGAGCCGCCCTCTCCCTCCCTCCCTCCCTCCTCTCCAGCTTTTTCTTTTTCTCTCTCTCTCTCTCTCTCTCTCTCTCTCTCTCTCTCTCTCTCTCTCTCTCTCTCAGGAAGGAAGGAAGGAAGGAAGGAAGGAACAATTCTCCCCCTTTCTCGAAAAGCCTTAATCAGGGCACCATCCCCTTTTGTTCTAGATCCCCCCACGTTTCCTTTCTCTTATCTCTCCCCACTCCATTTAAAAAACCCCTTTTTTCTCCCCATTTCTGGAGCGTGAGAGGGAAACTATTGTTCCAGAGGGCAGGCTGCTGCCCCTTGGCTCCCGAGGAAGGAGTTGGGAGGGAAGAGAAGGGGAAGGAAGGGAAAGGAAGGAGAGAAGAAAGGAAAGGAAGAAGGGAAGAGGAAGGAAGGGAAAGAAAGAAAGGAGAGAAGGGAAGGAGGGAAGGAGGGAAGGGAAAGGAAGGAAGGGAAAGAGGAAAAAAGAAAGGGGAAGGAAGGAGAGAAGGGAAGGAAAGAAGGAGGGAAGGGGAAGGTAGGAAGGTAAATGAAGGAAAGGGGAAGGAAGGGAAAGGAAGAAAGAAGGAAAGGGGAAGGGAAGGGGAGGAAGGGAAAAGAAGGAGATGAGAGAAGAGAAGGGAAATGAAGGAATGGAAGGAAGAAAAGGGGAGGGAAGGTAAATGAAGGAAGGAAAGGGGAAGGAAGGAGGGAAGAAAGGAAGGAAGGAAGGAAGGGAAAGAAAGAAGGGAAGGAGAGGAGGGAAGGGGAGGAAGGGAAAGAAGGAAGGAGACGAGAGAAGGGAAGGGAAATGAAGGAATGGAAGGAAGAAAAGAGGAGGGAAGGAAAGGGGTTGTTGTTGTTATTGCTGCTTTTTTTCTTTACAGGGATTATAAAGGGGAGATAACTGTTCCAAAGGGATCCCGGTCTCTTCCCCCAATCCTGGAAATTTCCCTAACCAAAGTGGGTGGTCAAGGGGTTTGGTCCCTTCCCTCTTCCCCTTGGGGAAGAAAGTAGGAAGGGGCCAAAGGCTTTGGTCTTCTTCCCCAGGGCCCCTTCAGCTGGGGAGATTTCCTGTTTGTGTGTACAGGGAAGGAGATTGAATCACACATCCATCTGTAGTTCTGGACTCCATTGTGGAGGGAGGGTTTTTTGGGGTGGGGGGAGTGGCAAGGGGGAGGCTTTTGGGGGCGTGAGTGGGAGCCATCCGGAAGGAAGACTAGAAGGCTGTGCTCACCCACCCCAGCTATCCCTGCCCCCCTTTGGGATTTGGAGGAAAGATGGAGCAGCACTGGCACATGATCTTGGGTTTACATGTTTTTATCCCCCCCTCTCTTGGCCAGACAGCTGTTGGATTGTATCAGGGTGAGGAAGGGTGGCACCTCAGCAGGATCCGTGTCTAAAGAGAGCCATGCTCCTCCCTTGTTGTTTTCTTACATTTGTGAAATACCATCCCTGACCTATCTTTCCTGGTGGTTGTTCTAAAGCTCTCTGTAAATGCTGTGTGTTGCTATTATTTTGGGCAGACAAGCACCTCCTGTTTTTATAGTCAGATCTGATCTCTTTCTCCGGGTGAATGAGAATGTAGGCTTATTGTGACTTAAGTTAGAAAATTTAGGGTGCAGAAAACATTAACCACTCTTTTCTTCCATGTGTAAGTTTGTGTCCACAGTATCCCCATGGATCTCCTTACGTCCCTGAAATGTGTGTTCTTTGTTAGTATCTCACCTAGAACCATTTCCAATTTGATGCAGAGGTGAGCCCAGGTGTGCTCTGCAGGAAGGTGCAGCCAATCGGGACTTCCTGACCAGCCCACCTGTATGATGTACCTGCCCAGTGCATCCACACCTTAAATCTTTTCTTTCTGATATAGGGTGATTGAGGGTTGTGGTACCTTATAAGATACTGAGAGAGGCAGGAATTTTCAGTGCTGTCAGTTTCAGCTCTCTAAAGGATGTACATTGCTGCATGTTCAAATCCCAGTTTCCAGGAGAATGGTGGCATTGTTTTTAGTATTATGTGGGCTGCTTTCTCTACTATTTAAACACAGGAATAGTGACATCAGACACATCCCTTGCTGCACATCAGGCTTCCTGGACTCACCTTGCAAATATTGGCCTGTCCTTCCCCTTATGATAGTTTTTAACTGCCATCAAGTTGACTTGAATTAAGGCAACCCATGAGTGAGATACCTCCAATATCAATAGCCCTGCTCAGGTTTTGCAGGTTCAGAACTGGCACTTCCTGGTTGAGTCCATCTTTCTGAAATAAAGTCATCCTCTTTTACTAGTACCTTCTACCTAACTAAGCATTATTTTCTTTTCTATTGAATCATGTTTTCTCATGATATGGCCGAAGTACGGCCATCTTTATTGTCTTCTGGGGAGAGTTGAGGCTTCATTTGTTTTAGAACCCTTTTTTGGGTCTTGTGTAGCACTCCATATCATTACTGCTTTTAAATATGGGCTCTGGAGCTTTGCTAGAAGTTGGAAGTGAGGAGAAAGGAATACCACAGACTTGACTTTGAAAGATATGTAATTGGGCCCCTGAACCATTTCATGAAATGAACATTACCAAAGTAGATCTGTTTCTATTCTTTCCATCAGAGAGAGGGAAATTGCTTTTTTTTTTAAAGCAGTGACTATTGGGCTATAATAATACACTTTGTTTATATTTCGCCCTTCTCCCCTAGGGGACAAGGAGCGGATTATAGCATTTACATACATAGGCAAACATACACATACATATACTCACATGAATGGATTCTGATTGTTCTCCTGGACGGTGGAAGGACTAATGTGAATAAATACTGCGGCACTGAGGAGTATATCTCCTTAATAACATTTACATATATATACATGTCTGTTTACTTTCATTCCTGTGGAAGTCATTACCATGCTCTTTGGGGAACTAAAGAGCAAAATAAGTTTGAATCTAAGTTAGTCCTGATGGGTATTGCTCTTGGCAATAGAATGCTGAGATCTTGCGCTTTTTTATTTTCACAGTGGTAAGTTGCATCAGCATATGATTTTCTATATGCAGAAGATAAATTATGACAGTAGATAAGTACGTGCTGACTGGTTATTGCTGCTTTAATGACATGAGTAACCAGGGTCAAGAACAGGGCCTGTCCTCTTCCCAGCTGTTGTCCCCTGTGGGCAATTCTTGCTTTCTTGCATATGCCATTCCTCTCTTGGAAAGCTAGGTCCTGCACTAAATGCATTGTTTTCAGTTTTATCAGTTCAACTTCTCTTGGCAGGTGATTCAAGTGATCTTTTGCATACATGTCCTTTCTCTTGTCATGTGCTTTTATTAAGCCATACAGAACTTGGTTGTAGAAGATTAGGTCAGGCCAGCTTCTCTGCTTCAGGCATAGGTGTGATGCTTGAGGATGTGGTTACATGGTCATTATGGGTTTGGGAAAAAAGGTATCCTTCGCCCGTCAAGCTTTAATAACTGGTTTTCAGCTAGTTATTAAATAAAAGTAGATAAGACTCTGTAAGTACTTTGAGCATAAATGAACAGTCAGGGATCTCAAGTAGTTAGGGATAATGTTCTAAATAAATGGGATTTAAAGTACTTAGAATGGGGGATCCTAATGGCTGTGATAGTCCAGTATTTTGTTGCAACCCATGATTTAGGTCAGCATAGAGTATAAGGCTACCTGTATTGTATTTTGAAAAGTGATATCCGTGTCATGAGATTAATCTATAGATTTTACTACTGTTCAAATTTAGTCTGTGTTCTAATTATTTTCCTTTTAATCACTAACACTGATGAGTGTATTATGGTCAGTTGACATGGCATTGTTTAATGTACATCATCTATACTTGTTTACTCAGAATTAAGTAATCCTGTGCAATGCTGCTCAAAACAGGCTTTGGCATATTTTCTCGATGATTTGTTTGAGAGAAGCAATCTGGTCTTGGATTTGTAAAACAGACTCTGCTTTTGAAGTAATCTTTCTATATGTATAGTAAGTGGACACCTATCAGTGACTTTTGGTTCAATTCAAGGTTTGTGACTATTTACTAGTTGGGGTCTTGTTGTGGTTCTATTCTGATAGTTGTATGCTTTAACAGGCAGAAATCTAAGGAGATCTCCTTTGGCAAACATTTCTCAGATCACACAAGATTCCTCAGTGCTCCTGATTTGGTACTTCGTCTTTCCTAGCTGTGGCCACTACTGTCCTCTCTGAGGTCTTTGAAGATATGTTGATAGGCTCTTCCACTTCATTTCAGACTCAGAGTTATAGAGCTGAAAGAAACTACAAGGGCCATCCAGTCCAATCCCAGACTGCCATGCAGGAACACTGAAAATACCCCTGACAGATGACCATCCAGCCTCTGCCTAAAAAGAAAAAAACAAACCCCACCACCAAACTCCAAGGAGCTTCCACTACACTCCAAGGCAACATGTTCAGAGCTCTTACCATCAGGAAGTTTTTCCTGATGTTTATGAGGAATCTTTTTTTCCTGCAATTTGAATCAGTGTCCTAGAAAGCAATTTTTCCCCCTCAATGTGACATCCTTTTCAAATATTTCAACATGGCTATCATAGCCTGTTTTAATTTTTTCTTCAAGCTAAACATACCCATCTCCCTCAGTCGCTCCTTATAGGACATGATGTTCAGACTTTTTTTGGTCACACTTTTCTGGACATGTTCCAGTTTGTCAGTATCCTTCTTGAATTGTGGTTCCCAAAGTCCATATAGGGCTATAACCTATGACGTTATTTAAAAGATCCGAAGTCTTGGACAAGTTATAGCTTATTAGAGGAGAGATGTTTTGTAAGTGCAAGGTCTTGGCTAATCATCTTCAAATAAGAGTGGGGAAAATCCTGAAATCTTGTAGAACCATTTCCAGGCAGTTGTCCCAGTTGCATGGCATTATATTTGGGAGCCACATGACCCCTGGCTTACTGGGAACAAGCAGCATGTTCGGTTGCTCTTGCTTGCCACAGCATTGGCAAAACATACAATGTTGCTGTTTTTTGTGGTTTGTTTATCACATTGTGCAAATCCAGGTGCAGTTTCTGCCCTTGTGTCAGTTTCAGTGGCAGCAAACTAAAGAAAAAATTCACAGTTGGTTTTAGGTTTGTTAATGGACTGCTTCTTTGTAGTTTTTTTTTGGAGTGGATCAAACTAGAAGACCAGATACTCCTCAATTTACATACCATAAAGCATGCTGCTTATCCTGTCTTGCTATGTTGTGTGAGCTGGATTCATGTTAGCAGTGCAAGACTAGGTGAACTACAGGTCTGATCAATATGAGATGAGACAACCTGGCTAGACCCCTTCCAGTCCGGCTTCCGTTCAGGCCATGGGACGGAGACTGTCCTGGTCTCCATCACAGACCTACTCCGCTGCCATTTGGATCGAGGCGGATCGGCGCTGCTCGTGTTATTGGACCTCACGGCAGCGTTTGATACTGTCGATTACCAACTTTTGACACACCGCCTGGCGGTGGCGGGGGTGAGAGGGACAGCCCTCAACTGGCTGTCCTCCTTCCTCCAAAACCGCCGGCAGCGAGTGAAGTGGGGAGGGGTGGCCTCCGAGGGCTCCCTTATGTTGTGGGGTCCCTCAGGGGCTATCCTCTCCCGCTGTTATTTAACATCTATATGCGACCACTCGCCCAACTGGTGCGGAGTTTTGGGCTGGAGTGCCATCAGTACGCTGATGACACCCAGCTCCTTCTGAGGATGGACCCCGGGGGGGTCTCGGGGCCCGATAATTTCCATCTCTGCCTGGAGGCCGTTACTGGATGGCTGCGAGCCAGTAAGTTGAAGGTGAACCCGCGAAGACGGAGATCTTGTGGCTGGGCCGCCCGGAGGGGGTAGAGACCCAGTTGCCGACGTTTGACGGTGCGACCCTTCATCCGCAACCGTCTGTAAAAGTCTAGGGTCCGGCTGGGCGCCCAGTTGTCTATGGAGGAGCAGATTGCCTGCGCCTGCAAGACAGCCTTCTTTCATCTACGCCAGGCAAAACGTCTGGCTCCTTACCTCTCCCGTTGCGACCTGGCCACGGTGATCCAAGCCACGGTCATCTCGAGGCTCGATTACTGTAATGCGCTGTACATTGGCCTACCCTTGTCGGCAATCCGGAAGCTTAAGCTGGTGCAGAACGCGGCAGCGCGTCTGCTCGGGAGCCTTAAGATCTGATCATGTGACGCCACTCCTGCGCGAACTGCACTGGCTTCCGATTGAATTCGGGTAATCTTCCAGGTGTTAGTTCTAACTTTCAAGGCCTTATTTGGTTTGGGGCCAGTGTACCTGAAGGAGCGGCTTACCCCTTATGTGCCCAGGAGATCACTGCGCTCAGGGGACTCAACCTTCTGGATGTGCCTAATATCAGGGTTTGTAAATTGACTAGCACACGCCGGAGGGCATTTACCGCTGCCGCGCCAGCTCTGTGGAACGGCCTCCCCGAAGAGATCCGGGCCATCCGAGCTCTCTTGCCGTTCCGCAGAGCAGTAAAAACATGGCTATTTAGGCAGGCATTCGGCCCATAGCCAACTCCCACTACCTGCTGTGGGCCCGCTGTTACCACGCCACTGCCAACTATTCTATTGGCTGGCAATTTGTTTTAACTCGGGTGTTTTAATTGTTTTACTGTATTTTAATGTATTTTACTTGTTTTATTTGCACAAACTTTGTGAACCGCTCTGGGCGCCAGAGAGAGCGGTATATTAAGCCGAACTTAATAAATAAATAAAAAAAAATATTAGGTAGCTTCCTGTATAATATAATCTTAAACCTTGCCAAATAAAAAATAAATGTTTTTTGTTTTTGTTTTACTAGAATGGCATATTTGGATTTTTACATAGCGGTAACCATCTCTATTTTAATGAAGAATATATGTTATAAAGAGTTACCGTAACTTAATTCCCTAGATATTTCAGTGTATTTGAAACATGGGAGTGTATTTTATAAGTGTATATTGTATATTTATAAAATAACGCTGAGTAAGTCCGCAGACCTGGTGTGCATAATGGAAACCTGGCTGGATGAGGTAGTGGTGGATCTCTCCCAGCTTTGTCCGCCATGCTACTCTGTGCAGCACCAGGCTAGATCTGGAGGGCGGAGAGACGGAGTCATGGTGGTCTATTGGGATTCCAGCTCCTAAACAGATGCCCCATTCCACAGTCAACCTCATTTGAATGCGACTGGGACAAAACATATTCTGCTTGTGTACTGACCACCCAGCTGCACTACAGTCTCCCTACCTGAGCTAGCCGGGGTGACCTCAGCCTGGCATCGGAGTCCCAGCAGCTCATAGTGCTGGGCGACTTCAGTGTCCATGTAAAGACCACTCTGTCAGGAGCGACTCAGGACTTCATGGCCACCATGGCAATTATGGGGCTGTCCCAAGTGGTTTCTGGCCCTACCTACAGAGCAGGACATACATTGGACTTGATTTTCTGTCAGAGATACTAGGAAGGTGGCGGTGTGGAGGAGCCGACTATTGCTCCGTTGCCCATTATTATATTTTATTATAATAAGCATGTTATCACTATCTCTCATTTTTTGTATTATATGATGTAGTGGTAGCATTGAATGTTTGCCTTTTTATATGTATGTAAACTCCCCTGAGTCCCTCTGGAGAGAGATGGTGATCTATATATAAAATTTTATTATTATGTATGTTGGTGCATGCTAGAAGTGAGTATAATGTAGCCCCAATAGATAAACAGAAGAAAAGCACTCGAGGGCTACCAATCTTACTGATAATATCATCCATAAACTAACTAGTCCGTGAGCTGCTTTTTTGCTGACGATGCTGCCCTTGTCGCCCATTCAGAAGCAGCCCTGCAGCGCCTAACATCCTGCTTTGCAACAGCTGCAGAGCTGTTTGGGCTGGAAGTCAGCCTGAAGAAAACGGAAGTTCTCTACCAGCTCGCACCACAGGAAGAACACCACCATCCCCACATCAGCATAGGCAAATCTGTGCTTAAGTCCGTTCAGCAGTTCACCTACCTGGGAAGCATCATCTCTTCAGATGCCAAGATTGATAAAGAGATAGATCACAGATCAGCAAAGGCATATAGTGCATTCGGAAGGCTTCACAAAAGAGTCAGGAGTAACAAACACCTGAGGCAAAGCACCAAAATCAGTGTGTACAGAGCTATTGTACTGTCTATTCTCTTTTATGGGTCTGAAACATGGGTCACCTATCGCCAACAGCAACGACTCCACAAACGCTTTCATCAGCGCTGTCTTTGCTCAATCCTAAAAGTACACTGGACTGAATATGTGACGAATGTTGCTGTCCTTGAGCAAACAGGGATCACCAGCATTGAGGCCATGCTATTGAAAACACAGCTGCCCTGGGCAGGGCACATCTCTAGGATGGAGAACCACCGCCTCCCAAAGATACTACTCTATGGTGAATTCGCCAGGGGTCAGCGCAAGAGAGGCTCCCCAAAAAAGAAATATAAGGACTCCCTGAAACAACTTCTCAGGCTTGGCCAGATTGATCACCAACAATGGTCCACCCTGGCCTCACATCGGGATAATGCTGCGGCCTCTTTCGAGAAGACACGCCTAACGGGTCTCGAACAGAAACGACAACGCAGAAAGAACAGCAACTTGGAAACAACATCACCCAAGGAGACTTTCTGCTGTGTTTTCTGCAACTAGACTTGCCTATCTCAGATTGGCCTTTTTAGTCATCAACGCGCTTGTAAAAAGCGTGGGATGAGTCCTTCCTAAGAATCTTCATGAAGTAATGCCAGAGAGAATTTATGTCATACCCCTTGAACCACATACAGGACTTGAGATCTATGTGTAAAATGCTTCGTGGCTATATGCATTTTTATCAGTGTCTAGAAATTGCAAAAAATGTTATCGTCTAACATAAAGACAAAAAAGCTTGAGAAGTTGAGATATTCTTTTCAAATTTCCATTAAGTTGAATTTAGTCCTATTTCAATAAACAATCCGTGCATACTTTAGTGTCTTTGAAAAGTGATTGTTGTGATTAAAAGTCTCATTATAACTTATGATTCACCCTAGTTCTTCAGAGTGGTATTAGGAGCTTTTTACTGAAATGATGATCTCAATAACTTCTAAAGATAAAAAAGAATGTCAAATACTTTCATATTCAGCATTTGTGAACCCAGAAACTAGCATCCATTTTGTGTAGTGTCATTCTCCTGATCCACGTTTCTCTTGCAGATTTAATTAGTTACATTTAATCATCTTGTCATGCATTATTCTCTAGTGTTTCACAGTATACTCAGAACAGATAACTCTTTCTTCTTTACATGAGGTCTAGCCTTTATCTATTGTATTGATATAATCTTGCAGCCATAGGAAAGAGCTCAAATGTTGAATTTTATAGTTTTCTGAAATGAAAATACTTTAAACAAAATATTAATATTATAGCTCGAAAATGTTTCAGATTTGTGTAGAATATAGTTAAGTTTAGAACTGAGGATGAAACACAGATTTACACATGACAGTATGAATTTAGATTACCAGATGACCAAGAACTTTTAACGTTTTTTAAAATTTTGCTTAAATAAAGAGCTGTGGCTCTTGAGAGATATTGTGTTGTTTACAGTGGACCAGTTTTGTTTCTGCATATCATCTTGTTATTTCTAAAATATTGGAGGCATTTTAGTGTTTCGAAAAGTATAGGCAAGTTGTAGGCAGTTTGAGTAAGTTCTCCTTGAAATGGTACACTCAGGTCCCTTCTACACTGCCATATGATCCAGATTATCAAAGCAGATAATCCACATTATCTGCTTTGAATTAGATTATATGAGTCTACACTGTCATGTAAATCAGTTTAAAGCAGATAATCTGGATTTTATATGACAGTGCAGAAGGGTCCTCAGTGAACGAATCCCTTTCTGTTGGATAATATCAGTTTTAGCTTTCAAGTTGCTAAACAGTAGGTGTTGATACTATATCAGGTGTGGCTTCAGACCACTTTCTACCATTTCTCTTTGCTCATTCGCATCCCAGGATTGATCAGAGACGAAAGTTGCTCATGAAATCTACAGGATTCAATTGTCTTTGTTGAAATGCTCTGGATATGTTTTCTAATCAGCAGAGTACAAATCCAACTGTACTGTGTTGTACAAAAATACTTAGTGTGAAATATGTATGTTATGCTTTTTTGTGGGTTTTTACTTATTTATTATATCTTATATGTAATACATTTCCTAAAACTCGAATATGCAATTTTCTATCTCCTCATAATTTTTATCCTTGCAAGAACAAAAAAGTTTACCAACAATATGATATAGTATATGGAGCCAGGTAATCAACCAATTTCAAGACCTTCCGCTTGACAGCTACTAGGCGTAGAGCCTTTTCGATCATGGCTCCTTCCTTGTGGAATACATTACCGGCTGAAGTCCGGGCCTTGCGAGACTTGCCAACCTTTCGTAGGGCATGCAAAACGCAGTTATTCCGCTTGGCATTTGAGTTATGAAATGGGTTTTTAAACTGGTTTTTATAAATTTATTGTTGTTTGCAGTGCTATTTTGTAAACCGCTCTGAGCCCTCGGGAAGTAGCAGTGTATAAATCCAATTAATTAATTAATTAATAATCAAGAAAATAAAGCATATGTATAACTAATGGAAACGTCATTTCAGAGTGAATTACTTCTGTGTTTTCAAAAAAAGCGGTTGAATTCTGGTGCTTAGAACAAGTTTCTGAATATTATTGGGATTCTAAGCATCTATTCCTTATTATTGATGTTTCAGTACTGTGTCAAAAGGTCTATGAAATATTCTTTATATGGTTCTGATGTACGTATTACTGTATTTATTTGTTGACTTATAGGACAAACATTTTTGCAGTGCATCTAGTTTCTTGCTGGATTGGTGCATTAAATATCATTTTAAGCTTTACTGAGCACAGGTGCATAAAAGGTCCTTTGTATATTTGAAATACTGTATGTATTATATATAAGTTGGAATGCCCAATATAAGTACACCGGGCACTTTTAGTGTGAATTAAAATATTTCAAGTACTTTGAATACTTTCAGTTAACCTAGGGTAACGTTACAGTGGATGATTTTGCAGTAAATTAATGGAGAATCATCTTAATTTCTGATTAATGAAAAAGTTAGCAGTCAGGAAATGATTCAGAATTAGAACTAGAGCAGTTAGTGTTCTAGCGGACAGCTGAGCATGGCAATACATTTTGTTCTTTTTACCTCCTACACTTAATCAGTTTTGGAGAATAACTGAAATAAATGATGTATTTTATGGCCCTTGTCTGGGTGATCAATCCATATGCACCCATCCTAAATAAACTAAGGAAAACCTAGTGACAAAGTTGAAATAGTTTAGAAGGTATGTAAGATTTTCAGCCTTTATTCTAACTTTATTCAAAGGTGAAACATGATGGATTATCTCTGGGGTGGATCTACAGACTAGCGGAAATCATAGCCCCTCATGGAAAGCTAGACACTGGATTTTTCACCAATTTCCACATGATTCTGGAATTATCTGGATAGCTGATTATGAAAGTAGAAGGAAATCACCCATGTGGGGTTTTGCAGAGGGTTTCAGTAAGTGTGGGGATTTGTAAAAAGTGAGTGCGCTTTCTTTAAGTAGCGTTAAGTGGTTTCCACTGTTACACAGAAGTATTTTTGCTAAGCTAGATTTGCTAATAGTGTAGAGTTTTTTTAATGCATAGGACTCCTGTTTGCATAATCAGACTTAAAGCAGTTTGAATGTGATGCAGAATTGCCTTCACCATCGTTCTTAGCATGTGGATTTTCTGTGCCAGTCCTAACTATGTTGTGATAAAATGTTTATCTTTTCACATCTTTTTGTGATGTTAACTGTCCTTAGAAACAAGGTTTATGAATCTGAATTTATGGCTTAAAGTTGCTTTGCAGTCTTGTTTAAAAGAGATTTCTGGCAGACTCTTACCAAAGTTGCAATTGTAGTTAGAGCAGGCATGGGCTAACTCCAGCCCTCCAGGTGTTTTGGACTTCAACTCCCACAATTCCTAACAGCTGGTAGGCTGTTAGGAATTGTGGGAGTTGAAGTCCAAAACACCTGGAGGGCCGAAATTTGTCCATGCCTGAGTTAATCATGTTTATTTTATTTTATTTTCCATGTCAGGAGCAACTTGAGAAATGGCAAGTCACTTCTGGTGTGAGCGAATTGGTTACCAGCTTCTCATGTCCCTGCATGAGAAGCTGGAGCTGACAGACAGGGGTCACCCTGCTCCCTGGATTCAAACCATCAACCTTATGGTCTACAGTCCTGCTGGCACAAAGGTTTAACCCATTGCACCACCATGGGTTCCTATCATGTTTTATAATGGTTACAGATAATGGATAAACATGATGATGCTGATGCTGATGTGGGACTCAATAGGCTGATACAACACCAACACATGAATTCTACCCATTATTTGTAATCCTGTTTAATGATGGTTACAGATAATGGGAAGAATTCATGCCAGAATCCAATGGTGTGGAAGGCAATTCTTCTAGGATCTTCTGATTGATCTTAAGATTTTAAGATTGTAATTCTAAGCATCCCTTACCAGGGAATAAGTCCAGTCAGACATATTCCGAATGAAGATGCATAGGACTGAGCTGCACTGAGCTTAGTGTTGTATCGCATTATCATCATCATCATTATTTATGTTCCCCTTTTCTCTCCGCAAGAACACTCAAAGCAGCTCACATTGAAAGCATTCAATACAATTTAAAACCTACAAATATGCAAACATTAAAACAGAATTAAATATAATTGATATTTAAAAATTCAGTTAAATTCCATAAACACATATTCAAACTAAAAACTACAATGTCCCCTGACTTGATCTTACAAACTTTCTTCTTTAGTAAGTACAAATGCAACTTTAGAAGGGCCATGCAAGGAGAGGACTTATGGGAGAACATATACAATATCCGTCCCAGAAATTAGATTGTATCTCTCTGAAATTAAGCTTTCTCAAGATCTAACTGTATTCTAGGAAGTGGTCTTATTTAGCTTACAAGGCTTTCCCTGGGATGGGGGTGGGGTGAGAAGCTTTTACTTTAGTATCCTGAGTTTAAGTGGAATCATGGAATGATAGATATTTCAATCTTGATCCAGATGTAATTGAATAAACCCATCTTATAGGATCTATCACTTAGACCTTAAAAGCGTAAACACTGTTGTAGGAAGATCCTAGATTCAAGAAAATATAGAAACTGCTAGCTTCTTGATATTAGAAACAGAAGACTTGAAATAAGACTATTTTATTTTCCCACTTTAATAGTGGTGAACATTTAGTAATCCTTAAAGGAAGTAATCAAAACATTTTCAACATCTGAGGTTTGCTTTGGCAGGTTGGAAAAGGTGAATACTGGAATCTATAATGAGATAGCAGCTAGTTGATGAAACTAGGTCAGATTGAATACCTTGGTGTGCATTCAGATACTTGGTTTATTTAGACTCTTGAGCTGCCTTTATGTATCTTCTGTTTATATTGGAATCCCCATTTGAGTGAGGGATGATGATGTTATAAACTCATAAAATAACAGACACTATCTGGAATTAGAAATATTTTGAATTAAGGTTCTCTTCTCTAACCTCAATATGTATATTGAGAATAGTTGTCCCTAGCTGATGATGTCAAATGAAAGCATGAGGAAGTGAATCTATTTATGTCTTTGTACTCATAACATGGTTTCTGACAGTACATTGTTTTAGCCTCCCATTCATCCTCAAACCTAGCTTTAGAGGACTGTGGGACTTTCCAGAAAGTAATGTGGATGTATGCAGGAGACTGGAGGGAAAAGAAAAAACTCCTACTATACAAATTGATAATCCATTTATAGGTTGACCCTTACATTTTCTACTCTATTTTGAGAATATACTGTACCTCAGATGGTGTTTTATAAATGAACATATATTGTTGCATAAAACCTGTAGTGGGGTTGATCCTTTTATTTGGTCAATAAAGTTTGAATATGTTAAGTGTTTCCCTGAAAAGTTTTGATCAGTTAGTCGGACAAGAACAAAATCTTCCATTATATATAGATAAACATAGCCCTTGTTTCTTATGTTCTGCAGTTTTTCAAAATTTAATTTATGGTATTAGAATGTTTGTCTGTTTTACAGTAAGAGAGCATACATTGAAAGAATAGACAGGAGACACACACAGAGTTCAGTTTTCTTGGCAGCAGAGACTAGCATATCTTTCAGCAGATATAGTCAAGTGCAGTGGCTCTCAAACCAGGATCTGGGGAACCCTGGGGGCCCGTAATGCCGTCACAAGGCATCCACAAAGGATTGAAATAATGTTATGATTTTCGCAGTTTAATCTGAATAAATGAACCAGTCTGCTGTTTGTTGTTTGAAATGCATGGTAGTCAGTGAATTACATAAGTGTAAGGTTGCAATTTACACTAAAAACCTTGTTCAAGCTCACTAGCTAACCAGGTTGTCATCAGTTGGTACTGGAGGTTGAAAGTACATGGGACAGATTCTGAGATGGATTTTAAATTCTATCTTTTGTGTGGCAAAGTGAAAACTATAAGGGTCTGTTTTAAAAGAAAATACCAAAGATGAAGTGGATATGGAAAAATTGAGTTAGGATCACCAATACGAGTTGGGTGGGGTGTTAACAAGCTATTTGACACCAGTCATTCCAGTGAAATAGGTGGATGCAAATCCTATGACTACGTAGATTATGTTCCATATATTAAACTAGCCGTGCCCTGCCACGCGTTGCTGTGGCCCAGTCTGGTGATCTGGAAAATAAAGTAATGAGAAAGTGTTGGTTTCTAATGTTATTTCTTTATGCTTGTGGGTAAACAGTATTTCTTGTTGTTTCTTTGTCAGTATTGATGTGGAGATTGTCTGGTTTGCCTACTCTGGAACATGCAACAGAATTGTCCTTGTTTAGGGCAAATTACCCTTCTTTGTCTTTTTCAAATCTATGGCAATATATCTGTCATATACGTGTGTGTGTGTGTGAATCATATATATCTTTCTATATTTGTGGCTGGATGACTCTGTCAGGAGGGCTTTGATTATGTGTCAGAAAGTTCACCAAATATATTGTCATTAAGGAGTTATAGTTGCTATGATTTATAGTTCACCTATAGTCAAAGAGCATTCTGAACTCCACCAATGATGAATTGAACCAAATTTAGCACACAGAACTCCCATGAGCAACAGAAAATACTGGAAGGGTTTGGTGGGCATTGACCTTGAATTTTGGAGTTGTAGTTCACCTACATCTAAAGAGCACTGCTTGTGATCCTGAATGCAAATGAACTATAGATGGTTGGGAAATATGGAAAAAAAGTTTTATCATGGTTATAGTCCCAAATGTAAATATATAATTAGTTAACCCAAACAATGATGGCTCTGGACCAAACTTAGCATGAATACTCAATACAGTAGAGTCTCGCTCATCCAACCTTTGCTCATCCAACATTCTTTATTATCCCACACAGTCTGCCTCCCACCCGGATCCACCATTGTTTTAATACATTGCAATGTTCTGGGGTGAAATTCATAAATATAGTAATTACTACATAACCTTATGGTGCATTGAACTGCTTTTACTGTTGAGTTGTTGTAAAACATGATGTGGTGCTTAATTTGTAAAATAACATAATTTGTCATTTAATAAGCTTTTCCTTAATTCCTCCTTATTATTCAGCATTTTCTCTTATCCAACATTCGCTTATCAATTTATGTTGGATAAGCAAGACACTATTGTATGCCCAAATGTGGAGTTTGAAGGAAATAGACCTTGACATTTGGGAGTTGTAATTGCTGGGATTTATAATTCACCTACAATCAAAGAGCATTCTAAACCCCATCAACGACAGAATTGGGCCAAATACACAGAACCCCCATGGCTTGAAGGGACTCACTGGCGCAAGACTCCGTCGCCCGCACATGTGCACCATGCTGCCATGCGCCAAGCACGCCTGCTCTCCCTGCTTGGAGTCTCAGAAACAGCCCTCCCCTTGGCTGAGAGGTCTGCCAATCACAGTGGAGGAGGGCTTTTGGTGGGAGGATTCGCTGCCTGTTTCCAAAAAGAAAGAGAAGGATGGGCGGAGAGATCTCTATCCTTCTCTGCCAGATATATGTTTTCTGATGGTCTTTGGCAACCCAGGGGTCCCGAACCCCAGGTTGAGAAACACTGGTTTAGAGGCTGCAGCGTACCTTTTCCATATTTCCTACACAATTGTTCACCATTTCTTAATTTATGTTAGCATTCTTATTTTTCTTACAAAAGAACAACCTAAATCTTCACCTTTCTGTTCCTGGGTGATAAATTAATCTCCTACTGTTATAACTCAGTTGTAGGTGCTTTTTTGGAGCTCTCTAAAGAAAAACTAGAGAGTATAAGACATGATGGCTTATTCTCCAGGATTTCATGATCTTGTGTTATTAGACAGATTGCTAAAAAATGGAAGACGGCTTTGCCATATTGGTGAGATTACTAGTGGTTGCAGTCTAGTACCTTTGGAGCATACTTGATAGAAACTGATGTACACTAAATATTGATAGGATGAGTGTTCCATCTTAGGAGTTAAATATGGATCTCAACACTTAAAGCTTCCTTCATATATAGGTACAGCTTAGGGCCTAGCCAGGATGATGGAATAAAGAATATTGATTGTCTAGGAAGCACATCAGTGATAGATTTTCATTGTCCTTATTAGTGTATTGATCATGCACCTCTTTCCCGTGAGAAAGGCCTTACTCTTATTTCTTTGCTGAGAGAAGTAATGGAGATTTGACTGTGTTTCTGTCTACTAAGAAGATGGAATTTCTTGTGGGGTGGGGGGGTGGGGGGGAGATGCAGCCAGGCTTTAGTCACTTTTCTGCAAAAGGAAGGAGAAGGACTCTTTCCTCTGGGGAAGAAGTGTAGTCCAGCCTTCATTTGCTTCTCTCTACAAAAAGGGATTCCTTTCTTAGCAGAGAGAGATATATGGCTGTATACAGTGGGCTACTTGCTAGCTTTGACACTTGGGATGGAGCTGCATTTGAAAGCTCAGGGTATGCTGGTTATGCCTACTCTCCTCTCAGTGGGACAATGTTGGTGGGGGATATTTTGACTGTGTACTGTACAGTAATTTCAGCTTTCACCAGCATGCTGGATAGAGAGGAGCCCTCCGGATTTTATACAAAAATCGTGTTACCCGAAGGGTTCCGGAACTGATCTCTCACATAAAATGGTGCCTAGTATATTTACTTGTACGTATATTTATCCTTTGCCTTGAAAAGTTGGTGGGTTGAATAAACTTGCTTATGAAAGAGGAATTTAATTTCCTTTGGCTTGTCTAATTATTTATTATCACATGTATGCCTCCTCAGTGTATTCTGTTGAAATTGATCGCCGATGTGTGAAATGACCAAATTATTACAATGGATATTTCGTGAAGCGATACATTTTCATGTGTCACTAACAGCAGTAGATTTAATATACCAAAAGCTGCAATTGTTTATGCTTCTGTTTTTGAAATGTAGTGATCTGTCATCTTTCTTAGCTACAATTTTTTAAAAACATATTTGGCAAACACACACGCACAAATAGCAGAATAAAATAACCAGTGTGGGAAGACTTATCCTTAAAGGGTTCACAGGTATTTTAAATGTTTTACTTATGACTAAGGTCCCTTCCACAAAGCCGTATAACCCAGAATATCAATGCAGAAAATCCCACAATATCTGCTTTGAACTGTGTTATCTGAGTCCACAGTGCCATATATTCCAGTTCAAAGCAGATAATGTGGGATTTTATTCAGCTGTGCGGAAGGGGCCTTAGAAAAACACTAAACCATATTTGCAAGAGTGATGTCACATACTAAGAGTTGAAGACTATATTCAGCTGGGGAACAAAGAATGCACTGTAGATGTGTATGTACAATTCCAACTTCCATTTTATAAATATGATTTATTTATCCCCAGTGCCAACCAAACTTTCTTCTTTATTGTAGGACTAGATTGAGACAGTTGTTAATATAAGAACAATAGCTGATAAAACCTGTTGGATATGATCAAATTAAATATGTATAAAATATATTTTACTAAGCATGAAGAATTGCTTATTTATATAGTTGCACAGTAGAGGGCGCATGTTTAGAATACTTTATACTGAGCCAAATTGGTCTTCTCCACAGGTGTTTTTTTTTTAAAGAAAATAACTCTTATTTGGAAAGGTCCTAGAGTATTTAATGAGCACGTGGGCATGGCAGCGTTGGAAGTCATGGTCCAGCCCACTTTCAAAGCTAAACGTCGGTTGTGTCTTATGCTTGTGACTTTTCCTGGTTGTTCTGTAAATAGAAGAATGTATGCAGAATTAACAGCAGCAGACATGGATATTTTCACACTTAGGGACTCTATACGTTTTGGCTCAGGCAGGGATGATTTCACTGCAGAAATGCTTTTGCAGTGCATCCTTTCTGCTTCAGCTTCCACAGTGATGTAAAACCCCGAAGATTGTCTACCCTGAATGATGAGACTGTGAATTAAGTTAGTAATTGGAAGTGATTATTTAAAGCAATCTCTGGGTTTGTTATGTTATTCTGCAGAATGGAATAATATGAATACTTAAGTCTCAAATCTGAAGAACTCTGCTGATCTTTTTAATATTCCCTGGTGCTTGTCATTTAGATACCATCATATATGTGCACTTCATGATGAGTATTCTTTTTGTGAAATTTCCGGCTGTAGAAAAAAATTTCTATTTTGAATCCTTGTGTTGTAATAGTATGCAATTAGATTGCCACTTATCAATTTTTGTCATGTAGAAAATATTAGCTGGATCACAGTTAATATTTTCATCTTGAATCCTTGTCTCCCTTTGAAATAAAAATATACATTACTGTGAGTATTCAAGAGATTCCTTGCCCACTAGGCTTTTAAAGTAGTACCTCAGGGACAAGAAAGCCTTTTTTTTCCTGCTGGCTTTTAAAACCTCATGATCGTTGCTTAATATGCCAACTCTTTAACATACATTTATTTACTTATGGAGGAATGAATTGTTCCACACATTCACCCTGATTCTCCATTGGACATTATTTTTGGTTTATCTTTGTATGTTGCTGATTGGTTTGAGCTTTACTTTGAACAGTAAATGAAACAACAACTTTATTTTTGTACCTCACCTCCATTTCTCCGGAGGGACTCGGGGAGGTTACATGGGGATGAGCGCGATCAACATAGTTAAAATATAACACACTAAAATACACAAACAACATCATAAAACAGAATAAAACAACATTATAACAGAATATAGGAGCAACCATTGAACCAACAACCCATGAACCTGAAATAATCATTAGTTTCCGTGCAGACTGGTGCAAATCAATTTTGAGGATAGGGCTGATGGATAAAGTGTGTAAGTCAAATGGCAAAATTAGGGATGGAGGGCAATGTAAAATGGAGCATTATATATATACATATGCAAGTGATGGTCCTATGTAAATGCTGCAAGTGTAGCTCTTATCTAGAGTAAAGTAATATAGTTAAAACCGGCACTAATTTTTTAGTAAAAAGGTAAAGGTTTCCCCTTGACGTTAAGTCTAGTTATGTCCGACTCTGGGGGTAGTGCTCATCCAGGAAGCGCCGTTACCTTTCCACCCGAGAGGTACCTATTGATCTAATCACATTTGCATGCTTTTGAAATGCTATTTTGGCAGATACTGGAGTTAACAGTGGGAGCTCACCCTGCTCCCTGGATTCGAATTGCTGACCTTTCAGTCTGCAAGTTCCGCAGCTCCGCGAATTCACCATCATGTGCTCAGTTTTTTACAATTACAAAGCTCAATTAATTTATCTTACCATATATTTGGGGAAATTTCCTCCAAATTTGTGGAAATCCATATAATATTGTAGTTTGTTTCAGGTTTGAACAACAAAGATTTGCTGTTGCTATTAGTACTTAAGAATTTTATTTCAGTTCAGAGTGATTTATATATTGATAGGAGATATATCCCAAGACCCTCTATGGATATCTGAAACCATTGATAATAGGGAACCCTATATTTTGACTGATTGGGCTGGACGTATATCAAAGAATCGCACTTGAGGACCTAGAGCAGTGTTTCCCAACCAGTGTGCCGTGGCACACTAGTGTGCCGTGAGCGATCATCAGGTGTGCCGTGGGAAATTGGCATCTCCAATACCCTTTCTTCCCCCTCCTGCTGAACACTTTTTCTTCTCCACTCGGGCTCCCTTCTTCCCAGCCTCGCTTTGCCTTGCTTTGCTCTGGGGCGAGTCTGTGCAGTAGCGCCCACACGGGTCACATCTTCCTCCCTTCCTGAACACGCTCACGCTGACCCCTCGGATCAAAATGGTGGCAGAAGCAGCAGTGTAGAAGGAAAAGTAAATGTTCGGCAGGAGGGGGAAGAAAGGGCGCAAAGGGGAAGGGGGAGGAAGAGGTCTCTGTCGAAATCTGGCATGGGCAAACTTGGACCTTCCGGGTGTTTTGGACTCCAACTCCCACCATTCCTAGCAGCCTCAGGTCCTTTTCCTCCCCCTCCCCAGCCATTTAAGCAGGAAAGGGCCTCAGGCTGTTAGGAATGGTGGGAGTTGAAGTCCAAAGCACCCAGAGGGCCAAAGTTTTACCATGCTTGTTTTAGGGACCTTAAAGTGGTGAGCCTCCTTCCAACATTGTGATTCTGGATAGAAAACAAACAACAACAAAACATAACATTGTTTGAGTCCACAGTGCTCTCTGGGAGTAGGTGAACTACAACTTCCAAACTCAAGGTCAATTCCCAAGCAAACCCTTTCAGTACTTTCTGTTGGTAATGAGAGTTACTCAAGGTCAGTGCCCACCAAATCTTATAGTATTTTCTCTTGGTTATGGGAGTTCTGTGTGGGAAGTTTGTGTCTTTCTGCCAGGATATCTATGTTGTGTTCATCGAAACAGGCCCAGGTTTCACACTGAGTGTATAAATACATTAAAAAATATATTTTGCAATCATTTTATGCTTTGTTTCTTTAATCCTTAAATGTTTGATTTCTCTAATTACTCATATCCAATTCTCAATCTCATTCTCCTTATAGTTTAATTCGTCTTTCCATACCTTGAATAAAGTATGTTTCATTTTGCATTTTTTTCAATTTTTAAAAATATATCAATCCTCCAATTCCTTTCCCCTTCTCCAATTTTCAGTTTCTTTGTCCGCAGTTATTCTTTAACTTGTCCCATTTTTATTGTTCCATCAGAGGTTAATAATTTGCCAATTTATCAATTTCCTTTATATCTGATCTTTTTATTATCTATTAATCCAGTTGGGACAAGGTCTATTTTATTTATTGGAAATATATTTTGCAATTTTTTTCTAACATTGCATTGTTGAAATCAATGGTCCACCTTTTATTTTCATTATTTTTAAATATTCAAAACTTGATTTGCTTCGGATCCTTGCGGTCTCTGTGGGACTTTCTAGCTAGTCTGATTAGTGTTCATGTAAAAGCTTTGGTCAGATAGAGATTTTTTTTTATTTAATTAAAGAGAAACCCTTCCCTAAAGTTCTCATAGTCCAGACAGGCTCATATAATGAAATGCAATCTTTTGTATTCCAAGTTATTAAGTAAGTTTTTTTTATGTCACAGCTTTCATAAAGAAAAAGTATTGCATATATTCAATTCCCTTCCTTTCAAAATTTCTTTTTTCTTCCACAAAAAAGCTAAGCAAATTTTGTCATGGCTCCAAAACTTTGAAAATTTTGCATCTTTAGTATTCACTGCAGAAGATGTATTGCAGAAGTTCCACTTTTGCTTGGCACATCGCCTTGGAAATTTTGTTTCCACCTTACACCCCCCTGTGTTTCAGCATTACCACATGAAACTGCTGAGATGGTTAGTTGAGAAATTTGGCCTGGATTGTTATGAAGAGGCAGGTAGTACACAACTCTAGCTTTGTTTTCTAAAATAATATCCAGGAGGTACAGTGTGTATTAAGTGTCTATATGTGATGATAGACTGGATGATGGCAAATGTGTCCAGACTTGAATCAGATAAGACAGAATTATTGTTAGTAGGTGGTTTGACTTTTTAGTAAAGTGTTGTTTTCATACCTTGTGGATAGGGTTACACCTTCTCAAAAGCAGGTTGGGCAGAGTGTACCTCAGCTTTTCCAGACTTTCCAGAGTATCCTGTTTCTGTACTTCCAAAGGTTGTGTTGGTTTTTGGTTTTTTGGAGTATTTCAAATGGGGCAGTGCTCCTTTGAATAGGTTACTGCTCCCCCTCAAATTAATGTCAAAACATTTATTTTTTAAAACCAGAAGTTACTTCCTGTTTGGTTTTTGAATTGAAGGGTTGACAATCTATTCTTTGCCCTACGGGTCTCAGAGGCTTGCAATTCGTCCCTGTCCCAATTGTAGTTTATTTATTTATTTACGACATTTGTATGCCACCCTTCTCATCCCAAAGGGATTCAGAGTGGCTTATATTATATAGTAATATATAATACTAATATTGTGCTTTGGTAATAATATATATGTAAATACAATATATTATATTATTACCATAGCACAATATTAGTATTATATATTACTATATTGTACTATACCATTATATTGAATATTATTAGCAACATTCATGTAATATAAAATATATAATTATATTCTATTATTAGTAATATACATTGTATATTGTATTATTAGTAATATTACATTGTATTACATTAAAATATTAGCAATATTATATATTCTCTCTCCCTCTCCCTCTCTCTCTCTCTCTCTCTCTCTCTCTATATATATATATATAAGCACAGTGCAGGAGACAAGATGGAACTGTCTTCCTGGCCTCTCTCTTCACTCTAGTCCCAGAGCAGCTGTTGGTGCTAGGGGAGGGATTCCCAATTAGTGACACTGGAGACAAAGTGGAAGTGTCTTCCTGGCCCCTCTCTTAAATCTGGTTCCAGAGTAGTTGTCCACCCCTGTTCTTGAAAGATCAAACATTAGGCAGCAGACAACTTGTTTCAGTTGGTTATGATCCAGATTAGGATTTTACTCTCATGGGATACAGAATGGAAGATCTCTTATGAGAATAATTTGAATAATGATGGTTAATTATTGTCTTAGCTTCCTAGTTTGACTATTTAAGTTTTGCCACACCCAGCACATCTTTTCTCAGCAATAAAATGAGTATTATTGGCAAACGTGCAAATATAACTTCTCAGCATTTCCTTTTGTGGTGCTGTTCAGCTACATGCTACTGCAGGCTATGTTATTTCTTCTCTCTACTGTCCCTTCACACTCCCATTGCCTTCAGTGTGTAGTGCTGGAAGAAATGAGTGAACTAAATATGAGTCTTGTGGCAGCTACCAGAAATGGTAGCTCCACATAGTTATTATAATTTCTTTTTCTGGTAATACTTAGTGTTACTAATGAGGCACAGAGTTTGACAGACTTTATTGTGAGATATCCCATTGCACTTTGGCTATATCTCTTTCACTTACCACCTAATGTAGAGAATTGACAGAAGACAATTACGTTGTGGACCCATGTCAAAGATTTCCAATCTAGCATTTCCTCAATTGGAACTGATGCACCCACTTCCAAGGAAATGAAAAGTAAAGTGACCATGCTGCTTTATATACCAGGTCAGACTATCCCTGTGGACCAAATACTGGCAATGGCTTGCAGTAGTTATCCAGGATCATTGGTAGAGCTCTTTTAACTGTTGCCTTTGTTGTTATTGTTGTATGTCTTAATCCATTAGGAGAGGCGGAAAAGATATAAAAGTATTATCATCATCATCATCCATTTCTGACATGCTATTCCCTAAGGTTGAGGAAGTGTAACTTGCCCCAGATCGCTTGGTAGATTTCCATGGCCAGGTGGGGATGTGAACCCTTGTCTTCTTGTGTCCTAGTCCAGCACCCAAACCATTACACCGTGCTTACTCACTGTGCTAGCCTAAGCTTTTGTAAAATGGAGGATGTTGGCAATTGAACCTGGTAAGTTCTGGATGCTCAACAGATACATTGCCTGTTCTCCAAGGGCTTTGAAACTCAAATAGGCAATGGAAACGTACCTCAGATTTTGTTCTGAGCTCTCATACTTAAATATGTAAATTCATATGAATTTCATCACCCTCCCATGTACAATAAACATGGTGTTGGAACGTGAAAAAGAGAATTGGTAAGACTGGTGCATCCTGCTTTACCAGTACCCACAAGAGTTGTTGTATTACAAATAAACATTTAAACAAAATGGAGTAGTAATTGAGCATCCTTTGACCAGGCCAACTCATCAACACATGTCATGATCTCACCTCTTTCCAAATTTCTCCTCCCAAGCAAATAGCAGCCAACAAAGAGAATCAATTACATCATGTCATTTGCATTTTCTAACAAGACATTTCTGGGGAAGTAGAAGGTGACATGGGATTTCAGCTTTCGGAACCAGCTACAGCTCTCCTTTTTAGAACAGACAAATGTCACGGTTGTCTATAAGTGAAACTTTCTTTGTCCTTCAGTGTTTTCCAGTCAGTACAAAACCCTTAAACCAGGGGTGCTCATTAGGAAGCTCGGGAGCTACTAGTAGATCTTCGGCCTTCTTCCAGGTGATCTTCGGGCCTCACCAGCCGGATGGGGCGCTCCTGCCATGCGCGCCCACACCCTGCGTGCACGCGTACTACTGCTGCTGGCTTCCGCTCTCGCAGTGCTTCTTTCGCCTGCGGGGCATTGCAGGAAGAAGGAAGCACGAGGCGGGGTCTCTGGAGAGAGCACCCAGCCACTCTCTTGTCCAGAAGCAGCTGTGCAGCGTCTGCTGCCGGCGAGACAGGCAGGACGGAGCTCTCCTTCTGGATGTCCCGCCTTGTGCTTTCTCCTTCCTGCAATGCCCCGCAGGCGGAAGAAGCTCTGCGCGGGCGGAAAACAGCAGGAGCACGCATGGCGGCGGGAGCGCACGGCGGCGGGGGCAAGTAGATCTTTTGAACTTGGTTGCTTTAAGAGTAGCTCACATGCGGAAAAAGTGTGAGCACCCCTGCCTTAGACTATTGCTTACTTGCTTGCTAGCAATTTCATGTTATCGCATGCCAAAGCAATTTTTAAAAAAAAAAAAATCAGAAGATGCAAACAAAAATGTTGGGAACATAAAATACCTATCATGTATGCTGATTAGATTTCATTCCATACTGTTTTTAAACATCATACAGAAAATAAATCTCAGAGTTGCTGTGTTTTTAAATTCAGGTGGTGATTGATGAACTGCTTTTTATTCAAAACAGTTATTTTCCTGAGGTTTTTAATATCTTGTTGATTGCTTTGCTGTGGGATGGGAGAAGGGTGGGGTAGAGGTAATATTCAGTAATACTGCTTGAGTTCTCCCTTGAATGTTCAGAAATGCTTTGCATCAACGCAAAACAGTTGTAGATAGAGTGTTTTCCTTTGGTGCTTGTTTTCTGGATTTAAAGAATAAGATTGCCCCTTAAAAGCATAGCAGCTATCTAGTTTTCCTCATTGGTTTTATCACTGTTTCGTACTTCTTTTTTTAAGAAGCTCTGTAAATTCAAATGTATGATTGTTTGAAACTTCCATATTTAAATATATTTTCCCAGTGAAGGATTAAGAAAGCTATTATGCTAATCAAAGCAGTAAGATTCATTCAGCTCCCTATTTTTCCAACTTAATGTCTTACTTTGAATGTACACTAGCCATTTGCTTAGAAATTGATTTTTTCCTTCCTTGATCACATTATGCAAAATACATTATTTTCTATTGTATATTGGTGCTGAACTGTTATTGTATCCATGTAATTGGTAGAATTATGTGGGAGTTTTATGACTATGTTCTTATAACAGTTGGAAATAGTATCATCAAATCCTTATTATATTATTTGGGAAAATTAATAAAAACACATTTTCTTCCCTACCATTTTCATTTGTAGTTTTGTTACATTGTAAATGAGATGCTTTCCATTTCCATGTATTTATGTAAGGTCATAAATTATCAGTACCACAAAAGCTGAATCTTCAGTCAGCAGAACTAGTAGTCAAGATTCTGAGAGTTGTAGTTCAACAGCTTTTGAAACCACAGTTGGTGACCATTGCATTGATGTTCTCTATGGGGATTGTATCCAAAAATTGCCCAATCATTTTCTCTTGTCATCACTGCAGTCTACCATAAAACATTATTTTGAAGAAGTGCTTTTCACTGAAAGGAATGGAGGCATTGCAAATAGCACTAAGAATATTGTTCTTTGGGTCCACACCATTTTTACATTGCCATAGAGCAGTGTTTTCCCGGTCGCGAATCGTCCTGAGGAAGCACCCGAAACGAGAAAGATCTCAGTACCTCATCTCGTTGACGAGACGCCTTACCCATTGTGGGGTTTATTTTACGCTTGGGGACCTCTCCACGCCGCATTTGCCTGGACCGTTTTGCAACGCTCACTAGCATCCCTGTTCACGGAGCATCTCCCTCCTTGCCCCCTCCTTTGGGTGGGCGGAGTTACGTCCCGCCTGACGCTTTGTTTACTACGTCCCTGCCCAGAGTTCTGGGTTCGGCGGCTTTGCAGCCATAAGTCACTCGGGGGGTTTGTTTATGTTCTTTTGGGACTCATTTTTGTCCTACAACCATATAGTTGATGGTTTTCAGTACTGGGAATTCCCAACACTGTGTACTTTACTTTATTAATATCAGAAACGAGGGAACTGTGAACTACGCAACGGTCTGCATTCTTGTATAGAGTGAGAGGTTTACACCTCATTATTTCTTTGTTTAGATGCTTGTGCATCGTGATGCTTTTGCATGATATATTATTTTGATTGATGTATATAAACCATTGCATTGCATTACCTCTTTGTTGCCTTTTTGGATATTGACTGTTAGAGGGCTTGACTGTATTATACACTGATTTAATATAGAGCAGTGTTTCCCAACCTTTTTTGAGCTGCGGCACACTTTTAACATTTAAAAAATCCGGGGGCACACCACCAACCAAAATGACACAAAATGACACTCTAACACAGTAAAGAACGGCTGGGGGATGGTGGCCTGCTGGGGGCAGCTGCTGGGAGTGCCGAAGGAGAGGGAGGAGCCAGGTCATGCCATGCCCTTCCCCGGCTTCAGTTCTCTCACAGCTTCCCCAGCCTTGAGGGGGCAGTGCCAAGCCAGCATTGTGCTCCCCTATCCACTGCCCCCTCAAGGCTGGTAAAGCTGTGTGAGCGCTGAAGCCGGGGGAGGGCGCCATGCCCTGCCCCCTCCCTCAGCTTCAGCTTTCCCACAGAGGAGGAGCATGAGCGGTGGATGGGCTTCAGTGGGCGGGTTCCTCCTCCGCGCGGCTTCAGCGAGCGAGGGGCGAGAGTCATGGTGGGAGTCATAGCGGATTGGAGGCTGGCTGGGGAAACAGCCGAAGGAGGCGGCGCCCTGGCCCCTTCTTCTCTCTCTCTCTGCCGCCGCCTGGCCCTTCCTCCTCCTCCCCCAAGCAGCAGGAGTTCGGCAGGAGGAGGGGGGAAGGAAGGGGGGCAGAGAGCTTTTCTCGAGGCACACCTGATGATCGCTCACGGCACACTAGTGTGCCACGGCACACTGGTTGAGAAACACTGCCATAGAGTAATGTCTGCATAAATCAGTGGCATAAAACTGGCATCTCCTAATTCCAAAGCATTGGGGCCAGCATTACATGCATCCATTTTAATCAGATTTGAGACCAGGAAAAGCAGACTCACCAATTCAAAAGTTTCAGAGAATTAAGTGGTTGACATTTACCTCAAATGATAAAGGTGCGTTTGTGCCAGCTGAACTTGACTGAGAATAAGTGGCTCTATAACCCTACCACTGAAAGTAGGGGCAATGGGAAGAAGATAACTGGAATTTAAGATTTTTTAGAGAAGGAAACAATTTTTGAATACCTATGATTTAATATTGTATGTGTTATGTATGTGTTATGTATTTCACCTCTAAAGGGTTTAATACATAGAAACCAGTATTACTAGATTCTCATCCCTTATGGGAAAAGGGGGCATAGTGCAGCCCAATGTGTCCAAATCCTCTAACTTGTAGAGCTCCCTTTGTGACAAGTTGCATTTCAAAAAACCCCTTCCTCTTTCCTCTGTCTGTCTTCAGTTTACTATTTAAATATTTCTTCACCCCGGACTGTTTTGGCCACAAAGTTGTTTTTGTCTTCTAAGAAACAAGAAATGATCCACCTCTTACTTCTTGTTTCTAAAAATATTGTCATGCATAAAACAGTACACGGGTTACATTTAGACTTACATTTAGAATGCTTTTGAGGAACACAGTTTGCCATTTTGGGATGAATTTCTTTTGAAGAGTGGAGAGGTCCCCATCGTATCTTACAGGCATCCTTTACTTATTCAAAATTTTAAAATAGTTGAAATGCAGAATCCAGACTTCATTTCTTTACTCACAGATGCATTTTTTATTAATAATTTTAAAATACATTTTCTTAAAGTACATTGATTCTCTTAAGTTACATGTATACATCGATACATTCCATACTTTTGTATTTCACACTTAATTCGTTACATCAACTATATATGCATATATATCTTATATCTTATCATATTCACCTCTGTGCCCCCCCCCCCCTTCCTTCCGAGCCACTTCAATTAGCATTCTCCTTCCAAAATCTCATTTCTTCTTGTGGAGGTAACTTCCCATTTACTTCTTTTAAACCATTCTCGATAAATTTACCCCAGACTTCATCAAAGTCATTTACCTTCCATACCCCCTTTCTAACTTTTAACCTGCATGTCAATTTATCATTTATTGCTAATTTCCATAGTTCTTTATACCATTCTTCAATTTGTATATTTATCTTGTCTTTCCAGACTTTATTTATTTATTTGCTCACATATGCATTTTGACTGCTGAAAAATGTAAATAATGCACTTTATACATATATTTTAAAATTTATGGTATTTTTACCCCGTAGCTTCTCACCCCTGCAGGGGGACTCAGCACAGCTTACATTTGCAGCACTACAGGCCGCACCACCACAATACAATATAAAAATACACCATATAATCAACATCATTAAAAAGCATTAAAATATTACATTAAAAACCACTACATACAACAATAATTAATTAAAGCCATAAGTGAAACACATTGTCAGTCCAGTCAAGTCCAAAGTGTCAGTCCAGTCAAATCCAAAGGTACAGTTTAAAAAAGCGAGGAGAGATGGAGTCGATCTTACTTCGTTTGGGAGTGCATTCCATAGGCAAGGGGCCACCTCTTTATATCACCGTAATACACTACTGTATTATAAACACATATAGAAGAGACACATTACATACAGTTTTTAAGAGATGCACCATGAATTACTTCTGTACATAGATTGAATGAAAATATGACACTGAATCGAATTGGAGAAAAAGCTGCACATAGTTACAAAACATTGTGTAAACATAACAAACTAGGCTGACAGAGTGGACTAGACATCCAGTGTATGGGTTCTGGTTATCATTTAAAAGGGTTGAAAGAGTGGGACATTAAAATGTGTTAAAAAGCAGGGGTTAACTGTATAGAGAATGGCATTTTATCAGTGGTGTGATTATGTGACATTGGAAGCATGAGACCGGAGCATGGGCCCAGAGTAAAGAGAGGGGTCCAGGAAGATATTGTATTTATTGTATTGTATATTATTTGTAAGCCGCTCTGAATCCCCTTCGGGGTGAGAAGGGCAGCATATAAATAAATAAATACTGAATTTTATTCTGGTTCAAATTGGTATCATTTTAAAAAAATGATGGCATTGCTTATGAATCATTTAAATTTGTCTTGTTGCTTAGTGTTGCTACCTCCACTGAGGCCCAGAAGATCTTAGTTAACAGAAGTCATCTGTTCAGCTTAATCTCCCTGCTTAATTTTGACTTGCTAGGAGCTATGTTTCTCAAAAATGATGAACTGCAGAGCAATTGTGACTTTGAACTGTGTGGAAATTTTCTGAATCATTCCTTGATCTGAGACTTAGTATTTAAACACTTCTGAGTTTGTTTATTTATTTGCTTACTGTACTGATTGAGTCATTTTTCTCTAGCTACAGAATGACTTCAAGCCATTTCTCCTATGTTTTCATGGTTTGATCTTCAGTGCAACTAAAGGCTTTCTGTGTACAGTGAAGTTTGGCTATGAAGCATGGTCTTCTAATTTCAGGATTTTCCAAGATCCACAAAGGTTTGACTGTAAGGAGAGAATATAAGTAAACGGAAATAAGACATTTGAAAAGATAGAATTGAAATATGTGATCATATTCAGTTAACTTTTATTTCAGTATCCTCTCTATGAAATTTAAGCGTTGTAGACTCACAGTCTTGCTGAATTTCAGAAACTCTGAGACTCAGAATAACGTGAAAAATTAAAAATTTAGTTATGTTAAATAAAGAATTTCTAGACATACAATTTTACTAAACTACTCCCGGATTAGGGTTTCTGTGGTGTAGTAGAGTTTTAAAATGAGAATGACAGCTACAATCTCTAAATAAATTATTTGAGATAAAACTAACATTATATCTATATTAATGTACCATGTAAAAAAGAGGCTGCAGAACAAATAATAATTATTCTCAAACAAAGCCATACTTATATATTTGATAGCAAACTCCCCAAATAAGGGTTTTCTTGATTAAAGTCTCTATAAGTATTAATTAGATTGACTGTTAAAGAAATCTATATAATTTAGTTATTGTTCTGTGTATTGTTAAATTCAAGAAAATGACTTGAAATAATTTTTCAGTTCTAGTTGTCATTGTTCTGTGTATTGTTGAGTTTTTAAATTTTAAAAAATGGGCAGCCAGGGGGAGGGGGGGGGCAGGGAGGAGGAAGAGAGCTGGTCATTCAAGAGCATAATGACTTGAAATTGTATCTTTTCAACAGTTCTAGTTGTCAATCTAATATATAGTGCAATTGTAAAATGGAAAAGCATGGGAAATGGTGAAATAAGAGGGATGTGACTAATTGGGCTGGGGCAGGGCTGGGTCATCAGTGACCTCTCCCAGACCTGATCTAATATATAGTGCAATTGTAAAATGGAAAAGCATGGGAAATGGTGAAATAAGAGGGATGTGACTAATTCAGTGGTTCCCAACCTGTGGGTCCCCAGATGTTTTGGCCTTCAACGCCCAGAAATCCTAACAGCTGGCAAACTGGCTGGGATTTCTGGGAGTTGTAGGCCAAAACACCTGGGGACCCATAGGTTGAGAGCCACTGGTCTAATAAAAGACAATTTTGTTAAAAAAAACTTGGGCTGACTTATCCATAGATCAATGTGTCTACTATATATTTACTCTTATCCAAAAAGTGGGGGGACCATTCTCTTTTCTTATTAGAGTGGTGAAAGATGAGAGATTACTCCATCATGGGAGAACCTAAAATAAGCACCAATTCCTTCTACACCCTCTGGCATGGCATCACTTCTGGCACTTTTGAATCCCTGGGTGGAGAAAGGCAGTGATGGCCTGGGGCAACTGAGAAGGCATTATTGTTTTCCCTTTCTGCAAAATGATCCTTGACTTATTCATGGGTCATATCAAAATCTGTAATTTTGCCACCCAAACCTGCCCTAAACACATGCTTGAGGTGTACTTTCTTATACGAGGGCGGGTCAATAAGTCAGTGACTTTCTGAATTTCCCGCCTCCTAACTGAAAGGGCAACACTGCTCCTGTCAACAGGCACCTGTCAGTTGACTCCTGTCAAAATGTGAACAAGTTGCATCATTTAGTTTGTGTTTGACAGCATTATTTTTTGCGGGAAAAAAACCATCACTCAAACCAAGGCTAAGCTTGATAAATACTATGGGGACTCTTCACCATCAATTTCAATGGTAAAAAATGGTTTACTGAATTTCGTTGTGTCCGTACAAGCGCGGAAGATGCTGAACGTTCTGGGCGCCCAGTTGAGGTCTCTACACCCGAAACAATTGAAAAAATTCACGATATGGTGTTGGCCGATCGGAGATTGAAAGTGCAAGAGATTGTGGAAGCCATAGGCATCTCACATGGCTCAGTTGTTTCAATTTTAAATGATCACTTGGATATGAGAAAGCTTTCCGCAAGATGGGTGCCCGTTTGCTCACAATCGATCACAAACACAATTGTGTGACAATTTCGCAGGAGTGTTTGGCATTGTTCAACTGCAATGTGGACAAGTTTTTGCGCCGTTTCATAACCGTGGACGAAACGTGGATCCACCACAACACACCAGAGACCAAACAGCAGTCAAAACAGTGGGTTTCTCAGGGTGAATTGGCGCCAAAGAAGGTCAAGGTGGTTTTGTCAGCCAATAAAGTCATGGCAACCATTTTTTGGGATGCACATGGTATAATCCACATTGACTACCTTCAAAAGGGTAAAACAATCAATGGTGAATATTATGCCAACTTATTGGGTCGATTTAATGAGGATTTGGGGAAAAAACGACCGCATTTGGCCAAGAAAAAAGTTCTTTTGCACCAGGACAATGCAAGGGTGCACACATGTGCAGTTTCCATGGCAACAATCCATGAGTTGGGATACGAATTGCTCCCTCATCCACCCTATTCTCCGGATTTAGCCCTGAGTGACTATTTCTTGTTTCCAAACCTGAAGAAATGGCTCGACAATAAGAGATTTGACTCCAACAATGAAATCATCTCAAAAACAAATACCTATTTTGATGACCTTGACTAATCTTATTTTTTGGAAGGGATAAAAGAATTGGAGAAACATTGGACAAAATGTATAGAGTTCAAAGGAGACTACGTTGAAAAATAAAATGTTTTTTTAAATCCAAAAACCTGTGTTTCATTCAAAAAGTCACGGACTTATTGACCCGCCCTCGTACATGTGTGTATATGGTAAGTAAAAGTATCAAATTGAGAGTGTTTGGAAAATCTTGGATCCCTTTCATAAACTTTATGGCCTTCGTCCTATTGGTAGTTTCAACTTGAGTAGACCTGATGATTCAATGTTGACTCATCATTTTACAGTTGAGTGCAGCTACTCTAGTTGAGACCAACAAGTGTCATTTATGTTTTTGTGTGTATATATTAAAAAGGAAATTTGATTACAGGAAGATGTTGAGTATTAGCTTATACAAATGGATGGCGTTTGGACTAAAGACAGAACTGAACACAACAGTGTCCCCTGGAGTTTGGTTCCTAGACACTTCCCACCCCCATCCATAAATACAAAAAAAACCTATGGATAATCAAGTCTCATTATATACAATGATGTATTGAAATAATGTTTGTATTATAAAAGAGCAAAATCAAGATTTGCCTTTCAAAATTTTTGTTTTAAATTGTGTTTGGTTGAATCCATGATAGAAAATCCATAGTTACAGGGGGCTGATTTCGTCTTCTTTTTAATATATGGTTTCTAAAATGTTTCCTTCCTGTTTCTTTTATGCTCAAAATCAGGATGTAGCATAGTTTATGTTCAAGTGTCAGAACTATTTATGGAGCTAATCCATATTTTAGTATGATTTCCACATCTAATCCTGTAGGACATTCTCAGAGTTCTGAAACAGCAATGACATGATTGGATTTGTGCTCAAATATTGTATTCAAATAGCTTTGAAAATGCCATTAGATTGACATATGAGACAGATGCTTTAGCAAGTCTCTTAACAGAATATTGTTTAGGGATTTACGGTGTTCTGTCATCAGTTCTTGACATAGGTCTAGCAAAATAAAAAATGCAAAATATAATAAAGCTGAACTTTAAAATGGAGGGAGTCAGTGAAGTCCAGAGAGGGAAACTTCCTTTTTGGTTAAATTACAGTCCATTTATTACTGTCAAGAATGGTGGTGCACTTAGTTTTATTTTGTAGGGTGTGCCAGACGGTGGGTCATTATTGTTGATTGCATTAGGAAAATGAACACTATTAAACTTGCTTTATACTCTTCATGCTAACTCTTTAAATGTTCATATGTTAGCTAAACCAAACCCATTCAATCTTAAATCTTTTCAGGACCGATTTTTATCGCATCCCACTCATCTATGGATAACAGGAAGAAAAGCTTTTCTGTTTATGAGTCTGTTGTATCTTAATAGATATTTGGTATGATATTTAAGATGCAAGTCGTACCATAGATCAAATCCCCATGTCCAACATTGTCTCAGAATAACTCTCTACCCTTGTCTTTCAGAAAACCGCTGCTTAAAGAGTCTAGATGTTTGTTTGAATCTTTTTTTTTCCGTGTCAGGAGTGACTTGAGAAGCTGCAAGTTGCTTCTGGTGTGAGAGAATTGGCCGCATGCAAGGACATTGCCCAGGGAACACCCAGATGTTTTACCATCCTGTGGGAGGCTTCTCTCATGTCCCCACATGAGGTTTTTTTAGTTGATTTTACAGCAGGGTTCTCATGTATTGATTGACTTCCAGACATGACTGCACTGAATCTTATATTGGAAGTAAAATGATGCTGTCAGAAGAGGAAAGGCTCATATATCTGCTCTTCATATAATCAGGACCCATTTTTATTCCAGCTAAGCAGATTGATGTGAATGCTACTAATCAGTCTTTTAATAAAAGTAACTCAAATGGCAGCATAAAAAACATTTACTCAAAACCAATCCTCCTCCTTAACTGCCAGAAAAGTTGTTTAAAGATCATCCAGGAAGTGGTTCTTATTAATTGTGTGGTTGTTTTTCAAGATGTACAGATGTTAGAGCTACTTAACGTCCCTTGGATGCCACTTTTGAATGTGGCAAAATGCAGTGGATTTTCCTGATCGCAATTAAGATGTTACCTTTTCCTTTTGTATGGATTAGTTGTACCACTTTACTGAAAAGTAATATTAAGATTGTGAGAATACTGTCAATTCTAATTTTTAAGTGTTTCTGGACTAAATCAAGTGTGCTGGCAAACTTCAGAATTTCCTTCCTTGCTTCTCTCTTACAGTTCTCCAGCACTAACCAAGAATGCATAAAGGTTGAAGTGCTAGGGGTATTGCCCTGTCTGGTTTTTATTGGATTTTTAAATGTGATCATCTCTCCACATTTGCAGGTTTGACTATTTATGAGTTGAATTTTTTTAAAAAAAAATCTTTAGATTTCTCTATGTCCTCTAGTGCAGTTTTATGGTCACAACCTCTGTCAGAAATTGACCACAGAGAGGAAGGACCTCCAGAATCCAAGAAAAGTGTTATCTCGGCGTTAAAAATGTGTTTTTTATTCATGGCTTTTTCATGTTGGTGTGCTCCAATCCCAGAGAAAGTAGTCAACTGACTGAAACCCATCTGCAAAAGTCTCCATTGGATGCTGCCACTGTTAGAAATATCAAGTTCTGAGCAATATACTAACATAAAAGCATTAGTGGCATAAATGAAATATTGGGATATAAGTTATCATTTCATTTGGTAGTAATTTAAAGAAACACTTCTATAAAATTAGAGCAGATGCAGGACTTTTTTTGGTTGCTTTTATTGGTTGTGATTAAGATCGTTATACTTCTGGAAATAATCAAGTCCTCTTGTCAAGCACCATGTGTTTTTGTTTGTTTGTTTGTTTTGTTTTCTTTTTTTAGAAGCAGTGCTGAAAATAAGTGCAACTTATAGATAAGAGATACACGGTTACAAATAAACAGAGAGCAAATGACAACCATAATGGCCATTTGCAGAAAGATAATGGCACACCTTTCTAAAACTTAAGATGATAAATAGGGAAGCATATAAAGAATCATCCTTATATGCCAGACATAGATACTTTATTTTAATGTATGCATTATTACTATTATTCCCTTGCAAAATTCTTAAATTAATAGATAAGGTTTTTTGAACATGGCCATTTTTCAAGCTTTCTCAAACCAGCTTCTAAAAGCAGATCCTTTGGGTTCCCTATAATTAACAGCTATTTCTATTATTGATGTTAAAGCAGCATTAAACTCAAGGTTTTCTATTGTTAGACCATGATTTCCCCTCAAAGATACAGTAGATAGAAGTAATATATACATGTCTTCTTTTGTGAATTGAGCAATGGATCACTTTGCTTTGTGTGGGAATGTTTTGACTCTTGGGGACATTCTCAGAGACATTCAAATTTGAGCCCATATAGCAGGGGTGCCCACACTTTTTCAGCATGCGAGCTACTTATACTAAGATGAAGTCAGCAAGATCTACCAAGAGAGAAGCAGGGCGGAGCCAGGGGAAGGGGGCGGGTCTTGGCTCCGCCCCCTCCTCCTCTGGTTTCAGCATTTCCACAGCTTCTCCAGGGTAGAAGGGGGTAATGCCAAGCCAGTGGTGGCTATCTATGCCACCACTGGCATAGCATAACCTTTCTGTACCCTGGAGAAGCTCTGAAATGCCAAGCCAGAGGAGGAGGGCGGAGCTAAGCCCCGCCACGCTCCACCCCTCCGCCAGCTTCAGCATTTCCAGAGCTTCTCCAGGGTACAGAAAGGTTATGCCATGCCAGTGGTGGCATAGATAGCCACCACTGGCTTGGCATTACCCCCTCCTTCCCTAGAGAAGCTGTGGAAATGCTCAAACCAGAGGAGGAGGGGGCGGAGCTTGGGGGGGACTTAGCTCCGTCCCCTCCTCCTCTGGCGTGAGCATTTCCAGAGCTTCTCCAGGGTACAGAAAGGTTATGCCAAGCCAGTGGTGGCATAGATAGCCACTAATGGCTTGGCATAACCTTTCTCTACCCTGGAGAAGCTGTGGAAATGCTGGAGCCGGCGGAGGGGGCGGGACTTAGCGCAGCATGGCTCCTCCCCCTCAGAAGCGCCCAATCCAGCTGGGATCGACCTCGGTCCCAAGATCGACCAGTCGATCGCGATCGACTTCCTGAGCACCCCTGCCATATAGAGTCAGGCTTTCAAATCTGATTCTCACCCTGCTTTCAGATAACATACGACATTTGTCTTGACTTTAGCAATGGGATAATGTTTATTTTTCCTCCTTCAGTATGTGATTTTTTTTCTTAATACCTAGATTGTCAAACATAATAAGAATGGCGTCCTTTCTTTTTTAAAATTAAGTAAATACACACAAACAATGTAGTGGTGAGATCATGGAAATTATTTTTCACTACCTTCCTATTGACAGGATTGCCACAAAGCACTTCAATCCTGTAAATATAAGTTTTTCCATCTCTGGTATAAATGGTACTTGTAGTTATCATAGAGCTGTGTAAAATGGTAAGATAAGGAAAACTGGGGGAGCAGCAAACTGGAATCTCCTTCTGTTTCCAGGTGTTTCAAAGAAGATATTTTGACCTATTCCTTTAGCAGGTCAATAATGTGCTAAGACTGGTGGCGCAGACTTAGGCGGGGCATTGATGCATTTATGCCTATGGGATGCCATCTTCTTGTATTTACCCAATGTGAAGACCACCAAATCCCACTTGTCATTTTTTCATCATAATGAGCTTTCTAGAAATCTGGATTATAAACTTTGGGCTGTAAACTGTTGTGCTACTTTATAAATCTGACATTAGAAAGAACAGGGCAACATTGGAAGAAAAAGGAAACCTTGGCCTTATCTGCATTTTAATCAGCAGATATACATCTTGCCTCCCACAAAATTATATTGAGAACAGTGGCCTGGTACAAACTAAAGTACAATATACTGTATTTCCTTGATTCTAATGCTCACCTTTTTTGGCTAAATTACCTTCCCAAAATTAGGGTGCACATTAAATTTGTGTAATATGGTAAGTACTTTTTTGGGTTTCAGGGTTTTGAAAATTGAGGTGTGCATTAGATTCCATGGCGCGTTAGACTCAAGTAAATACGGGTATTTTCTTTAATATAGTATGTTCCAGGGCCTTCATGTGGATATGCAAAATTAGAAATTACAGTGAATCCTTCTGAAATGTAGCACTTCTGGCCTAAAATGACATAGAGTCACATGGAAGGACATAGAAAATGCCTAGAAAGGATATGTTTTGTCTGATGCGGATAAATGAAACTGTGGATAGCCGGGTCGCAATGTATGTTGGTTTAACTGCATTATTAATATGGATCCCTAAATATTTGAATAATTCAAATGATGGTGCTGATAGAATTTAGACTGCAAAGAATTGCTGATAATCAAATGCTTGTTCATTGAAAACTTCAGTCACAGATTGGTAGGACTGACAAAGAGTGTAAGATGAGCTTTCTTGCCAGCTGCTCATGCTGTGCAAAGTTTGATGCTAAGAGAACGTTAGAGATTGCTTTTCTTTCTGCTTGGCAGTTATAACTGAGATATACTTGGCCATTTGTAAGAAATGGCTAAGGTTAATGGTAACGGATTTTGCCAGGTGATGATGATGCTTACTTGAAATTAATGGATTGCAACCATTAATTTTATGGTGTCTTTTGTCTTGTGCAAGTCATTTTTTTGCTTGTGCAGTATGGCTGTGGTGGGGGTGAGTGATTTAAATGAATGGTGCAGTCAGCAAAAATTAAATGCCCTTACCATGTGGTTGGAAGTGCTTTCTGCCAAGGCAAAAGCATAATTTAATAAATATAAGGGTTTTTTTAAAGGCCATTTGACTGGTGAAAATATAGTATCCCATGTTCCTAGCTTATTAGAGGGAAAGAAATGAGTTATGAGATCAATGTGAGCAAATGTCGTGACATATCCTGAGGAAAGGAGTTAACCCCAAACATTGACAAGCTTTATTCTCTCTGAGTAGTTCAGTCTGAGTGGGCATTCTAGGGGAAGAGATAATTGCACACCAAATTGTGCATATAAATAAAGTTTGGATAGCCTTTCTCCAGACTATAACAACATATTATATAACAAGCTTACATATTAACAAAAAAAGGGAATTGTGGAATGATTCATCATTGGATCAATGTCACTGCACTGTTTGAATGATCTTCCCTCTCTCCCTCTGGTGTCTTCTCTCACTGACCTTCCTTTCTCCATCCTCATCTGCCTTTCCTTTCCCAATGGGAATTGTCTTTGTGGTGATGGTTAATCCCTGATTCTCCTCTTCTTTAGTTTTTCCTGCTGGTTTGCATAACTGGAGCTGGCCAGGAAGGCTTTTAGGGCGGCTGGTGTTGTTGCTGGAGAAGTCAACTGGGATTAAATGAAAGCATACAACAGTTGGATGGAGAGGGTACAATGAAAAAAGTTTTTGTTTCCCGTTCCCACAACAAGGGGTTTATAGAACCCAGCAAAATAACAACCACTTGGGCGAGCCTGTGGTTGTTATTTTTTCTAAGTGAATGACAGTACTTGCTTAGAGCTTCAAGTGCGAGTTCCATCGACTTTCATTTTTAACCAGGATTATTTTTTTTAAGGTGGATTAGATCTATGTGTGTTTAGTATTTAAGAGCAACAGTACTTAGACTTAACAAGTACACTAACTCTAACGGCATGTTCCAAAGAAAGTACAAGAGAAGAATATTTACTCTGAAATGGGGAAAGTGTGCTTTTTTGACTCCACAAAAATGAGATGACACATCTTTAGGTCAAATTCGTATCTCCATTTCATAGGAGATTTGGAGGTGTATAGAGAGGACCTGTGAGTAATTTGAGTTCGATTCTTTCTACATCCTTTGGGCATTTTGAAGAATTTCTCAGTAGTGACCAACCATTGATTATACTGTTCACAATTTGTTTAAAAGCAACAATTTGGAACAGCAGAATCAACAGGATAAAATTTTATGGTGATGTTCTGCTGGCAGAACAACAGAATCCAGAGGAAGTGTGATTATTTCTGCATATCCTCTCCCTGTGCTGTAATTGATATATCTGCTTGAAAATGCCCTCAAAACAGGTTTTGGACACATAATAGATTGAAGAGAGAAAAATTCAACTATGACCACCAGGAGAATGCTTAGTTTTGTCAGTAATTTGTCAGTTCATGCTGTATAAGTAACTATGAACTTGGTGGGGCTTACATTTGGCTAGAGGTATATAGGATTGTGCTAGTAATTTTTTTAATGTATGGTACTTCATTTTTAAAACTATGTTTAAAAATTGATCAGCAAATAAAATGTATATGATTTACTCCCCTAGGTTTCAATGTTCTCTAAATATCTTGTCTACATTTTAGTTAATATTTATTTAGAATCGAAACATTAAAATGTGCTGAACCAGTGTTATTAAAACATTTTACACATTTAGGTTTTTAATTGAAAGTATTTCATTTTCTTTCAGAATATTGCAAGCATAATTTTGCTCAAGACGTAACTTTCACTTCTAGATCCTGTGTTGTGCCAAAGGTGAGTTTGTTTGGATTTATTTAAATTGACATAGGTAGTCTCTCAGTTTTCCAGGACTTCTATGAGTTGGGATGCCTTTGCTTGCAAACTTATGAATAATTCCAGGATGGTAGTATCCTCTGTCATGTAGCCTCTGTTCACTTTTGAAAATATGCATGAATAGTTTATATAATATAGTGGATATTTATTTTTTAATACTGAGTGCCTGATGAAAATCGATTTCCCCTGTGTCGTTCATTGCCAAAGCTAACAGTCAGTTAATTTAAGAAAAGAAAAATTGCTTAGAATATTTAATGTAGCCTTTCTAAAATACAAAGTAGAGGCAAAATATATGGGACTAAATCCAGAACTACCTATAATGCACACATTTAAATCAATGGGACATAAATTAGTTTGTTGTCACAGTGGAATGGAAATGAAGTTCCTACTTTTTCAGGTTATCTATTCAAAATAGACTAATACTTTAGTCCAATGGTTCTCAAACTGCTCCTCCAGGTGTTTTGGACTTCCGCTCACATAAATCCCAGCCAGTTTACCAGCTGTTAGGAATTGTTAGAACTGAAATATTCACAATAATATATTGTCACAATCACCGACTTAGTACTGCCCCTTTAACACACACACGGAGACGTAGTAAAGGCTAACTAGTTTTATTGAATATAAAAAGTCCAAAAGGCAATTCTCTAGAAAAGATCAAAGACTAACGCAAACAGAAAAGCTGTAGTCCAAATAAGAAAGCAAAGTTCCAAAGGATAGTTCCATAAGCAAGCGTGGCAATAAACTTGGCAAGTTCCCGGATTGCCTCCGGAACAAAGCAGGGTATCCGCAACAATGCGAATCAATAACAAGGCAAGGTCTTGGTCCGAGGCGAGCCAGACTAGGCTCCGTGGTTCACTCCGCTTTCACGCCCTTCAGATCAGACGTGGCCGGAGAACTGAGGATCAGTTCCCACGGGGCCGTTCTTAATCCTTCGGCCGGGCCCCACGACGATCTAGGGCCCGGCGTCTCCAGTCTCTACTTTCCGAACGGTGACGGTCTAGGGACAGATGCCAGCTCCTCCTGCCCTGCTCTATGTCCCTGCGTCTGTTATGGGAACGGCCCCGCTCTTCCAGTTCAGTATCGCTATCTCCTTGAGAAGCAGCCTCCCCGAACTTTCCCAGCCGCTGGCCTCCATCTGCTGCTCGGCCAGGTCCTGGGAACCTCGGCCGTTTGGGAATTCATAACTATCTCCGCTATCTGCTTCGCTGCCTCCCATCTCCACCTGGTCCGCTCCTTCCCCGGGAGAATGCTCCCACTCGAGATCCCATGCTAAACTCTCTACAGGTGAACTGGGCAAAGGCACTGCTGACCAATCTTGCTCTGGGCCTTCCAACTCGTCCTCCGAGTCCCCTTCAGCCTGTGCGGGTCCCAATGGCATCGGGACCCCCGGCGCCTCACCCCCTCCCAGTGGCACGAACGAACCCATGGGTGCTACACTATCCCCCCCCTCAGGGCCCCCCCTGGGCCGCCCCCGGGGCTTGGGCTTGTCAGGATACTTGCGGTGGAAACGGGCCACCAACTCCGGCGCGTGAACGTCTCGAGCCTTGACCCAAGCACGTTCTTCCGGGCCAAAACCTTTCCAGTCAATGAAATACTCCAACTTCCGGTACCGGATGCGAGCATCCAAGATGTCCTGCACTTCGACCTCCTCCCCGCCCTCCCGCATCCCCGGGGGGAGGCGGCTGCGTCACATCAGGCCGCACCCCCTTCGCCGGGCGGAGCAAGGAGCGATGAAACACCGGGTGGAGTTTCATGTCCGCAGGGAGCTGGAGCTTGAAGGAAACAGGCCCCACCCGCTCCAAAACTTTGTAGGGCCCCAAAAACCGGGCATCCAACTTGCGGCTGGGGCGTTGCGTGGGCAGATTCTTGGTGGACAGCCAAACCTTATCCCCCACCAGAATCGCAGGACCCTCCTGGCGCCGCCGTGCCCATCGGTCTGCGGGTGGTGAGCCGTGGACATCCGCACATCAATCCCCAGCAGCTTCTGGACAGCCTTCCAGAACTGGGAAGTGAATTGGGTGCCCCGGTCCGTCACCAGGCTCTGTGGAAGTCCATGCAGGCGAAACACATGTTGCACAAACATATCAGCAGTCTCCTTGGCAGTCGGCACCCCCACACAGGGGATGAAGTGTCCCATCTTGGTGAAACAGTCCACCACGACCAGTATCGTGGTGAAGCCCTTGGACTTGGGGAGGTCGGTGATGAAATCAGCCGAAATCATCTTCCAGGGAGCGGAAGGAGTCGGAAGAGGCTGGAGCAAGCCGGCGGCTGCCCCCCTGGTTCTTGGCCCGGTGGCACACAGGGCAGGATCCCACATAGTCCTCCACATCCCTCCGCACTTTAAGCCACCAAAAATCCCGTAGAACCAGCTGCAGCGTCTTGAAGAGCCCAAAATGGCCCGCCGCCTTAGAGTCGTGGCAAAGCTTGAGAATGTCCCCCCCGCTCAGGGCCCGGAGAAACATAAACAGAGTCCCGATGATAGAGCACCCCGTTCCGCACCTGAAAGCGGGCCTGCACCCCCTTGGACAGCTGCTCACGCACCCAAGGGTCGTCCCGTTAGCGGGCCTGGACCCGCACACTCAACGGCCGCTTATCCACGGGGCCGGGCGGGGCCGCGGAGGCGGCGCGGGGGCCGTTCGGGCGGCTGCAAAGTTCTCCGCTTTGAGCAGAGGCTGCTCGGAGAGGACCTCCCCTCCGCGGACATACTCCGGCTTCGGGACAGGGCATCAGCTTGCTTGGTCTGCTTGGGGGTCACATAGTGAATGCGGAAATTGAATCGCTCAAAGAACAGGGACCATCTCTGTTGCCTTTGGTTCAACTTGCGCTGCGACTTCAGATGCTCCAAGTTCCGGTGGTCGGTGTGAACCTCCACCGGGAACTTGGCCCCTTCCAAGCAGGTGTCTCCAGACTTCAAACGCCACCTTGATGGCCAAAAGTTCCTTCTCCCAAATGGTGTAGTTCTTTTCCGGAGCCGTCAGCTGCCGGGAATAGTAGGCACAGGGCAACAAGTCCGTCCCCTGAGGCTGTAGCAGGATCGCCCCCACCGCCACATCCGAAGCATCGGCCTGGACGATGAAAGGGGTGCGGGGCTTGGGTTGCTGCAAAAGCGGCTGAGTGGTGAACAGCTGCTTCAACTTGCGGAACCCCACATCCGCCTCCGGAGTCCACGGAACGGCACCTTTCCCCGCAAACACTGGGTGATCGGATCAGCCCACTTGGCAAAGTCAGGAATGAACTTTCTGTAGTAGTTGGCAAAGCCCAGGAATCTTTGAATGTCTTTTTTGCTAGCAGGAGGTGCCCAGTCGACCACTGCTTGGACCTTGGTGTCATCCATGGCAATGCCCGTAGGAGAGATACGGTAGCCCAGAAAGTCCACTTCACGCAAGTCAAAAGCACATTTCTCCAGCTTGGCATAGAGCCCGTGGGCCCTCAGTCTCAGGAGCACCTCCTTGACATGGCGATCATGGGTCGCCTGATCCGGAGAAAAAAATCAGCAGGTCGTCAAGATAGACCGCCAGATAGCGGTCCAAAAGGTCTCGGAAAATGTCATTCATGAAATGTTGGAAACAGGCGGGGGGCGTTGCACAAACCGAATCCCATCACCAGGTATTCGAAACTGCCCCACTTGGTCTGGAAGGCCGTCGTCCATTCATCACCCTGGCGAATCCGGACAAGGTTGTAAGCCCCCTCAGGTCCAGTTTAGTGAACACCTTAGCTCCCGCATCCGCTCAAAGAGCTCGGGGATCAAGGGCAGGGGATAGCGATTCGGATCGTGATCTTGTTGAGTTCCCTGTAGTCATTGCAAAGGCGCAACTCCCCGATTTCTTCTTGGCGAAAGAATCGGGCCCGGCCGGGGATTGGGAGGGCGAATGAACCCCTTCCGCAGGTTCTCATCCAGGAAGTCTCGGAGAGCCTGTTGCTCTGGGTCCGAGGCGGGTAGAGGCGCCCCCGCGGAATGGGGGCCCCCGGCTGCAAGTCAATGGCACAGTCATAGGGCCGGTGCGGAGGCAAACGTTCCGCCTCCTTCTCACTGAAGACATCCCAAAATCCGGCATACTTCTTGGGCAGGGTGGCCACATTCTCCACTTCTTGAGCCTGGCACGCCCGGGCCGTCATGCAGTGGCCCTGGCAATGATCGGAAGAAAAATTAGCTGTCTCTTAGCCCAGGAAATCTGGGGGTCATGGAGCCTTGAGCCACACAATGCCCAGGACAATGGGGAAATCTGGGAGCTTGGTCACAAGAAAGAAATGTCCTCTTTATGGGAGCTAGTCCACATCCTGGTAGGAGCTGTATATTGAGTTACAGCCCGGTTTTCAACACTCTCCCATCGATGGTCTGGACACCCTTGGGCTCTTGGAGGTCAAGAAATTTTAATCCCGCAGACTTGGCATAGTCTGCATCAATGAAGTTGTTGGTGGCCCGAGTCAATCATGGCATGGACCATCATCGGCCCCTTCTCGGGCGACCACAAGCTGACCATGACAAGGAACAATTGTCCAGTCTTGGGTTCAGGGGAGGTTAGCGGCGTCGGCCGAGTGAGCGAACCCTCTTACACTCGGCCGTACCCTTCCCCCGCCGCCTGGAGGGCTTCCTCAGGCTCCGGAGGGCTGGCCACCGCTGCGGAGGCCCGAGGAGTCCTCCCACGCGGTTTCTGGGGGCAATCACGAGAAAAATGACCCGGGCCCCCGCAGTACCAACAAAGGTTGAGTCTTTGGCCCGAGCCTTCTCGGCAGCATCTACTTTGGGCCGCACCGTACCCAGTTGCATCGGTTCAGAGTCATCCACAACAGGGGTGGGGGCAGGGATCTGGCGGGGCACAAATTGGCCGGGACCGGCCTCCCGCTGGGTGGTGGTTTCTCGGCCGTGCCGGCCCCACCTTCTCTTGTATTGTATGGCCGCCTCCGCCCGCAAACTCGAGGCGATGGCCTCCTCCAGGTCGGCCGGCCGGGGCAATTGTAACATCTGTTGCTGAATCTCGGGCGAGAGTCCCGCTAGATACGTATAGCGCAAGGGTGGTCCTTCCCACTTGGTCTGGCTGGCCAACACTCGGAACCGGGAAATATACTGAGACAAAGTCATGTCCCTCATGGTCAGCCGTGCTAAATCCCGTTCCGCCAGGTCCCATGGACGGGGGGTCCCCAGGTCGCCCGGATCGCATCTAGGAAAGCGTCAAAGTCGCCGCATGCGGAGCCGCGGCATTGAGGAGGGGTTTGGCCCACGTCGCTGCCATCCCTTCCATACAGTTGAACACGAACCCCACCTGGGCTCGGGGGGTGGCAAACTCGTTGGGGCGCAACTCCAGGTACATCCGAACCTGGGCAATGAAAACTTCCACCATCGCCGGATTCCATTGAAGCGAGCCGGGGCATTCACCGGCGGGTGCCGCCCCGCTCGGGTTCGCAAGCTCCGCCACCTCCTGTTGCACGCCACCACTTGCGGACCCGTCAAGTTCGCCATGGCGGCCGTGGAGACAATGGGAGCCTTGGTACGCAGCCGGCGGTTTCTGGTACGTCCCGTGGTGCAAAAAAGGGGTTCGAGGAGTTCTCCGGCCAACTGTCACAATCACCGACTTAGTACTGCCCCTTTAACACACACACACGGAGACGTAGTAAAGGCTAACTAGTTTTATTGAATATAAAAAGTCAAAAGGCAATTCTCTTGAAAAGATCAAAGAATAACGCAAACAGCAAAGCTGTAGTCAATTAAGAAAGCAAAGTTCCAAAGGATAGTTCCAAAAGCAAACGTGGCAATAAACTTGGCAAGTTCCCGGATTGCCTCCGGAACAAAGCAGGGTATCCGCAACAATGCGAATCAATAACAAGGCAAGGTCTTGGTCCAAGGCGAGCCAGACTAGGCTCCGTGGTTCACTCCGCTTTCACGCCCTTCAGATCAGACGTGGCCGGAGAACTGAGGATCAGTTCCCACGGGGCCGTTCTTAATCCTCGGCCGGGCCCCACGACGATCTAGGGCCCGGCGTCTCCAGTCTCTACTTTCCGAACGGTGACGGTCTAGGGACAGATGCCAGCTCCTCCTGCCCTGCTCTATGTCCCTGCGTCTGTTATGGGAACGGCCCCGCTCTTCCAGTTCAGTATCGCTATCTCCTTGAGAAGCAGCCTCCCGAACTTTCCCAGCCGCTGGCCTCCATCTGCTGCTCGGCCAGGTCCTGGGAACCTCGGCCGTTTGGGAATTCATAACTATCTCCGCTATCTGCTTCGCTGCCTCCCATCTCCACCTGGTCCGCTCCTTCCCGGAGAATGCTCCCACTCGAGATCCCATGCTAAACTCTCTACAGGTGAACTGGGCAAAGGCACTGCTGACCAATCTTGCTCTGGGCCTTCCAACTCGTCCTCCGAGTCCCCTTCAGCCTGTGCGGGTCCCAATGGCATCGGGACCCCGGCGCCTCACCCCTCCCAGTGGCACGAACGAACCCATGGGTGCT
>JARBWK010000004.1:84186476-84493976 GCA_030556195.1 Anolis apletophallus
CTTGGCGGGTCTTGGCTCCCGCCCCTCCTCCTCTGGTTTGAGCATTTCCACAGCTTCTCCAGGGAAGAAGGGGTAATGCCAGAAGCCAGTGGTGGCTATCATGCCACCACTGGCATCAGCACTCTTTGCTGTACCCTGGAGAAGCTCTGGAAATGCTCAGGCTCGCCTCTAGGAGGGAGGCGAGCTAAGCCCCGCCAAGCTCCACCCCTCCGCCAGCTTCAGCATTTCCAGAGCTTCTCCAGGGTACAGAAAGGTTATGCCATGCCAGTGGTGGCATAGATAGCCACCACTGGCTTGGCATTACCCCCTCCTTCCCTGGAGAAGCTGTGGAAATGCTCAAACCAGAGGAGGAGGGGGCGGAGCTTGGGGGGACTTAGCTCCGCCCCCTCCTCCTCTGACTTGAGCATTTCCAGAGCTTCTCCAGGGTACAGAAAGGTTATAGTTACAAACAGCAAGGAATGCAGAGTGTATTGAGAGCTACACTCAAGGTCATTAATTACAAACACAATAAAGAAATTACCAATGAACTTGTATTCAGTCAATGGCAGCAATGCATCAAAATATAATAAGCGTATTGGGGATTGCTTATCTTTATGTATTGACGCTTATTATATTTTGATGCATTGCTGCCATTGACTGAATACAGAAAGGTTATGCCAAGCCAGTGGTGGCATAGATAGCCACTAATGGCTTGGCATAACCTTTCTCTACCCTGGAGAAGCTGTGGAAATGCTGGAGCCGGCGGAGGGGCGGGCTTCGCGCAGCATGGCTCCTCCCTCAGAAGCACCCAATCCAGCTGGGATCGACCTCCCTCGGTCCCAAGATCGACCAGTCGATCGCGATTGACTTCCTGAGCACCCCTGCCATATAGAGTCAGGCTTTCAAATCTGATTCTCACCCTGCTTTCAGATAACATACGACATTTGTCTTGACTTTAGCAATGGGATAATGTTTATTTTTCATCCTTCAGTATGTGATTTTTTTTTCTTAATACCTCGATTGTCAAACATAATAAGAATGGTGTCCTTTCTTTTTTAAAAGTAAATAAATACACACAAACAATGTAGTGGTGAGATCATGGAAATTATTTTTCACTACCTTCCTATTGACAGGATTGCCACAAAGCACTTCAATCCTGTAAATATAAGTTTTTCCATCTCTGGTATAAATGGTACTTGTAGTTATCATAGAGCTGTGTAAAATGGTAAGATAAGGAAAACTGTGGGAGCAGCAAACTGGAATCTCCTTCTGTTTCCATGTGTTTCAAAGAAGATATTTTGACCTATTCCTTTAGCAGGTCAATAATGTGCTAAGACTGGTGGCGCGGACTTAGGCGGGGCATTGATGCATTGATGCATGTATGCCTATGGGATGCCATCTTCTTGTATTTACCCAATGTGAAGACCACCAAATCCCACTTGTCATTTTTTCATCATAATGAGCATTCTAGAAATCTGGATTATAAACTTTGGGCTGTAAACTGTTGTGCTACTTTGTAAATCTGACATTAGAAAGAACAGGGCAACATTGGAAGAAAAAGGAAACCTTGGCCTTATCTGCATTTTAATCAGCAGATGTACATCTTGCCTCCCACAAAATGATAATGAGAACTGTTGCCTGGTTCAATCTAAAGTACAAAATACTGTATTTCCTTGATTCTAATGCTCACCTTTTCTGGCTAAATAACCTTCCCAAAATTAGGGTGCACATTAAATTTGTGTAATATGGTAAGTACATTTTTGGGTTTCAGGGTTTTGAAAATTGAGGTGTGCATTAGATTCCATGGCGCATTAGAATCAAGGAAATACGGGTATTTTCTTTAATATAGTACTAGCTTGGGGACCCGGCCCTGCCCGGGTTATTTGTGAAGCGCAGCAGGATGTAGAGTGGGTCATGGGGGCTCTGTGTGCCAAGTTTGGTCTTGATCCATCATTATTGGGAATTGGAGTGGTATGAAATTACTGAAGGTAGTGCAAGTCCCATCATCGCTGTCCCCCCCCCAGTGTAGTAGGATGTAGATTGGGTCATGGGGGCTCTGTGTGCTAAGTTTGGTCTGTATTGGTGAATGGATGAGGGATGCATTTTTCGGAAGTGAGTGAAGGTACTTCAAGTCCCATCATCCGTGGTCCGTCTCACAGTAAAGTGCACCAGGCTGTAGAGTGGGTCATGAGGGCTCTGTGTGCCAGATTTGGTGTTGATCAGTCATTGGATTAGGTTTGTAGCAGGATTGGGAAGTGAGGGAAGGTACTGCAAGTCCCATCATCCATGTTCTCTCCCCTCCAAACCTCAGTAGGATGTAGAGTGGGTCACTGGGGCTCTGTGTGCCAAGTGTGGACTTTCTCGGTGTTTTTTGGGGGCCACAGTGGTCTGTGGGAACAGAGGGGTGTGAAAATACTACAAACTCCATCATCCATTGTCAGTCCTCCCCGAACCTCACCAGGACGTGAAGGCAGTCATGGGGGTTATGTGTGCCAAGTTTGGTCTCAATCGGTAATTGGATGAGGGTCGCAGCAGACTTGGGAAGTGAGTAGAGGTACTTCAAGTCCCATCATCCATGGTCCACCCTCCTCCAAACTGCACCAGAATGTAGAGTGGGTCATGAGGGCTCTGTGTGGCAAGTTTGGTGTTGATCAATCATAGGATTAGGTTTGTAGCAGTCTTGGAAAGTGAGGGAAGGTACTGCAAGACCCATCATCCATGTTCTGTCCCCCTCCAAACTTCAGTAGGATGTGGACTGGGTCACTGGGGCTCTGTGTGCCAAGTGTGGTCTTTATCAGTGTTTGTTGGGCTGACACAGAGGTCTGTGGCAACAGAGGGGAGTAAAGGTACTACAAATCCCATCATCCATTGTCAGTCCTCCCCAAACCTCACCAGGACGTGAAGGCAGTCATGGGGTTATGTGTGCCAAGTTTGGTCTCGATCAGTGATTGGATGAGGGGTTGCAGCGGATTTGGGAAGTGAGTAGAGGCACTTCAAGTCCCATCATCCATGGGCCACCCTCCTCCGAACTGCACCAGGACGTAGAGTGGGTCATGGGGGCTGTGTGTGCTGAGTGTGGTCTGTATTGGTCCTTTTGGTGGCCTCAGTGGTCTATGGGAACCAAAGTGTTGGAAAGTACTACAAATCCCATAATCCGTGGGTCATGTCCCCGACCCGCGCCAGGACGTAAAGGGGTTAGGGGGTTATGTGTACCAAGTTTGGTGCAGGTCCATCACCCGCGCTGGTCGCTGTGGCCTGTGAAAGTGGCTGCCACATATCCGCCCTGGCCTGTGAAAGTGGCTGCCACATATCCGCCCTGGCCTGTGAAAGTGGCTGCCACATATCCGGCCTGGCCTGTGAAAGTGGCTGCCACATATCCGCCCTGGCCTGTGAAAGTGGCTGCCACATATCCGCCCCTGGCCTGTGAAAGTGGCTGCCACATATCCGCCCTGGCCTGTGAAAGTGGCTGCTTCCGCCCTTCTGCCCTCCCGCCTCCTCTACAGATACACACATACAAACATTCCGTTTTATAAAGGTATACAGATATACAGATGTTCCAGGGCCTTCATGTGGATATGCAAAATTAGAAATTACAGTGAATCCTTCTGAAATGTAGCACTTCTGGCCTAAAATGACATAGAGTCACATGGAAGGACATAGAAAATGCCTAGAAAGGATATGTTTTGTCTGATGCGGATAAATGAAACTGTGGATAGCCGGGTCGCAATGTATGTTGGTTTAACTGCATTATTAATATGGATCCCTAAATATTTGAATAATTCAAATGATGGTGCTGATAGAATTTAGACTGCAAAGAATTGCTGATAATCAAATGCTTGTTCATTGAAAACTTCAGTCACAGATTGGTAGGACTGACAAAGAGTGTAAGATGAGCTTTCTTGCCAGCTGCTCATGCTGTGCAAAGTTTGATGCTAAGAGAACGTTAGAGATTGCTTTTTTCTTTCTGCTTGGCAGTTATAACTGAGATATACTTGGCCATTTGTAAGAAATGGCTAAGGTTAATGGTAACAGTTTTGCCAGGTGATGATGATGCTTACTTGAAATTAATGGATTGCAACCATTAATTTTATGGTGTCTTTTGTCTTGTGCAAGTCATTTTTTTGCTTGTGCAGTATGGCTGTGGTGGGGGTGAGTGATTTAAATGAATGGTGCAGTCAGCAAAAATTAAATGCCCTTACCATGTGGTTGGAAGTGCTTTCTGCCAAGGCAAAAGCATAATTTAATAAATATAAGGGGTTTTTAAAGGCCATTTGACTGGTGAAAATATAGTATCCCATGTTCCTAGCTTATTAGAGGGAAAGAAATGAGTTATGAGATCAATGTGAGCAAATGTCGTGACATATCCTGAGGAAAGGAGTTAACCCCAAACATTGACAAGCTTTATTCTCTCTGAGTAGTTCAGTCTGAGTGGGCATTCTAGGGGAAGAGATAATTGCACACCAAATTGTGCATATAAATAAAGTTTGGATAGCCTTTCTCCAGACTATGACAACATATTATATAACAAGCTTATGCTGTTAAAAAAACCCTCAGATTTCGAAGCATTAGAACCAATTGTATCATTCAAAATAATTAACAACTGGTTCTGTCTCATTCTCCCCCGCAAAACATGTATATACGGTACATATTAACAAAAAAAGGGAATTGTGGAATGATTCATCATTGGATCAATGTATGCAAATATGCTTTTGCTTGCAGAAGAGGGGAGGCATCACAGCACTGCACTGTTTGAATGATCTTCCCTCTCTCCCTCTGGTGTCTTCTCTCACTGACCTTCCTTTCTCCATCCTCATCTGCCTTTCCTTTCCCAATGGGAATTGTCTTTGTGGTGATGGTTAATCCCTGATTCTCCTCTTCTTTAGTTTTTCCTGCTGGTTTGCATAACTGGAGCTGGCCAGGAAAGCTTTTAGGGCGGCTGGTATTGTTGCTGGAGAAGTCAACTGGGATTAAATGAAAGCATACTACAGTTGGATGGAGAGGGTACAATGAAAAAAGTTTTTGTTTCCCGTTCCCACAACAAGGGGTTTATAGAACCCAGCAAAATTTAACAACCACTTGGGCGAGCCTGTGGTTGTTATTTTTTCTAAGTGAATGACAGTACTTGCTTAGAGCTTCAAGTGCGAGTTCCATCGACTTTCATTTTTAACCAGGATTATTTTTTTTAAGGTGGATTAGATCTATGTGTGTTTAGTATTTAAGAGCAACAGTACTTAGACTTAACAAGTACACTAACTGTAACGGCATGTTCCAAAGAAAGTACAAGAGAGGAATATTTACTCTGAAATGGGGAAAGTGTGCTTTTTTGACTCCACAAAAATGAGATGACACATCTTTAGGTCAAATTCGTATCTCCATTTCATAGGAGATTTGGAGGTGTATAGAGAGGACCTGTGAGTAATTTGAGTTCGATTCTTTCTACATCCTTTGGGCATTTTGAAGAATTTCTCAGTAGTGACCAACCATTGATTATACTGTTCACAATTTGTTTAAAAGCAACAATTTGGAACAGCAGAATCAACAGGATAAAATTTTATGGTGATGTTCTGCTGGCAGAACAACAGAATCAGAGGAAGTGTGATTATTTCTGCATATCCTCTCCTGTGCTGTAATTGATATATCTGCTTGAAAATGCCCTCAAAACAGGTTTTGGACACATAATAGATTGAAGAGAAAAATTCAACTATGACCACCAGGAGAATGCTTAGTTTTGTCAGTAATTTGTCAGTTCATGCTGTATAAGTAACTATGAACTTGGTGGGGCTTACATTTGGCTAGAGGTATATGGGATTGTGCTAGTAATTTTTTTTATGTATGGTACTTCATTTTAAAACTATGTTTAAAAATTGATCAGCAAATAAAATGTATATGATTTACTCCCTAGGTTTCAATGTTCTCTAAATATCTTGTCTACATTTTAGTTAATATTTATTTAGAATCGAAACATTAAAATGTGCTGAACCAGTGTTATTAAAACATTTTACACATTTAGGTTTTTAATTGAAAGTATTTCATTTTCTTTCAGAATATTGCAAGCATAATTTTGCTCAAGACGTAACTTTCAGTTCTAGATCCTGTGTTGTGCCAAAGGTGAGTTTGTTTGGATTTATTTAAATTGACATAGGTAGTCTCTCAGTTTTCCAGGACTTCTATGAGTTGGGATGCCTTTGCTTGCAAACTTATGAATAATTCAGGATGGTTGTATCCTCTGTCATGTAGCCTCTGTTCACTTTTGAAAATATGCATGAATAGTTTATATAATATAGTGGATATTTATTTTTTAATACTGAGTGCCTGATGAAAATCGATTTCCCCCGTGTAGTTCATTGCCAAAGCTAACAGTCAGTTAATTTAAGAAAAGAAAAATTGCTTAGAATATTTAATGTAGCCTTTCTAAAATACAAAGTAGAGGCAAAATATATGGGACTTAATCCAGAACTATCTATAATGCACACATTTAAATCAATGGGACATAAATTAGTTTGTTGTCACAGTGGAATGGAAATGAAGTCCCTACTTTTTCAGGTTATCTATTCAAAATAGACTAATACTTTAGTCCAATGGTTCTCAAACTGCTCCTCCAGGTGTTTTGGACTTCCGCTCACATAAATCCCAGCCAGTTTACCAGCTGTTAGGAATTGTTAGAACTGAAGTCCAAAATATCTAGAGGAGCAAGTTTGAGAACCACTGCTTTAGCCTGTTGTAGTATCAGTCATTCTGTATTATTATAGACTTAGGCCTCTTCTACACTAGGATCTGATCCCAGATAATTTGCTTATCTGAAATTATATGGCAGTGGAGACTTATATAATCCAATTCAAAGCAGATAATGTGGAATCAGATCCTGGGATATAAGGCAGTTTAAATTCAGCCTGTGGCAGCTGGAGATCCCCCCCCCCCCCCTCAGATTTAATCTCCAGTCAACGATCCCTTTAAACAGAGCTCTGAGTCAAAATCGTTCCATCATGACAGCTCATTCTGAAATATAAATTGAGTATCTCTTACCTGAAATGCTTAGGACCAGAAGTGTTTTGGATTACAGGTTTTTTCAGCTTTTGGAATACCTGCATTTGCATATATGTACATATTCACAATAATATATCTTGGAGATGGGACCCAAGTTTGAATACAAAATTCATCTATGTTTCATAAATACCTTATACACATAGTCTGGAGGCAGTTTTGTACATAATTTTAATAATTTTGTGCATGGAACAAAGTTTAGTGAGCATAACAGTAAACACTCACATGGCCTAATCAATTAATTTCATGTTGTCACCATAATCCCAAATGAGGACAGACTGAATAGTTTTATAATATTGGTATTATTAAGAAGTCGAATGATAATTTTAGTATAACTTCAGATAACACACATTCTGTTGCATGTGTACAATGAAGCACCCTTGTGTTCCTCTTAATTTTGTTTTTCAAAATTCAATTTCTTAGCAAAACTGCAATTAATGGTAGCAAACATTTAGAGGATAATAAGGGTACTTCTCTAATCATATGAGTAGCTGGCATGTATGGTGGTATGTTGCTGACCTTGCAGAATCAGAGCCAGCCCGAAAGACATATTGATTATGTAGGCTGAGTTTAAAATGTAGAGGCAGCCAGGGATGAGGTGTGCACATTTGCAGCAAAACTGGTTTGGGAGCCAAAGGGGGGAGGTAGGGAAAGATAAACAGAACATCAAAATGCAGTCAGCTATATTCCAGAGAGAATTGATTGTGAATCTGATTGTACAAAGCAAGCTTATGAGGCAGCCATATTTCCAATAGGAAAAAGCAATGGGAGCTGCCTTACTTCAACCAGTAAATATCCTCTGATCTGAGGAGTTAAGAGGAAGAGAGCGGAAACCAATAATAAGCAATCAGTATTACAATCCAAGGGCATTTTCCAGGGTTTTTAAAAATCCCTTTACACCTATGCTGTGGAATTGTTCTTCTTTATCATGCTAAATATCTGCTGTGTAAAGAAAAACAAATAAAAAATGACTAGTGGGATTTGGGAAAACACATGGCTAGTTTAATATCTCTATGTTGAAAAGACACTAAATTCTGAACATCTGAGCCTATCTCGAATAAAATCCTGGTAAGATTATAAAGAAGGTTTTTTTTGTCTACTGAGAGTATCTTATATGCATGTATCAAAGACTGCTAATATATATACAAGACACTAAGATAGATACTGTCTACACAATTTATCTGTAATCTGCTGAATAATATTATCTGCAACATATATTAATTTTGTCTCATTTTAAGCCAAAAGTTCATTTTAGCTCATGAATAATTTGAGTCAGATACACTTCTCATTACGATAAAAGTGTATAATCCAAACACAAAATACATTGCATACCTATCTAAAGAATACATTATGTTGCTGTGTGTGTTCAGATTGTTTCCAGTCTTTTCGCAGCCATAAAGTAGCCTATTACAGGGTTTTCTTGGCAAGATTTGTTGGGGTTTTTTTTGGGGGGTTATTCCTTTGAGGCTGAAAGAGTGACTTTTCCAAGGGCACCCGGTTAGTTTCCATGGTTGAATGGATATTTGCATGCTGGTCTGTAGAGTCCCAATCGAGTGCTCAGACCACTACACCAATCTGCACTATCAAAGTATAGATAACCTGCTATATATATGAGTTGCTCAGAATTCAGAGGATGGCATAATTACTTTTAGTTTAATTAGTTTAATTTTATTAATTAACCATCAGTGACAATATAAAAATGTCACACTTCACAAATCGTATAATTTTTAAAACTTGGCATATTGTAGTAATCTCATATAATTCATGGCAGTTTCATTTTTGCTTCAGACAATGGTTAGAGACTTTCCACCAAGGATCAATACTGTCAACTCAGATATAACAGTGCTTCAGTACTGGCTTGTTGGTTGTAGTGCTTGCTCACATCTAGAATCAGTGCTTCACTATAAAAGAAATCTGCTTTCTTGTCCACAAGCAAATTGTGCTGTTCTGCGGAAATAACAGTTTTTCTTCTAATAGCAACCAGTTTCCAAACTTTAGGAAGATGGTAGCAATCTGAGAGGTACGCCACTTTTTCTGAGATTGTAGCAATCAGCAGAAATACTGATCTCTTATTGGTGAGGGTACTTGGCAGTGGCCAATTTTTTATGTTACATGACAAAAAGGCATGCAGTAGTGGGCAGTTAAGTCTTCAAGTCCCAGGCCATATGTACCACACTAGAGCCAAAGTATATGACACGCCACCAATGTCTACGTCTTAGAATGACATTTAGCTTGGTTTCCAGCTGTTCTTGAATTTATCAAAGACATCATTAAGCTTTAAAACCTGGTGTTGTCCTCTAGATCTGTGCTTGTAAAACGTTTCAACTCAGGACCCTTTTTTTGCTTTAGAAATCTTTATGTGACCCCAGATATATAGAAATATTAAATAGGTATTAAAATCAGCCACTTACTGCTAACAAATCATCATTTATAAGGCTTGCTAAATAGGCTGATTTCTCTTTTTATGAAGTACTGTTGAAGCATCTTCTGCAGAGTCCACTGTAAACACTGCAGAACAGATTTGTGTAAATGTCTAAAACAACCACCAGATCTTGTTCAGAAAACATTTGCTGTTGGCAAATGTTTCTAGACCCCCAACATTGGGATCAGGAGACCTCATTTGGGGTAGGAGTTTAAGAAGCCCTGCTCTAGATCACTGCTTCTTAAACTGGGTAATGACCCCAAATGAGGTCTCCTTAGCTCAATTTTGGGGTCATGAAATATTTGGCAACAAAAATGTTTCTGAATGCCACCTAGACATTTACACGAATATGTTAGCAACAACGTGCAGTGCTTACAATGGACTCTGCAGAAATTGCTTCCACTACAAGTTGCAGAATAACAATACAGAACTCCAAACTCGAGAAAACAACAATGGCTTTCTGTTGTAACTTGTGACTGCGGTTTTTTCCAGTTTGGTATCCTGTATTTTTTTCTTTTGGCCTAAATATGCTGACAGCTACTGTCACACGATGCACAGCTGGATTCACATCAGAAGCACTGTGCCCAACTATTAATGTGGGTCAGTTGAACATAGCATTTACTTTGGAGCTCTGGAGTGATCCTAGATTTTTGCAGTTAGTGTTTACCTGGGGAAAAGGTCCATTTAGCTCTGGGATAAGACACCTTGACATTCTGGAAGGTCATGCTATTCAACACATGGCTCCTCATGGCTGCACATTGCTATGTCCAGGCATGTAGCCGGGGGGGGGGGCTTAGGGGGCTTCAGCCCCGAAATTCTCAGGGTGGTCCGTGAGAAGGCCTTACTGGTACATTATTTAAACTGTTATGTTTATTCATATCATGATCTTATCATCATGCGCATTATATCCCACATTCATGGGGTTATTGGAGTAACAATACAAAAGGTTTGCTAGGGTAGACCCTCTTCCACCCAGTCTCACCCCGAACAAACTCAGCCCCGAACCAAAATCCTGGCTACGGCCCTGGCTATGTGTAATGATGTCGATTATTTGTGTGTGGATGTTGTGTGACATATGTTAAATGTATGTTGTTTTGTGTAGTTCGGGGGAGTGTTCTATGGAGTGTTGCTGTGGGTGAAACAGAAGGGAGGCTTGGCAGAAGCTTTGAAGAGCTGTCGCCATGGCAACCAGGGCTAGAGGCTTTTAGAATGTTCAAGGTTTGAATTTTACAGTTGGAAAAGAGCGGTTGGAAGCCAACTGCCACAAGAGAGGGGGAGGAGTTCTGTTTTGGGTTAGTTGGTCCTGAGGACTGTAAGAGAACAGTTCAGTGTTTTAGTTGGTCTTAAGGTCTGCAAGAGAGCAGTCCAGTTGTATGGGTGTAGAGACCCTAGTTAAAGTTGGAAGAGTCCAGGGGTTTATAGAGGTTTAGTGGAAACCCTATAATATATCCCCATTGTGTTTTGTGTAACAGAATAAGTTTGTGCCTCTGAGGAAGTATAAAACCAACCAAGATTTTGTACCCATTTGTGTCATAATAAATTGTTTGCATCTTAAAAGAAAAACACCTCTCCTAATTCTTTTATTGGTGGTGGCCCTCAAGGTCAGTGGTCGGACAGATAAATGGTGGCAGCGTGGTCAAGTGGATACTGAGAAATTATAAATCTCTGCAGTTCAATGGTTAATAAAGGAGATAGTCTACCCTGCCATAAGACGGAAGTGGCTGAGGTAACTTCAAGGTCCCTTTGCATTGAGGGTCAGCAGTTTGGATATAGAAAGATTGTCCAGTCTGAGGCCGGTCAACAAGGGGTTGTCACACTATGTCCATTGGCTTGCATAGTGGAAATCAGTTTCACTCTACCAAAAATGGCTAGTGAAGAGGAGGCCTGGCACCTAAGATCTTGTATGACAACTGAGTGCTTATTGAGAGGTGGATTATTTAGCTGTTCCTGTTTTTAGGGTTGCAGATTCTCTTTTCATGTGTTAGCCAGGTTAGAAAGTGATATTTCTACATGTGGAGATGAGGCAGTGCCCCAGAAATGGGCGAGTTGTATGTTTGGAGGCCAGTGGGTCTGTGGCCACTTAAGCAATACTACCTGGAACTTCCCTATATATTTCTTAACCAATTTTGTCAACTATTCATTATGACTACTTTCAAGTCGGGAGAGGTGGCAGCAGGGCTGATGTTGCACTGTCTTGTTGGCGCAAGAATAGATACTGAAAAGTACTTATTATAAACTAGCAGAAAAAGGAGAGAGGTCTCCACATGCTTATAGATGGTCAGAATTTACTCTTTTAAAAAGCCTCAATGTGTTTTAGCCTGTATATAAATTGCTTCTTCAGGAACTACATTAGAATAAACGCAAATACATATAAGAACTTAAAATGTTTTAAAGAAGGACAACACAAAAATGAACATATATTAATATTATACTGTAAGTACTAGTTTAGTGTTAGGTTATATACATATCATTAACCAGATCAGGACCAGATATTTCCGGAGTTATTATGTGGATTAATGAGCATTAAAAGAAGACAAATTCACAGAAAATAATTATATATACATTATGGCAGATCCTCAGAAATAAGGGGTGGGTCTATTGAATGTGGTGTAACCAGTTCCAATAACGTTTGGTGCCAAACGAGCACTTATTCTTCTATTTTTTATTGCTATCTCTTTAAATAAAAAAATCGGTGCTCCTTTTGTCATGCATTTTGAGGTACTACAACACTGCACCAGATCTTACTTAGCTTTTGTGTGCTGGAAAAGATAGTCTGCAAGAGTGAAAAAGTTCCGATGAGAAAGGAAGTGGAATGGATTTTAAAGGTGAAATCTTCAACACAAATATATTCCAATAAAGATCGGAATCTTCTATTAATGTAAGGTCACTCCATACCGCACATTAAAAAGCAAGATAATTGTTCAGCTGGATTGCATCAGATGTCCTTGTAACTAGTTTCACCACAGTTCTCTAGGCCCTCCCTTATTTCTGATCTTCTGTCATAATGTATATAATTTTTTTAAAAATTGAGGGTGTCTTTTTTACTGCTTATTAGTCCAGGTAATTGAGAGAGTGCAGTTGTAACTCTAGAAATGTATGCTGTTGAAAAGTATGTATATAATTGAACAGAAAGCTAATAGTTATAGTATATTGATATATTTTCATGTATATGTTTTTCTTTTGTAAAATATTTTGAATTAATACTATTCATTTATATTTTGAATTAATGCTATTTGTATTTATTTTTAACATAATCCCCGAAGAACAGGTTAGAACATGTTGAGTCTTTTAAATTAATAAATTCATACCTTTTATTAGCATGTGGAGGCCATTGTCCTTTTTCTGCTGGACCATTTTGCTGGTGCCACTGGGGTGCACAGCAGCCCATTCTCCTGCCAGTCTTTCTGATACAAGTATAATGGCTACACTTACAAAAGTCCAAGGATTTCCCCCATCTGTCTTGATCTGTTATTATACTCTTCAGCCAAAACAAAACAAAATTCTTGGAAAGGAACTAGATGGTCCTTTTAAGCTCTTCTGTGTGCTAAAGATAAATTAATGTTCATAAACCAAAATTGAAAAAGGCATTATTTTAATTAAGCACCAGTTGCATTAGTGAATTCAGAACTGATTCAGTAACATAAGTTGCATGGTACCTATCTACAGGTGATTTTCCTTTTTACCCTTACATTATAGTCAAACCTCCACATTCGCTGGTGTTAGGAATGCAGGACCCCCATGGAAATGGATAAACATTAATTTAAAAAAAACCACATTTTTAGCATGGGAAACACCTTTTGAGGAATCTGTAGGTTCTCCAATGTAATTCTATGTCATCTTCCACCAGAGGTTGACACTATAGAGTTGTTCTAGAGATTCTGAGGAAAGGTGTTCTCTTTCTAAATATTTAGATTCTCCAGTACAGCTCAGTGGCCAACTTCTGGTGGAAGGTAATTCTAGTGTTGCACTGGAGGATCTGCAAAAGTTAAACCAGGAAATGTGGAGATCCACCTTTACTTTAGTTCTACTGAGTCCTTCCTAAGAATCTTTGTTCACAAAATAATGTCAGACTGTAAAGTACCTGCAATTTTCTGATTATAATTAGATTGAGTGTGGGTTTTCCTATTTGGGAGCAGAAGGTCAGTGATAGCATTTACAGAAAACATTCATAGAAATACCCTGGCAAGTAGTTAATGGAGTTTCAGGACATTAGTGATAAAATAACTATGTGAAGTTTTGAAGTTTTAGCCTTGAATGCAAGGCCAAGGTCAAATATAAATTTAGTTCTGAAGTAAATTGAATCGAGAACAACCAATGTCTCTTTTTTTCTAAAGAGAAGCATAGGTGGAATAGACCAGTTTCTTAGTTCAATATATTTTAAATTTTACCGCTTTAGGGAGGAGAGCCAAGAGACCTGGATTCTCTTTTTCTCTTAACCAAAGTGGGACACTGGGACATAACCAGTTGAAAGGATCTGGCCTTGCCATCCTCTGTCTGAGAAAAACCTTGAACTGTTGTGAGTTCTCTTAGACAGCAGAGAATCACGAATCCTTTTCCTTACAAGGAAGTCCCTCTTCACAGTGGATTTGATTCAAGGAGCTATTCATTCATTACAAGCAAAAGGGTAAGCATGGTCTTAATTACTGTGAAATAGGTATTTTCCAATTTCACAAATAGGGTGGCTGATTTTTCAATCTGCCACCCTGCACCTGACTGACTGACTGACTTTATTATTTCTGAGTCGCCCTCCACGTTAGTGCTCCGGGCGACTTACACACAACAAATTCCACAATTAAAATAGAGTATTTAAAACTAGATTAAAATATTCAGTGGTTAAATGCAGGGGCCAGGCTCGGTATTTGAGTTCCTGGTTCTGCATTAACCATGGGCTTTCCTAAATAGCCAGGTCTTCAGAGCGGTCAGGAACTGGGGCAGGTCGAGGGAGGCTTTCTGGTCCGGTGGCATCGAGTTCCAAAGAACGGGGGCCACAACGGAGAACGATCTCCGTCTCGTGGTCTCCAGGTGGGCCTCTTTCAAGCCTGGTACGTGAAGAAGGTTCTTGTTTGCTGGCTGCGGGGTCCTTGAGTAAGCAGGCATCAGCAAGCGGTCTTTTAGGTATGTTGGGCCCCGGCCCCGTAGGGCTTTGAAAGCCAAGGTCAAGGTCTTGTGTAAGGCTCTATACTCAACGGGCAGCCAGTGCAGGCGCTGCAGAGATGGTGTAATGTGGCATCTCATCGATGTTCCTGTGAGAAGCCTGGCGGCCGCGTTCTCCACAATCTGGAGCCTGCGGGTTAGTGACCGGGATAGACCTACATACAAAGCGTTACAGTAATCCAGCCTTGATGTAACCGTGGCATGGATTACTGTAGCTAGCGCGTCCGTCGGAAGATAGGGCGCCAATGGTCACGCTTGGCGCAGGTGGAAGAAGGCCCGGTTGCTCGTGGAGGCAACCTGGGCCCCCATCGACAATTGGGAGTCCAGGATAACACCAAGGCTTTTACTGAGGGGGACGGAATCAGCAGTTCCCCTTCAAAGGGGCAGCGCGAAAGGTGGTTCTGGGCGGCCCGGCCATAAGATCTCCGTCTTTGATGGATTTATTTTAAGTTTGTGGGCGCGGAGCCATTTTGTCACTGCTTCTAGGCCTCGAGTGAAGTTTTCGGGCACCGAAGTTGCACCAGGCTCCAGTTTCAGTAGGAGCTGGGTGTCATCGGCATATTGGTAGCACCCTAGGCCGAAGCTCCGGGCTATACCAGCCAACGGCCGAACATAGATGTTAAACAACGTTGGTGATAATATGGCGCCTTGGGGCACTCCGCACTCGAGGAGAGATTTCCTAGATGTTTGGCCTAGCCATTCAACTCGCTGACTACGTCCGCGCAGGAAGGAGCTAAGCCAAGCTAAAGCTGTTCCTTGTATCCCTATGGCGGCACCTCCATATCAAGTAGTTCGTTCTCTGGGCGGAGAAGCAGCTTTAACCCTCTACTTTGTATACGATATTTTAGAAGCATAAGCAGATTGCTTTTAAAAATTATCTTGAAATTTAGTTTGAATGGAACCCTCAATCTTTCCTTTTTTGAGTGCAAATGCTACAGAGTGGGTAAGACCTAAAAACTGGATTTGAAGATATTAAGGAGAGGGAGTTCTGGTTTTCAACTGGACTTTGTGCTTTTCCTGCATGGCAGGGGACTGGACTAGATGTGGTCTCTTCCAACTCTATTATTCTATGATTCTATGGACAGGTTGCTTCTCAAGCAATCGTGGTTGGGATGGTGGAGCAATTGGAATAAAGAGGAAGGCTACCTCTGAGGCAGTCAGCTTGTGGTACTTATTCTCTGCTCATGATCTAGCTGAGATATCTCAGGGGGAAAGTGTTCTGTGTCTTGTACCTAGCAATTGAGGTGACTACTTTTTTAAAAAGTAATTTTTATTAGATTTTTCAAATACATTTTTTATAAAAGGTAGAAGTAAGGATTGGGGAGTGCAAGGTCTCGGGAAGCTTGGGAGGTACAAAGGGATTATGGGAAGGAAAGAGAAAGATGGTGAGGGGTATTGGAAGGTCAAGGACTCTGGGCAGGTGTGAAGGGGAATTGGATAGTGAAAAAATAGGTGACTACTTAATGAAACAAAAACAAAAGATAAACTTCGAAATGGAGAGCAGAAGAGGGAAAGGATTGCTTAAACACTGGCATGCAAACAAAAAAGTACTATGAAAATTGATTTTTTTTTTTACATGTGCACTGAAACTAGTTAATCTAAGAAGAAGGTAATTTCTGTCCTGGAAATTCTTCACATACGCTTGAGCTGCAGAACTGGAAAGTAATTCCTTTCCAGTAATCTACATGGTTATCTTCCTTATCTAATATATACATATTTTTTCTTTGTCTTTGCTATATTGGCTTAGTAAATTTTAAAGATGAATGCTTTTCCTCTTCGTTTTTCTTGATGTTGCAAGAACAGTCTCTTTCCCTTTCATACTCTTCCCCAAGTTCTTGTTTTTGCATTCCTCCTGGGCCATAATACTCTAGAAGTGTAATCCACAGCTTCTTTATTGCTACCAGTTGGCTGGATGGATAAATAGATTATATCTGATGCAAGTGGTAATATCTTAAGGAACTTGTTTTGCAATGCTTATGCTGGATTCTGCCCACACCCTTCATAGCAAGTGTCTTTCTAGTAGCTTCCATTTTTAGACAGATATATTTACTCAGTCCTTTGCGTATTATGAGCAGCTGTTTTGCAAATCTAGGAGACCGTGATTGAAAGGCGATTTCTAGGTACAGATATACTCTCAGTGTTTCTGTTCTCTGTTATAGAAATTGCTGTTTGTACAGCTAGAAATACTTCCTAGGTAACTTGAGTTCGATCGTTTATATCTTCTTGGTTACATGTTGAACAAATGCGTAATTGCCCATCTGGTGGCCTTCTGGCAGATCATTACTGATATGTTTATTTTAAACATGTGGAAATTGCCCTGCTACTTTTGCCTCTATCACTGTTCTTTCCTATACAAACATTTTTGTTTATTTATTTTGGAAAGGCTGGGTTATCTCAGATTCTGTTAACACACATTTTAGTGGCCTTTTTATAATGGACCTTTTTGCCACACCATTATGTAGAGAGCCATTGACATCCATATAGCCTCTTTCCCTCTTAAAGGTCAGAGCACATTTGGTTATTTTTCTACAGAAACAAAAATCTCAGCAGCACAATTCTGTACTGCTTGGGAGAGGCAATATATTCTAGCTTCTTGACATTTAATTGATAGGTCTGAGCATTTAGATTTTTGATATGTGAGATTAACTGAGTCTTCCCGGAACACGTTTCCCTTCCAGACTTCAGATAATGTGAGTAACCATATTACTACTAGAATAACATTAGCTAAGACCGCATGCTTGGAGCTGCCCTTTCAGAAAAGTGACCGGTAAAATTAGAATGGCTAAAGACAAAATGTAAAAATATTTTTTCACCACAGCCTTGATGATGATGATAATAATAATACTTTATTTATATTCCGCCCTTCTCACCCTGAAGGGGACCCAGGGTGGATCACAAGTACACATACACGGGAAACATTCAATGCCATTTGTATAGACAGTAGACAGACAGAACAGAAGGAGGTGGTTTTTTTTTTGTGTGTCGTGCCACAGGGGGTGCTGTTGCTCCATCCTCCATGACGAAGAGCCATCAGGGCTTCCTCATTCCAGCATTTTCTGATCTTCTTTTCCTTTATGGCGTTGTAAAACACCTCCCCCGCTTTTTAGCGGTACCTAATTTCTCTAATTACAGCTAAAGCTGTTTTCGAACTGCTTAGGTAAACAGTGGGCAGGGCTGACGGTTGGCTGCCCACGCCAACCCGGGGTTCGAACTTGCAACCTTTCAGTTGATAGATTTTATAGTTGCTGATGATTTATCAGCTGTGCTAAACCTCCGGCCTTGATTCCTTTCATTGCTGTAATAACTGCACACAATTAATGGAATAGTGCACCATTGCATCTGTGATCATTTTCGATTGAAGATACTTTTTGTAAGGTTTATGAATACAACTGATTTTGGAATTAATGTTAGTATAGCATTGTTGACTGTGTTGTGGCTTCTGTTCCGGATTGTATTTTGTCTTGTGTTATTTTTGAATTTTTTTTAAAAAAAAAGAAGGAAGGAAGGAATATTATTACACAGAGTGTGTTTTCTCCATTTGTGTGAACAGGGTGTCATCATTGAATTCTGCCCCCCACCCCCAATTAACTTCTATATGCTTTGCACATAATAAACTAGGAGGAGAATATGTTACGCACTAGGAGGTCTTAGATAATCATTGAAATTAAAAACATGCTTTGGCAGGGATGTACAATACTTTGTTTTGAGTATTGTTGTATGTGTTTTTATATTAGTTTCTTAAACATAGCATTTTTATTGGACGGTTTCATCCATTTTAAAGTTTTGTACCACATTGTTTTACTGATTTCGTTTAACATCTGTTGAAAGCCACTTTGAACCCCATCTTGGGAGAAAGGGAGGTTATGATTTTTTAATGGAGATGTTAAAATAATTCTGGCATAATTAATATGATCTTCGAAACAACCAGAAATATAGTTTGTTACAACAAAATCATCCACTGTGGTGCATCTCTGTTGATAAGTTTTCTAATTGAAGAACATTGATTGTTTGGATGGAGATTAGCTAATAAGCTTTTAATTTTAAACTTCCCAGAGACCTTATGGTAGAAGTTGGGACAGAAATCATTCAAAAAGCACACAAATAAGTATCAACTGGTTCATTGAAATATCTTCAGCGATCTGTTGTTTAGGTGGTGGGGAATCATTTAAAGAAGATTCAGTAAGGAATTATCTTGGTTTTACTTATGCACATAGGCACACAACCTGAGAATCTGATTTTCAGAAAAGAGTTTGTACAGTAGTTGTGTTCATATCATAGGTTCCCAAGCTTTTATAGGAAGACAATCATACTGTTGGATTTTTACCATTTTTAAACTTGTACTTGAGGGAAGAATGGATCACTTTATTTATGCAATTATCAGTATCTCTATACAAATAAAATAATTTGATTTGATGCCACATTAAATGAAAACACATGGAGAGATTCTCACCAAATTTGGAAAATGTGTTTGAGATTATTTGTCTTAAAAATAGAGAGTGGGTATTTCCTCACACCCCCCCCCCCCCCATTTTGTACAGAGTATAGTATGAATAAAACAGAGTAGTGTATTTATCAGCTGGTTTTGAAGAAGCACGCTTACTCAAGGATAGCTGAGACTGTGGTACACCTTAAGAAAGATTTGAACATCCAAAGGGGAAGGCAGTAATTCTTCAAAGCTGTTGAAGCTGAACTGTCATTAACTATGATTAATGATTTTCATGCAGTCCTGAACATTACAGGTAGTTATTTTATAAACTGTAAGTCTGCTTAGTAAATTTCAGTTTACCCTCATCAATTTCAAAGGGTTGGTTTCTGCCTACAGTAATAAAACCAAGTGTATCTTTAGGGAACGTGGCTGACTGAACATTAACTGCATGTTTTTATAGTAAGGTGTTTTAAAATTTTGAAGGAAACTCAGCAAAATTAGTAATAGAGCTGAGCATCGAGAGGGCTTACTGAGTTAGTTAGCTCCAGCCTTGGTTGTGAAGCAGACTCTAGGTTGTGAAGCAGACTCTTTGAACATATGAATGAATACCCCATGGCACTTAGTTTTAGATGTAGATATACTACCAGTTCTTAACCTGTTCTTTACCATGGGCACCCTTCGTGCCACAGATCACCAAGACTGTACATTTAAACCCCAAAGTGCATCAAATATTTAAAGTTGCTCATCAAGTGCCTTCGGATTTGGAGATGAAAGGAGAAATAAGAAACACTCCTAGTATAATATTTTAATTTGAATGATTCCATAATAACAACTGACATCATCACAGCCTAATATTACTTGTTAATATTAATCACGCTGTATTGTCAAAGGCTTTCATGGCTGGAATCACTGGGAAAAAAGGATGTGTCAGTTAATCACACTGACACGTCCTTTTTTCTGGGGAAAAGGCTTTAGAAACAAATGGAAATCCCAATTTCCCTATTTTTTTCTGAATTTTTCCATGTCTTCATATCTCCTAAAGGGAAGGGATTTCCAATTCTGCTGGCACTTGGTAGCAAAATACAGTGCTGAATCTAGGGCTTGGGATATACCATAAAACATCTTCCTGCAAAATACAGTTTTTAGTTAAATTGGATTATCAATACTACCATTGTGGAAAAATAATGGCTTGGTCTTTCTTTGTTTTTTCGTTGTTCCAGTTACTGTTTGAATAATGTTGGTATCAGTGGAATTAGTGTGCATATATTCAACTGATGATATCTTAATTAGATTTTCTATTAGGAATGGGTAATTATTAGATAAGCATTTCTTCCTGTGATTGAGATAAATGTATGGGACCCACTAGTATTTGTCTTTTGAAAATAGTAATATTTCTCCAAAAACAAAAGTATGTTTGGAAGAATTTGTTTTGGATCTGCCTGAGAACATAACAGGATAATAAGATGTTAGGGTTATATTCTTTTTGGAATTTTGATTTTTACCAGTGTTTTCCACATAACTGTGATAATTAGGCAAGACACATCTGACTAATCACGTAGTGCAGTGATTCCCCAAACTCTGGTCCTCCAAGTGTTTTGGAATTCAAATTCCAGAATCTCCAACTGTTGATCAAAGTTGAGGCTGCTGGGAGTTGGAAGGTCCAGGATTATACTTATACTACAGTTACTCTTCTGACTTAGCCAGCTGGGTGCACTGGTGCCACATTTGAATTCACTGGTCAGTTAAATTAAGCAAAAGTACCATGAATAGAACTATAGAGTAATGTCTTGGAGACCACAAGTTTCTTATGCATATAATTGGCTGGCAGTGACAGACAGGATGGAGGTATAATTAGTTTTGTACTGGATAAGAATGTGAAAGGAGGTGTTTGGAGAAACCACGTTATTTCTTTGACCTCCAACGCAATTGTCTTTTTAGATCATTTTCATTACTACTCAAAAGTAGTTGTTTCTGATCACTGCAAGTTCCCAGGAAAAGAAGGAATGAGTAGTAGTATGGTACCATTCCCTGCACAATGGGGAAAGAGCAGGGAACTGTGCTGTTCTGTCACATCAGATAGCTGAAGATATCTCTTAACTTGCAGTTCACAGGCTTGAAACTACATATTTGGACCAAAGAAGGTGATTGCAGGCTTGTTCAATGTGTGAGTGAGCATCTGCTCAGCATTACTTTGAAAGTGGGACAGCAGATTTACAAAACATTACTTCTAGATGTTTATTTTCCTTATTGTCACACTTGTTTGCATGGGGATCCATGGCTAAATGAGAGAGAATAAGACTATTGAAATAATTTTTTTCACTTGTGCAATTAATACCTTATTTAAGATTTAGCAATGTGGTGTTCTGAGTACTGTAGTGCTTTTTAAGGAACATGTGAATAAAATGTGTGCATACAAAATTGCTGTACCATTAGTGGTGCATGCAACAGATTTTCCTCTTGTAAGAGAACTGTATATTTTTGTTGTCTCAAGGGTAAGCTAACTTTGAGGTTTCCTGTAAGTAGATATGTGCAGCAAAGGATATGCAAGTTCTCTGGAGTGTCTGATATTGCATACTTGGAGAGAAGAGCAGGTGTTACTTAACATTACAAATACTGTAAAAGTAAGCACTCACATCTGCTTTCAGCTAAACAATGAACAAGGTAGGGACATTTAACATGGTTTTCCTATTATATTTCTCTAAAATAGGTGGTGCAATTGCCAAAAATGTTAAGACTAAATTCATTTGTACAATAGACCTATTGAGATAAATATAGTGCTTAAATTATTCTATTGGCAAATAGATCTACTGTATTTAAGATTAATATTGGATTTAGCTCACAATATTGGAATAGTATCTGGCTGTAACACACAGTAGTGACCTTCAACAGTTAAAATTTGTTTATAACAGGATTGTCTTCTGTTACCTTTGTTATACCCGCATTTTAGTAGTTGTAATGGCAAAAAATGTATGTATTTATATTAAGGTAGAGCAAAGAAAATGCTTACTTTATATCTTTCTATAGTAGAGTGAGGTATTCTAAATATTTGTAACTTAGATTCAGTTTTAAAAGCCCAGTGTTTATGTCTTCAATCTCTCCCCTCTTTACTCGAAATGTAAAAACATTTAAGAGGAGAGTTTTGGAATAATTTATAAAAGAAATATATATTACTTATCATATGTGGCTTAGGTCAAGGTCCATTGGTGCATGTCTGGTTGATTTTCTGCTTGCCAGTGTTTTAAAATAGGTGAAATTGTCCCCTTACAACCCTAAATTATACTGTAGAAATGAAGAAGACAATTGTTAACTGTCCAGAGGTAAATTCAAGCTTCATTTGAATTCTGGTGCTCAAGTTCCTGGGTTCAGAATTCTTTAATTCTGAATGTCCATCTTTTGCATCGAGGCTAAAAGTGGTGTGTATCAAGGTTCTAATAAAAAGCAAAGTAGACTCAAACACTGTCTACTCTCGCTTACATTTGTAGGTTGTAGAAGTTTACCGGCTTCTGTGTTCCTACTGCGCTATAGATTTTTTATCTCAAAATTGTTAGAAAATCCCTTTAAGCATATGTACTACCATTGCTGACATCCCAGTAAAGCAGAGTTGAGGGGAAGAGCATTAGAGTCAGGTTCTGGAACATCCATTCTTGAGATAGGTTTCCAACTCTGTTAAGGGTGAGTTAGCAGTTACGTCTACTCTAGCTTCATCTGAAAGTTGGGCTGTATTTTTCAGAAATACAGAACCGTCCAAAAAAAATCAGAAAGATTATGATTGTAGCTAAGATTGCCCTATTTAATTTTTTTTCTTCAAGTTACCAGCTTCATGGATTTCATAAGGTTTTGTTAGAAAAGGAATGCTCAGAGGTGGTTTTGTCAGTTTTCTCTCTCTAAAATATAGCTGGTATTCATTGGCAGTCTTCCTTCTAAATACTGACTAGAGCCGACTCTGCTTGCATTACATTATATCTTATTGTTTTCTTTCTTAGGTTACAACTTAACTTCTTTCTATCCTGATAATTGTTTGGTTGCATGGTAAGTGTTGTGTTGGTCATGTCCTAAATTACCCTTAGTGATGATAATCTGCTTGCTTTTCATGCTGACACTGCAGTAATTGATCATGGACAATTTCAGCTGTCCTTGCTCAGAATGATTTAAATTAATCTAAATGTTTATTGACAATAAAAGGATCCAGAGCAGGCTCAGCTATAATCTCCCTGTGGCGATCTTATTGTTGACCTGTAGCTTGTTTTGTAATCGAAACGTGTTGAGCTTTGTTCAGAAATTGTGCATTGGTGTTGGATAATTCCAATGGAGAAATATTCTGAAAACTGGAGAAGTTGCTTACTGACAGTTCCACAATACATTTCTTTTGAAGAAGCAGTTTTGTTGCTTGAATATAGAAAACAAAAAATAAAGTGACTATCCAAAAGCAGCACTGTTTTGGGACTGTGTTGGATGGTACAACCTAGAAAAGAGAAAGTATGTGTGTTGATATCTCCCTTAAGCAAACTACAATAGTTTGTAGTGGGTTATTCTCAGATGATTATTTTTAAAAAGGACATATCTTTTATAGTGTAATTGGTCCTAATGAAGTCAGCTGCTCTTGCTTTGAAGTCTCTTTCTTAGTGAACAAACGTGACATTGTTTGTGTAGTATTATATTTTATAGTCTAATAACATTGTGCCACACTCTAATATTCAGTAAACTTCCTTATTTTTGCAATTCTCTTTATCTTTACTTGTGTCTGTTGAATCTCTCTTGACCCTTGGCTTTTCTGGCAAAAGGTGATTGGAAGGAAACTTTGTGTACACAAAATGTTCACATAGCTTTTTTTACTAGAAGATTTCAGTATTAAGGAAAACTGAGTAAGACATCTTCCCTTACCCAACCCAATAAATATTGTGTATCAGACACCCACACATATTTCCTACTTGCCATTATCAAGTGTAGAAAGTCCTCTCTTGAATTTGACATTTAATAAGGTCTAAGGGGGTTCTTTAAACACATTGTAGCCAACTGCTCATCCAGTATATCCCATTTTTAAGGCCCAGAAAGGAAAATCAGTGGTAAGTGGAATGTAAGGGACATTTCCACATGACATTCTGTACTGGTTTTGTTGCAACTATATTTGCTCCATCAGAGACAAAACAAACAAAACTGAGAACCACACTCAAAGGGTCTAAATTACAGTTGTTTCCCCTGGAGCTCTTCTGTGCATTTTAAAATAAGTAGCATAATACAAGTGAAATTTACTAGTGCATGGCAGAGAAGCTTATTTGAGCCATGGTAAAGAACTGTTAAAAGAACAGGCACACAGAGTTCAAGGAAATGCTTTGAAATTTTGTCTAAATATATAAATCACATTCAGGGCTTGGGTTTAGAATTCTGATATGGAAATCCCAATAAAATTTGTAAGTTCCTAAATATGGAGCTTTTTATTACTGGTTTTTAGCATTGTCGTGTTTTCTTTCGCTTTGTTTCATGTCTTTTTTTTTTCATTTTAAAATTTGGTTTTTCTGCTTGTGACATGAAACTTTAGCATTTTCATCTGTTTGTAGATTTGATAGTGAACTTTAATACAAGACTTTAAAGTTTCTGTTAAAAGACAGAAGATGAACAGTAACAGAAAAACAAACCCAGTATCTATTCTTCTTTAGCTCTGTGGTTCAAATTAAGCGTCTGCAGTGTAGGGAAAGCTCCTATAAATAAGAAGTGGAAGTAATGGCACAGTGGTTGGGAAGACAGTCATTGCAAAATTTTGGACCAGACAGAGCATGGAAAGTCTTCCGCCTCCTTTATAAAGAACAAGATTTTACACAAAGGAAGTGGAGTTCTGAAATGGAATAATGGGCAGCCGATAATAGGATGCATAGATAGTGCCGCATCCTCCCATTGTTGTTAACAGCAGGTCATGCTGGTTTGAGTACGTTACAGGAGTGGTTTAATGCCAAATCAAAAATAAAATGAGTTTGCTGCTGTTGCAACCAAGTTCTGTTTAAAGCTTATGTTTTCAAGCATTAATGTTCAAAGCATGAGAGCTGAACACATGCAGTGTTTCAATGAATGTGTTTGTTTTATGACAGAGGGACTCCATGAAAGATGACAGAAGAAGTTATTGTTATAGCAAAGTGGGATTATACTGCGCAACAGGACCAAGAACTTGACATAAAGAAGAATGAGCGCCTCTGGCTGCTAGATGATTCCAAAACATGGTGGAGGGTAAGAAATGCAGCCAACAAAACAGGATACGTGCCATCAAATTATGTCGAGAGAAAGAACAGCTTGAAGAAGGGTTCTTTGGTTAAGAATCTGAAAGACACGTTAGGTAAGTCCTTTTTTGGAAACTTACACTGATTCTTGGACAAATACAATTAAACCTCCCCTTTATTTATTTTTCCTTATCTTGATACTCCCTTTAGGATTATAAAATACAGGTGGCACTTGAATATTTGCAAATATGTTGTCATGTATACCAGAAGTATATCAGTGTAACTTTGCTTTTCTTTAGTCTTGAACTTGTACATTGAGTGTGAAGTTTAAAAACCCTTTATTTAACTTGGTTTATTACTAATTGTTTAAATTGTATGGGGACATAACTAACTTAAAAAGATCCTGTTTTTATTTGATTTTTTCCATTTTCTTTTTGTGCCTCATAGCTATGGTTACTTGCTGCAGTTATATGAAACGAAGTATTCCAAAGTTTCCATGATGTAGAGCATAAAACCTCTTGGTTTTTGGTTCTTGATCGTGGCATACTAGATTTTGCCTACTTTAGCAAAGCGATGAAGAACCTTTAATTCCTTCAATAAATATTGCGGGATCCCCACCCATTAACATTGTCTATGATATGTTTTTGTTTTAATTTGAGTAAAATGATATCCACACAGAAATTAGGCAATGTTAGTTTGACTGTTAATTACCTGTGAGGAATGCTTTGATTGTGTTTTTCCCTTATGGCAGAAGGAGGTTGGACTGGATGGCCCTTCTACTCTAGGAACCTATTGTTACTATTATTATTATTAGTAGTAGTAGTAGTAGTAGTAGTAGCAGAGGCAGAATGAATATTACCATCATTATTATGAATAAATTCAGGGGCTTATTATACTCACATTTAGTTGAATTCGGTCTTAAAATATATTATATGGCTCTCACTGAAATAAATTTCCAAATATTTTGCTTTTATGGCTCTCTGAGTAGTGGATAGGTAGATCATTTTGACTTGGTTGTTTTATAAGTAGCTCGCATGCTGAAAAAGTGTGAACACCCCTGATCTATGCCATGGTTTAAATTCTATGCAAGGAACAAAAATATGTCTTCACTGATGCTTATTCTCTCATTTTTCTCACTTTCTGGTGTATTTCTATATTTTCATTTGAACATCCATCAATCTTACTATATTTCAATATTTCGTTGTTGATTAGCTTTGCTTTGCCATTGCTCAGTGGTGTTTTTGCCTACTGGAGATCTATCTCTTGTCATTTAATGGTTGAGCATATCTTTGTACATATCTGAGAAGGATTGCAAAAGTGTCTCTGTGTGAGTGAGTGAGTGAGTGAGAACAAACATAGGGCTATGTTTTTTATGCATTAATTTTAAAGCATACAAGTACAAACATCCATAAAAGAGCAAGTATGTACACACTCTTCATCCAGTTTAAAATTGGCAACTTAGTTCACATTTTTAAACAATACAGTGTTCCCTCTCTTATTGCTGAGATTAGGTTCCAGGACCTCCCGCAATAAGTGAAAAACCGCAATGTAGGGATCCTCTATTTATTTTAATATTTATACATTATTTTAGGACAGATTCATATGGGAGTGGCTATACCAAATACCCTGGCCCCAAGCCATTAAGAGATCAAACCTTGCACTTTTAATTTACTTTGGAAACAAATCAGGAGCCAGAACAGTTGATACAGAACCAGTGGTATAGATGGTCTTGAAAGTGCACATCAATGAGAGACATTCCGCAGAGCTGGAACTCAACAAGGGCCTCTCTTTTCTGTAGCACGTAATTACTGGTACAGGAATTCAAGAAGAAAAGGTGTATGTATACTCATTTTTCGTATCATGGAGATTTATGCCAATTTATACATTTTATCCTGCTTACCTCAACTTTTATTTCAGTGAATCACCTTAATTTTTTCTGAAAGCAGCAGGGCAATGTCCACACAATGATTTTGTTAAGAAGAAATTCTTATTGAGTCGGGACAGGGATGCATATTCCTGCCCACATCAAAATGATTATCCAGCTACTTTTGTGGCAGTTAGGTCAAAATTTCAGTCCACATGCTTTCAACTGAACTACATACCTGCTTCAGTGGGCAGATATATCCTGCTGAGTTTTAATAACTCTGTGCCAGATCAGGGCACCAAATTGTATTAATGGTTCAAAGGTCTCATCAACCTTGTAGTCTGTTTATTGAAAATGAAGCTGTGTGGCTGAGAAAACATTATGGCCTTAGGCATACATTCAGGACATGGGATATTGTAATAAAACACTGCACAGCTCGATGACATAATTTTTTATGGTTGTTGATAATTTTTCAAAAATAATTTGAAACCTGATATCATGCTAAATTTTTCGATTTTCTCTAACCATATTCCTATATTTTTCTAGGGGGTTTGGAATAATGCAAGCCAGGTCGTCAGCAAAGGCACATATCTTATATTTTCTATTTTTTATTGGCAGGCCATTTATCTCTTTGTCTTTATCTATATCTTTTAATAGTAGATCTAGTACAAAGTTGAATATTAAGGGGGAGAGGGGGCAGCCCTGCCTCGTGCCTCTATTAATTGGTATCTTTTTGGATTTTTGTCCATTGACAATTACCTGCGCTTGTTGGGATTTGTATATTGCCTTTATGGCTGTTGTGAGATTGTGCCCAATATCTATCTCTATTAATAATCTTTCTATTACTTTCCAACTCACCTGGTCGAATGCCTTCTCTGCATCTAGGAAGGCTATTGCCGTTTTTTTCCCTATATTTTTGTCTAAGTATTCTATGATGTTAATTATTGACCTAATATTTTTTCTCATATACCTTTTTGGTAGGAAGCCTGTTTGTGTTTGTGATATCCAATTATTTAAAAATCCCAGATGTTGGTTAAGAACATGGACCACACAGAAGTCCAAGAACTAGAAAAGAAAGGGGGCATACTAGTTGCAAAACAAGTCAAATACTTAGGTATAGTTATTACATCGAAAAATTGTCAATTGGTAAAAAATAACTACGAAAAAATATGGAAGGGAATCAAAGAAGATCTGGATAAGTGGAAGATACTAGACCTATCACTACTAGGACGGATCTCAACAGTGAAAATGAAGGTCTTCCCGAAGCTAAACTTCCTATTTCAAATGCTTCCAATTCTAAAAAGTCAAATATTAATAAAAAGATGGCAAGCAGACCTCTCAGCGTTTATTTGGAGAGGGAAAAAACCCAGAATTAGGATGAAATATCTCCAGGAACTTCCAGAAAAGGGCGGCTTCGGGCTCCCAGACTTATTGGCATATTACGAGGCTAATTGTATAGAAAATCTGAAGGACTGGATAGAAGTAAAGGATAAAGACCTACTAACAGTTGAAGGATGGGAAAATAAAGCCGGATGGCATGCATATCTATTCTACGATAAGATAAAGCAAGATAAAAACTTTAAAAATCATATTTTAAAAGCCCCCCTATTTAAGGTGTGGTTGAAATATAAAAAGTTACTGTGTAAAAAGATCCCTCTCTGGGCGTCACCGGTTGAGGCCTTTGCAATATACAAAATAGGAGGAGAGAAATGGCCAACGTATAAGGAAATACTGAAAAAGGAAAACAATACCTATATTTTGAAGCCTCATGAGGAATTGAGAGAATATAGAATAAACTGGCTCCAGTACAATCAATTGAAGGCCAGAGTGACGAAAGATAGAGAGAAGGGGTGGGAGGAGAAAATAACAGAAGGAGGGAAGATACTACTATACCCTGAGAAGAAAAGAGTTAGTAAACTATATAAACTGATCCTAAATAATAAACATGAGGAGAATCCAATAAAAGAGTACATGGAAAAATGGAAGAAGAACCTAGGATACAGAATCTCACAGGAAGGGTGGGAAAAAGCATGGAAAAATAATATAGAATTTACCTGTGCATACTCTCTGAGAGAGAACCTCCTAAAGGTGATGTACAGGTGGTACATCACCCCGGCCCAAATTGATAAAATATATAAGACAGGGGAAGATAGATGCTGGAAGTGCCAAGTGAATAGAGGGACGTTTTACCACCAGTGGTGGTTATGCGGGGAGGCGGTCAAATATTGGAAAAAGGTACATACCTGGATAGAGGAGGTTCTAAAAACTAAAATAGGATTCAAACCGGAGGTGTTTCTGCTAAACATTATAGATCTAAAACAGAAGGATAAAGGGATGGAAAGACTACTAATACATATGATTACGGCCGCAAGAATTATCTGGGCAAAACACTGGAGAGAGAAAACTACACCAGACGTGGAAGAAATCAACCTCAAGCTCTTAGACACGGCTGAAATGGATAAGCTGACATTTCTAATGAGAAGAGGACCAATAAAGTATTTTGAGGAGACATGGAAACCCTTTATTCAATACATCAAAAGAGAAAAAAAGGAAGAGTTAAAGGGTTTCTGGATTTAATTTAAGGACATACAGGAGCTCAATGACATTATGGGAGTAGTCTTTTTTCGTTCGATACTGGCGGGTGAAGTTAACCCGTGTACTGTTTGTTTTAACATTGTTGGTACTGTCTGTCTTGTGAAACCTCCCCCTAACCCCACCCCCATTTCCCCCAATGGATCCCGTGTGACCTGTTTGTAATGTCATGTCATGATGTTGTCATGTTATATTTTAATCAATAAAAATTTATAATTTAAAAAAAAAAAAAAAGATAATTTTTCAAAAATAATGAATGCAGTAGGAGTAAAAGTAATGGAAATCAAAAGGTTTTTTTTCTTTGTGGACTCTGTGAATCCACACATATGGAGTATCTGTGCCTGCGCAGGCTCCAATGGAAAACTTCCAAAAATCAAACTTAAAGTTTTGGTGGTAATCCTGCCCAGTCCCCTCCGCAGGGCAGAAAAGGCGCCCCTCGGGCACGCTCTGCAGTTCCTCTTTTTCCGCTGCAAAGTTCGCTTCAGAAACTTCATTCCCTATGTCTACAACACAGTTCAAGCACTGTTTGCAGTGTTCGAGAAAGATTCCTGATTCCGACAAGCCCTTGAAGTGCCTTCTTTGTCTTGGCGAGGCCCACATTACTTCTTCCTGCCGTCATTGCCAATAGTTGACGGCTCAAACTAGGAAGAATAGGGCCGCTCGCCTCAAATATCTGCTTTATCAGCAGACCTTGGCTTCTTCAGCTCCGACGGGCCATCCTCCTTCTGAGTCCTCTACCTCCACTGTGGCTAAACCACCGGAGAAGCCACGGCCGACGACCTTGGGGACATCTAAATCTTTGAGACAAACAAGGCAGTTGAAGCAACCCTGTACTTTGATGACAAAAATTATGCAACCTCAACAGACTTCGACCTCGAGCTCGGTTGCATTCGCTCGCTCCATGAGATTGACTGTGGCGACGACACCATCTTCCATGGCAATGAGGATCACTTTTTAGAGGGCACATGAGGAGTCCAGCTGAGCTCAAACGGTGCCTACCTTGTCCCTGGTTCCCCCAACTCTGGGAAAATCTCTCACTGTGTCGACATTGGCCCAGCCTCAGACAAAGAAGAAACCTCTGTCTTCTTCTTCAACATCGTCAAGGAAGACTACAACGGCCGCCTCTGCCACCTCGTCTGGCTGTTCCTCTCCGGTTTCACCAACTCAACCTTTATTTATTTATTTATTTATAAATTCGATTTGGTAGACCGCTCTCTCTGGAGCCCAGAGCGGTTTACAGCATAAAATCAATAAAACATCAATAAACAGATAAAAGACGTATACCCAAAAGCCCCCCTCCCCACTCTCCCTTTGAGACTGACACAGCCTTTCCCGGTGGAAAACCCCTCAGATGGTGTTCCCCAGGAGCCACCAGAGTCGACGGTAGTTCAGGTGGTTCAACAACCGCCTCCAGCCCAATCTTTGGTCATCAGACAAGAGCTCTTTCCAACCACTTTGACGCTGGAGAAAGGCAGACAAACAGCCCAACTGGCCTAGGCACTCCAAGCATCGGCTTCAAAACAGCCTCCTCCACCATCTCCACCTCCTCCACCAGGTATCCAGTCTGAAGATGAAGATCAGGATAAGGTGATTCCAGAATCTGTCCACTCCGGTTCAGTCCTTTCCCTCGGACCCAACCACTCACCAACTCATGATGTCTACGAGGTCGACCCTCCCTCGCCGACCAATAACATGAGGGTGTTTGCTGATCAGATGGTACGGGTCTTGAGATCAAACAGACCTGTAAAGCAACCACTGAACCAGTGTTTTAAGAGAGTCCAGTCGGAAGCTCTACCTGCTCATCTCCTTCCATTCCTGCCTTATCTCCTCGATGTAATTCAAGTGTCCTGGAAGACGCCATCGTTGATACCACCAACCTCAAAGAGGATTGAGGCCTGGTATTGTACAGATGATGAGGGCTTCGAGTGGTTGAAACACCATCCTGGCCTGAACACTGTCATTGTGAAGGTGGTGCAAACAATGGGCAGGCAGTCCTCAACCCCCTCGGATCGAGAGGGAAAGAGGTTTGACGCTGTTGGCAGGAAACTTTATTCTGGTGCCCTCCTCTTCACACGGATGGTGAATTATGGTGCCTGTATGGGTGCATACCAGCAGATCCTCTGGGAGAAGGCCCAGCCTTTCTTTGCCAAGCTATCGGAGGAAGACCGAACTGTCCTCACCACCTTGTCTCAGGAGGCAAACTCTTTAGCACACCATCAGATTCCGATAGCGAAACATACTGATGATACTGCAGGGAAAATGATTGCCCACGCTATTGCCATTCATCGATACGCATGGTTGCGTTCTTCAGGTCTCTCCACGTTTTCGAAACAAGTCATCGAGGACCTCCCATTTGACGCCCTAGGCCTCTTCAATGCCGACACAGGTGACAAACTAAAATTAGAACCTGGATTTTAAACTCTTGGTGGCCAAATGTGGCATTGAGAAGCGGTCACAGGCTCAATGAACCCACTGGTATTAGCATACTTTATGCTGGCATGGAAACCAGCAGTATCACCACTACCCCTACCGTCAAACTGTTAGACCCCTTCTAAGTCTATAGCCACAGCAGCAGCATCACAGCGCTCCTGATCCTATCATACGTCGTCGAACAACCACTCCTGACACCATGTTTGGCACTTCCCTAGACAATACCGTCTTTTCCTTTGGTACAGATTCCACCTTCACAGTTCCTCCCTGCCTCAGACCTTTCGACGCTTTGCCCACTGCCCCGCTGTTCGGCGACCGCCTGGCACACTTCATCTACGAGTGGCGACTGATCACCTCAGATGCATGGGTGTTCAAGGTTGTCAAAGACAGCTATGCGTTAAGAGTTTGAAGAACTCTCACCAACGGGGTCCATTGTCGACAGCGAACCTCCCCCCCACTCATTTTGAAGGAAGTCGAAACATTACTCTCAAAAGGGCCAATTCTTCTTTCCCCGTCATATTTGGACAGGCAGACGTTATTCTCCAGATACTTTACCGTTATATTCTGCTCTCTCCTCGATGTCGGTTTTGTAACGCTTAAGCTTCACCCTATGTTCTGTTTCAAAGTATTGTGATGAGTATTATGGGAATACCCCTATGTGCCTTTTGTTTCGGGCATCGAGTTCTGATAAGTTTTTCTCAACCCAGCTATTGGTTGCTGAATATTCTACTGAATTATATGTTCCACTATGCCTGCAATTGCACTTCCGGACCTTTGGGCCTGTTGTGTGCCTCATTTTGGCTTATGAGCCCTATGTTTTTTTCAGTGCTCTTGTTCAAATAAATCATGTTTTAGTCCTGATAAAGGTGTCAGTTTGTCCTTCCTGCCTCTGGGACCTCAGCTTGCTAGTCTCCACATGTGTGGATTCACAGAGTACACGAGAAGAAAAATGGTGGGTTACATACCTGTTACCATGTTCCTTCAAGTGGTACTCTGTGAATTCACACAAACCTGCCTTCCCTCCCCACATGACAAACCTCCTCCTTTCCCACTGCCTTTACAGCATAGGAACTGCGGAGCGTGTGCATGGGGCGTCTTTTATGCCCTGCGGAGGGGACTGGGTGAGGTTACCGCCAAAACTTTAAGTTTGAACTTTGGAAGTATTCTGTTGGAACCTGTGCAGGCACGGATACTCCACATGTGTGAATTCACAGAGTACCACTCGAAGAAACATGGGTAACAGGTATGTAATTCTATATTAAGTCAATAAACAGAAAGTTGATGCAATAATTATGCATTTAGCAAGCATTCAATGGGTGAGCATATAACAAGATTTTTTACAGTGTTATGATACACGTATACAAAGAAATATAACATAAGAGGACTATGTCATCAAAAATACAGTTCATTACACATTAGAAAGTTTCAAAATAGTCCCGTTTGGGAGCCTGGGGTGGCTCAGCGTTCAAAATGTGAGTTATTCCCATGCAAATATAATCCGGAATATTCCCATATAAGTATCAAGCTATCAAATCATAAATTCCACTTAAGGTGATGGGAATAACTGTTAGTTATAACTTACGGTAATCCACAATGCGGAGCTCCTGTAGACTCCAGGGGTCCGTCAGCCGAAAAGCCGCAAAGCCGCAAAATGAGGGCTAAAGCTGCAAAAGGAGGGCGTGGAGGCTTCCCAAGCAGGAGGAGGCAGCGGTAGCCGAAGCTGAAGCCGTTGCCGACGACAGAAGCGCTATACCGGTTTGCCATTATCTTCTCCTTATTTTTAGAGAACATGACTTCCACATTGAGTGTGAATATAAGCTGTGGTTTTGCACAGTCCTAGTTCAGTGGTCAATCTACCACACTATGCCGAGCCTCAGTCTATTTTTTATTTATAAAAAATGTAATGTCACACTTTGGATATATCTTTAGATGATATGACTAATTGGAAAAGATGATGCTTCATAAGGTAGAAGCCAGCAGGAAGAGATGAAGAGCACGTTAGAGGTAAATTGATTCGATCAAGGAGGTCATGGCCATTCCTTCATAAAACTTTAGCAGGACTATTAATAACCAACTGTCTTGAAGGTGTCTCATAAGTTTGCTTTAAGCTAAAGCTAACTTCACAGTTGGTATCAGCAATAATCAGTTAAGTGTGATATAAGAGTGGTCTCTTACTGATTAAATTCACTTGGATCCACTGCATTTTTATTTATTATAATGAGTAGCAATTCCTTTGAGTCCTGAATCAGATTGAAACTATAGTGCTGGGGAGAGGGTACTCGTTCCTCTTCCCATGGCTTTAAGATAATCAAAATCCCTCTTTTGTAGAAAATTAGTCTAAAATCTTGTACATTCAGAAGATAGTTTATCAGGTATTAGAGTAAAGAATCTGGCAATTATCAACCATGGAAAATTCCTCTTTTCGGTCAAAGCAAACATCATGAATTGTGCCTAGAAGGCTAAAAGAGCCAATTTGTTCACAGCAACCTCCCCAGTTAGGTCACCACTTTTATCACTAGCTTCACCTTCTGCAGTCCTGCATTTCTAGCATTGAGGTCATAAAGGCATGAATGACAATTGATCGGTGTGGGTTTGAAAGAAACTGTCATCACCTTTTCTTCTGTTGGCAAGGGATATTCAGAAATGATTTGCCTGCCCCTTCCAATGAATATACCTTTAGCACCCTAGTGGTCTCCCTTCTGGTTTTGCCTGTTGGACTGATAATAAAATATACAAAATATATGTTGTTGTTGGGAAGTCTCTTAATAATAGGTCTGCCTTTTTTCCATTTTTTTTTGTGAGAGCCGATGTAGTGTGGTGGTATGAGTGGTGGACTATTTATTTATTTGTATTTATTTGCTGTACTTATACCCCGTCCTTCTCACCCCGAAGGGGAACTCAGGGCAGCTTACAAACTATGGCAATAATTTGATGCTAGATTCAGATAATAACAATATCAATAGAATACAATATTATAAAACTGCCAAAAACACATACATTGCAATTAAAATATTCTTTCAAATGATTAAAACGTATTGGAACATATTAAAACATATCAAACTTACATTGCATTGAAGCACGATTACAGGTCTTACAGTCCAGTGGCTTAAACGGCCCAAACCCTGATGAATAACAGCTCAACATCCTCAAAACATTGTCACACACTGCCCACCCCCACCTAAAATTAGTCCAATCCACCCCACACCCAATTGTCCTTAAGGAATGCCCAAATGGGCTGGCTGAAGAAAGATTCCCAAAAAGGCATCCAGCTGGTCCAGTCTATTTAGCCCCAGACCAGTCCATTTAGTCTGGGGATGCGGGCAAGGGAGTAGCTTGCTAATAAAAGTTTGATACTGGGCGATGGTAAGCCACAACATCTCCTCCAAGGGTAACAATGACAAAGGTGGTCAAACAATCCAGTGGTGGAACACAGCAGCCAAGGGGGATGATGGAGATGGTCCCAAGACTGCCTTTCTGGCTTGAACACCACAGCAGCGATGGCAGAGGGGGCAACGATGGAAAAGGCCCAACTTTATAGGCAGCCCCATGCGGCCACTCACCGGAGACTTCTCTCTCAGATGTTCTTACCAGTCTGTGCTGCAAGGTTTTAAAGTGGCCAGCAGCATGATGGAGAGTTGTAGAAGCTTCTCTGGAGACCAATGTTTGAATTCCCACTCAGCCATGAAAACTCACTGGGTGACTATGGGAAAGTCACACTCTCTCAGTCTCAGAGGAAGATGAGACAAACAACCTATAAACAAACCCCATGATAGGCTCACTTTAGCACTGCTATAAGTCACAGAACAACTGCCGTTTTTTCATACCACTTCATATATAACTGTGGTAATTCTAATTCAAAGTTAGAAGTTCATGTTCGTGCCTTACAGTTTTCCATTTGTTTGAAGCTAAATCAGCTGCATGGCTCTGCACAGTTGCTTGCCCTTTTTTCTTTCACTCAACTTCCTGTTTATTTTGAATTTTGCTAAAAACTGTCAGCTATTTCCTTCTTTTGAGTCAACACAGTTTGCTAGTTTGCTCTCCAGGATGCTTTTGACGCACCCCTCCCCATTTCACCACCAGAGGAAGTGAAGTTTTTGTTTAGCTGGTGCCTTGGCTTCCAGAGGGCACTACATTAATGTCTTGTTTTGTATGGTTTTTTTAAAAAAAAAAAAATCTGGTATTTCTCTGTGTGTTCTTAAAGCATCTCTTGTGTTGTTATATGTCTAAAATTAACATGCTAAAGGATAATACAGTATTAATATCTCAATGGGATGAAGTTGTTTTGCCTGATGAGAATTGTGGGCATGCAGACTCCTACCTAGCATTGAAGTTTCTAATTGTGGTTCACTGGCATAGTGGAAGCTAAGTTCCAGATCACTCATAACCATCCGCACAATCAATATGTTTTGGGGAAATAGTCCCAAAACATGTCTGAGTTTAGGAATAGAAAGATTCAGAGAGTGAATCAGAGGGCTTTTTTACACCTGCAAATTGCCACTGGCTATTGAATGGTGATGTGTGAGAGTTGGCATAATGTAGTGTTTTGGGTGTTGGAGTAGGACACTGTGAGCCATTTGTTTGAATCCTTCTCAGCCATGGAAACCCACCAGATCAGTGGTTCTCAAACTGTGGGTCCCCAGGTGCTTTGGCCTACAACTCCCAGAAATCCCAGCCAGTTTACCAGCTGTTAGGATTTCTGGGAGTTTTGGCCCACAGGTTGAGAACCATTGCACTAAATGAACTTAGGCAAGGGACACTTAGGCAAGAGACACTCTCTCACCCTTAGAGGAAGACAAGAGCAAATCCTGTCTGAGCAAATCCTTACAAGATCAACTACTACTGTGAACAGTCAACATATTCCTGTGAATAGTGCAACATTGAGCAATTGTTTGCAGAAGTGAATTTATATCTTTCCTTCAATGACCATTGTGGAATTCTGAAGGAATCTGAAGCAGCCCGAGAATAAATATGAACTGAGATACAATAGTTTTCATTGGAAATTGTTTGCAATGCAGCTGAATACAAATGAACCAGCTATCAGTTCTGCCCCAGAAAAAGTCTATTGATAAGTATTGATAATTATTTGGTACAGATTTACCAAAGGCTGCATAGTATTATTCCAAGCAGTCTTCAGAAATAAAGGGTATTGCATTAAGTAATTGTGTGCAAGTATAGTAGGTATTTTTTATTTGATTCACTTACAGATTGTGAATAAAACTCAGAGCAAATGTTCTGCAGGTGCAGGTGCCAAATGTCATGAAAGCCTGCCACTTTCTAGCATCTGTGAGGATCACATTTCTAGCATTCTTTTTAAAATATGATACTATCAAAAAGCAGTATATTTGGTTTGTGAAAAACAAAGTTCATTTTAAAATGTATGTTCCCATTTTTGCTTAATTTGTTATAGCCTAAAGAATTGCCAGAATAAAATATCTGGAAAATTTTAAGCCGTGGGTGGGAGGTGAAAATGCTCTATTAAACCAGTATGAGCATATTTCTTTTCTAAAACTAAACAAGAAAACACAACCTCTGAGCATGCCTGCCATAGATGCAGGCGAAATGTCAGGAGAGAATGCTTCTAGAACATGGCCCAAAAACCTGCAACAACCCAATTCTTTTTCCCCTTTCCAAGATTTTGTTATTGTTATTCTCGCAGCAACAAAACTATTGACAGATTTCTGCATCTTCTTTACTAATTCTTTCACAAAATAAGCTTAAGAGACACATTTCTGGATTTTTCTTAACCTTTTTAGTGATCTTAACCTTTGTCTTGCTTCTTGGCAGGGGGTTGGACTGAGTTGTCTCTCCCACAAGGTCTCTTCCAACTGTATGACTCTATCATTTTATTTGTTTCTTTAATCACAGGCATTTCGTGTTATTAAAATTCTGATCCAGGACCACAGCAAACCATTTAACCAACAAAAAACAAAAAAAAGCATCCCTGTGTCATGGCACTGGTAATTTACTTAAGGGGACAAATCACAATAGATAAAAAAACTGGTGTGGCCCAAAGTTCCCTGTACTCCGAAGCCATATATGGATTAGTTACCTGGAAATGGGGAAGTAATAATTCAATGTATTGTCGAAGGCTTTCATGGTCGGAATCACTGGGTTGTTGTAGGTTTTTCGGGCTGTATGGCCATGTTCTAGAAGTATTATTATTATTATTATTTGGACTTGTACGCCGCCACTCCCCAAGGGCTCGGAGCGGCTTACAATCAGGTTCTCTCCTGACGTTTCACCTGCATCTGTGGCAAGCATCCTCAGAAAAACCTACAACAACCCAATGGGGAAGTAATTTGTCTAATTAATTCCATTTTCATAGCTTTTGATTTTTTCCCCATCTCTTGTGTGATTTGTCACTAACCTATTTTGTTTCTTCTATCAAATGCAGTTTAAAAAAACAATCTTGTTTTACCTGACATGTTTATTGAAGAGAGTTTCTTATCCATCACACTAATTGGTTGCTTTCTCATTTGGTGCTGTCAGTATTTTTAAATTACTGCTTATTTTGTCATTCATATCCTTGCATATGTATTTATGCTTCTGATCTTCATTTGTTGAAACAATTACGCTCTTAGGCTTTATATGCAATCAGCGTTCTAGTTAATGGCAGCTTTCTGGAAATGTATACACTACTACCAACATTCCCCCTCTGCTGCTATTTTTCTGCCCTTGAATTTGACTTGCAATTTTGTAATACGTTACTTGGTCAGCATGAAGCTCCATGCTAATATCTATATGCAGGTGATGGTTACGAAGTCAAAAAATGACTAATAAAACACCTACCAATCAGTACCAGATACCATGTAGTCTTCATTATGTCATTTGGAGTCTTTAATATAAAGCTTCCTAGTGGTGCCTATTTTTATGATGTAACACAGCATATGTGTCTGTAAAGAAATTTAAAGAACACATAACAGCATATGTGTCTGTTGAGAACCAACATGAAATTGTATGGGTTATTCTATCACTAATAATAATACAAAATTTCTTTTGGACCTTTTGCTCTGCCTCCTTGAGTAAGTGCTGATTCTTTTGTTATCTGTTTCTGTCACTTTTAACTAGGCCAGGGCTGTCCAACTGCCGGCCCTGCAGGTGTTTTGGACTTCAAATCCCAGAAATCCTAACAGCTGGTAAACTGGCTAGGATTTCTGGGAGTTGAAGTCCAAAACACCTGCAGGGCCGGCAGTTGACAGCCCTGAACTAGGCTATATGACTTTTTTCCAATAATTTTTATTAAGGTTTTCAAATACAGCAAAACTGGGAAAAGGTGTGAGGGTGGTGGTGGTGGGGGGGGTTCCTGGGACCTTGGTAAGGGGAGGGGTTGAGGATGGGTAAGAGGTCTGAGTGGAGGTGCGATGGGGGAGGGGGGAGGCTAGGAGGGGAGGGGGAAGGAGAAGGAAAAGGGGAGTTATGTTGACTCCGTACAGTCTCGTTTGTTCAGTTCTTGTAAAAGGGAAGAAATGGGGGTTAAGGTGGCTGACATTGTGCGAGAAGGGGGTGCTAGCTCTTGGAAGATCAGCTTGTCTGGTTATAGGTAGTCCCATTCCTTCATCAGGTAGCCAGGGTCATTGACTCTTGAGTTTACCAGGTTGGGGGTTCGTTGTTTGTTGTTTGGTAGGAGGATCCATGTCCATAGTCCGTTCCTTGTCTTTTAATGTAGTTGCGTCCGTTCCTTTCATCTTTCTTGTCCTCCTTCCTAACCATATTCTTTATGGGATTCTAGACCTCCTACATCCGCCTCCATGTTTTCACCTCTCGAAGGACTATATTCCGTGGGCCTCCCTGGAGAGTAAGGATGTCTTTTCTTTGGAATTTTCTTTCTGCTTTGTTGAGTTGTCCTCCTCCGGCTTCTCATTCCATTGGTCTGTCCCCACTCCGTTTAGCTTTGTTCTTATTTGCACCCGAATGTACCCCTTAGATGTTGGATCGACCTCCTGGTTCTTGTCCTCTCTTCCAATTTGAGGGTAGAGACTGTAGAATCTTCATTAATCGCTCTAGTAGCTCCCAGAGTTTCTTCTCCACTTCTTTTTCTTTTTGAATAAATTCCTCTTTCCCCTAATGCTTCTTGCAATTTTGTAGTCTTCTCCACCCCTTCTCCAAATCCTCCTGTATTGCTGCACTTTTCCCTGCAACCTGGGGTGTTTCCTTCCATCCTCATAAACGACTGTTAGTACTAGCCTTATGGGGGTCGCTTCTTTGTTTGATTCTAGCCTTGCGTCCTGTAGCAATTCAATTTGCTTTTCTTGTCGGGCCATCATTGAGTCAATCTTCTGTATGCACCTGTCTTGTGCTTCCCCTAATTTTCGTAGATCTGTCATAATGTCCTTTAGAGTTACTTATTCCTCCCTCTGGTCTCCTTCCCTGCATTCTCTCTTGTTCTTTTACTTCTGTGTTTGATTCTTTGAGTGCTGGCATGTTTTGCTCAGCTGAGAATGGAGGGAGATGTCTTTGCGATTTTGTCTTGCGCTGTGATGTCCTTTGCATCGGCCAGAGCTACTACGCTGATTGATTCCTGTTTGTTGGGGAAAGGAGGGGGAGGTGGAGGGTCGGTGTTGTCTGCTCTTTTCCTCCTCTTCTTTATGTCTTTCTTTCCACCCAGCCCTGTCCTGTTCTGTCTTGTATTCCTTTTCTGTTCCCCCTCTCCCTCCCCCTTATATTCCTCTCTGTTTTATGGGGCTTTTGTGTTCCTTTGCTTGATTCTCTTGTTGGCCCGTCTGTTCTGTTGCTCCCTCTTTTCTCCGTCCTCTCTGCCCTTCCGTTGAATGTCCAATCTACATTTGGTTCCTTGTGGCTTGTTGCCTTCCCTTCCTGTTTGTTTCGCACCTCTCTCTTTCCCCCCCCCCCTGAGGCGGGAGGAGCCCTCTCCAAAAATGGCCGCCTTCTTCCCCAGGTTATCTTTTCTCTCTACCCTTTATTGGCCGCCATCTTGGTTCTCGGATCTCTCCTTCCTGTGGCTTCTGGAGCTTTTCGGGGGTGCTCTTTGGGGTCCCGCAGGCGCTCTACCTCCCTCTTTTCTCCTTTTCTCGGCTGCTTATCCGTCCCCGATTGTCCCCCGAGCTGTTGTGTCTTCCGGGCCTTTGGGGTCTTTCAGGCCGAGATGTCTGCCTCCTGTCCTGCATCCATCCCCTCTCCCCTGCGTGATCTCTCTTCGCCGGGGCTCCGTTCCGTTCCTCGGGTTCTGGAGCTGACTGTTTCCCCCCCCCCCTGTTCGGTCCTTTTACTTACTCCGGGGGGGTGAGCTGGGCTGTCGGTCATTGCGGGCTTGAGCCTGCGTCCCGCTCCCCGAGCCGCTCGCCGGGCTGAGGACTCGCCGGCCCTCTCAATCTCCCCCTCTTGAGGAGGGGGATTTCTGGAGCCAGCGGCAAGATCCCCGGTTTCGCTGCCTCTTGACTGCTGTTTGCAGCCTGAGGTGGGGGCGCGATTCGCCCCCTGGATCGCGGTAACGGTTGGCGGGGTGAGGAGCACTCACACCGCCCGACCTGCCGCCATCTTTGCTCGGTCGTTCTCCAGGCTATATGACTTTTTGACTAGCTATATGACAAAGGAGCCCCCGGTGGCACAGTGGGTTAAACCACTGAGCTGCTGAACTTGCTAACTGAAAGGTCACTGGTTCAAATCTGGGGAGCAGGGTGAGCTCCCGCTGTTAGCCCCAGCTTCTGCCAACCTAGCCGTTCGAAACCATGCAAATGTGAGTAGATCAATAGGTAACGGCGCTCCATTTAGTAATGCCGGCCACATGACCTTCGAGGTGTCTACGAACAATGCTGGCTCTTTGGCTTAGAAATGGAGATGAGCACCAACCCCAGAGTGGGACACGACTAGACTTAATGTCGGGAGAAAACCTTTACCTTACCTATGACTTTTCCATGCCAAATTCTCCTTCTCTCACTTCACTGAGAATGATGACATGACCAAGGCAATAGTTTTCCCTCGTTGTGCTCTACTTTATCATGACTTGTTTTACATAACATAACCAGTGGTGTCACTTAGTCTGTTTGTACCAGTTAGTTGAAAACGGTTGGTTTAACACTAAAAGATTTAGTGACTAGGGAGGTTAAAAGGGGAGAAAGGGAGGAGAAAGGGAGGAGAGGAAAACATTGGAGCGGAGGAGGAGGATAGAGAGACAAGAAGGTCAAAGGAAGGGAAGGACTGGATCCTTCAGAGCTGAAGGGAAGAGGCAGAGACAGGAACTGGTTGTTAATTATTTTGAATGACGCCACTGAAAGCAATAAGGTCATCCATTAATTCAAACATACAGTATGTCAGGCAGTTGTGTCTTAGCTGTTACAACTGTAGTGAAGACTTCTGTTTCCTATTCACTGAGGTTTAGGGAAAGAAGAGAGAGATACAGTGGGTCTTGTAGCTTCTCACCATTTGAGTTCAGGACACTTGAATGTCAAGTTTTTCTGAGATATACCATACTGGTGCCATACTGCATTAGTTTTTCAGTACAGATACCCCTTTGAGTCTAGAGTTAAAACCTTGCAATACTAATCTCTATAAGTGGGAATTTAGTAAACCGCCTCCCCACCCGGTTTTTTGAAGTGCGTTTTGTTCCAGTGAATTTATTATTAGGCTTAATTTCACTGTTCCTCAACAAATATGGAAAGCAGTCAGCAATAACGTATTGGAAAAATATCCAGTCCGTACACTTTCATGGACCTTTACTCCAGTTGAGCAGGAAAGGCAGACAGGTTTCTCTTACTCCATGAAGAAACCTAGGCTAGGTACATTAGTTACATCCCATTTAGACAGCCATAACACACTGGCTCTATTCCAAAAATAATAAGAAAAACCTAGTACAGAATGTTTCAGACGGACTGTTCAATAAGATCACTTATAATGGATGTATTTTTTTTCCTTTTCCCAATAGCTTCACCTGCCTTATGGTTTCAGTTCCAAGTGCTGTTTATGATCTAAAAATCTCAATATAAATGATGACCAGGTTTTTAGAAAGACTGCAGTGTCACATAAAAGCTCAGCTGGCTTCTGTTCCTTTTAAGGTTGGCTGTTCCTTTTAGGGTCTTGAATCAGTTGTTGGCATACTTGTGGTATCCCAAGGGATGAACAGAGGCTAAGAGCTATGTATACAGATAGGAGAAACAGACAATAGCACAAGGCTTAGAAAATCAAAATATATCTATAATTCAATACAGTGTTCAGTACATACGTGCACCTGGGAGGCGGACCCAATAGACAGGGCAAATCCTGAGCATATAGGAACCAGGGTGATCCCCAAGGACAACCAATTCAGTTCAGAGTTCACAGTTGTGAGTCCCAAAGTTCAAGCCTCATGGGCCAAAGAGTTCCTAAAATGCTGCAAGGTCCATGCTCCGGGGTGAGAATAAATGGTAAATCCGTAGATAGGAATTCAAGGAAAGAAGTTCAGGATAGGTAAAATGGGAGGTATTCAAGGGAAAAATTCCAGGACGCAGGAGACAATCAAGAGGCGTCTCCTAATGAAGATATGCATGTGGAGTCGCCGACGGAAAGCATTCGCAGTAATTTTCGGCCTCTTGAAATCCGTTTCGCCGCTTGGCTTTTTCAAGGCGTTTATACAACATAGAAGCGTCCCATATTTACTGAAAATATACATAAACATCCATAAAGATCAATTCAGAGTCTAACATAGCAAATAAGGTAAATATATACAACCATATTACGGCATACATACCCATAGTAAAGGTTCGACCGACCTAACCCCGCTTCCAGAGAAGTAGGGTGACCCGTGGGTAATCATCAAACTAATCAAGGGATTTTTATAATTAAGAAAGAAGGGTGTGTAAATGGACCGGGTCATTGAGGCCACGTGGCCCCTCAGAATCGAGGAGGATTATCCATCTTAATTCAGCTTGATTTAATTGTAAAGAACCATCTGTATGTGGTTTAGGAGTGATCCTTTCAAGAACTCTGACTTTTAAAGAGTCTGCAGTATGTTGTTTGTTTACACAGTGTGTATAGAAGGCCGAATCAGTACTTTTTCTATTTATTTTAGAACGATGTTCTATAAATCTCAATTTTAATTCTCTTTTTGTCTGACCAATATAGACCATAGAACACTCACAGGAGATTCCATAAATTAAAAATTTAGAGGAACAGGTCCCAAAGCATCTAATCTGGAACCACCTGTCCTTGGCGAGACTATAGATTCGTTTATCAGTACTGATATTCTTGCAAATAGAGCAGTGTAAACAAGGTTGAGAACCAGGACTGAGAGCGGTGGGGGCAGGAGAAGGGGACAAATTGTTATGAATCAAATAATTTCTAAGGTTATTCGTGCGTTTATATGCCACCATAGGGCGCTCCTGCAAGCCTTCAATGTGGGATATGAGGGGCCAATAGGAATGTATAATGCGGGTTATATCATTAGAATGGGGAGTCAGGGTAAGAGGCCATACTAGTCTAGAATGGGAAGTGTTGTTCCTGGCCTGTAATAAGGAAGATCTATTAGCAGCTTCTGCTCTATTTCTGGCTGAAAGTATAACATTATAAGGATAGCCCCTAGTCAGGAAATCTTTGGTCATTTTATCCGCATCTCTGCGAAAGTCATAGGATGAAGAGGAATTTCTTTTAATTCTAAGGAATTGGAAATATGGCAGATTATTTTTTAATCTGTGAGGCTGAAAGCTCTTATAATGAAGATAAGTGTTCTTGGTCACTGGTTTATGATAATATTTAACCTTGATGAAGGAGTCCTTCACATACACAGAAATGTCCAAGAAATCCACCGTCTGATGACTGGCCTGGGCTGTAAATTTAATAGTGGGATGCCAGCTATTCAACCAATCCAGGAATTCTGATATATTAGCATAATTAGTTATTAGAAAAACATCATCAATAAACCTGGTGTAGATTTTAATTGAAGATGAGAAAGGATTGGGAATGGTTGGAAAAATGAATTTCTTTTCTAAGTGATCCATAAAAATATTAGCCAAGGATGGAGCTGAAGCGGTACCCATACTTATTCCGTGAATTTGGAGGTAGAGATTGTCCAGAAAGGAAAAATAATTATATTCTAAAATGAAGTCCAATAAACTGAGCAAAAATCCAGTGGGCGGCCTTTTATCGGTTCGTTGATTTAAGGTTTCTTCAACCACCTCCCTTAATTCAGGGAGAGGGATTTGTGTGTAAAGAGCGGAGACATCCGCAGTCAGAAGCCAATCATTAGGGCTAATCTGAAAATTCTCTATCTTATTGATAAAATGGGTAGTATCTTTGGTGTCCGCCTCCCAGGTGCACGCATGTATCCCAAGGGATGTCATCTTGGTGCCACTTCCACTCTCTGGAACCTCTTGCTGGGTATGAAATCAGTTGCCTTTATTTGAGTTCTTCTGGCACACAAATACATTTTTATTAAGCTGTGCCATTTACATGTAAGCTGGTTAAAGCAGGCTTAAGTGACTGACTTCTGGCTTTATTTTGCTGTTCTCTAAATGAATTTGTTTTGTATTTTATTTGAGCTCATTTTTAAAATCCTTATTATATTATTGTTAGCCAGTTTGAGGACAAAGTAGAAGATAAAAAATGAATAAATTCCACAGTTGAGCTGCCACCACTAAAAAGACCATCTTCCCGATGGTCACTTTGCAGAGGCACCCACATTAATTCCTCTGAAGTTGGTCTTGGGATTTTAGTAGATATATGCGGAAGAAGGAAGTCATTCAGGAAATTGGCTACAAGCTATTGAGAATTTTAAAGGAAGAAAGTAATTAGCACATCAGATTCATCTTGAAGACAGTCTACTCTAGAGGACCCCGTATCTAAGGAAGCATTATATTTTTGTATCCCTCATCCTCCTGATAATTTCTTTGCATTCACTGGGGAGTTTCTTTGGGCTCCTGTTTGAATCTCCCTATTATATCACACAGTTTCTCTCAGGGATTACACTGTATGTTTTTTTCTGTTTGGTTTATAACATCTCTTTCTTGGATACTCAAACTGGGTCTTTTCCCAATTTCTTAGTAATTCTTAGTAATTTCTTAGTAATTACCATTGTCTTATCTGTACTACATCAGTTCTGACACAAATCAGCCAACCCCCCACACACACACACACACACACACACACACACACCACAATACCTCTTTTTGGCTTTCCCATACCCAAATAGCTCTCCTTACAGGATCATTTGATCTTATCATTGGACTACTTGAACCTACTTTCTTCTTACAGTTTTTCAATAGAATCCTTGTGCTTTGTTTTGGAACCACTGCTGTTTTCATTTGGTTTTTAAAGGAAACTACCATCGATTACAATGGTCTCAACCAGAAGTGGATCTGGATTAGCAGACGTAGTGGAATTAATGAAACTGTGCCTGGAGTTGGTAATAAACTGAATGAAGATCAATAAATGGGAACACAATTCCAGAGAGATGAGGGATTTCAGATTCATGAAGAAGGTTTTTCAGCATGTTCTACACTCCCTCCTGATAGGTGTTAGCTTGGATTGGTTCTTCATTTTCTCACACATTTATGTCTCACACAGGTAAAGTACAGCCAGGTGTAATTTAACTATAGAGTTACATCTTTTACCATATTTCTGTATTCCTGGAGAGCACACAGAACTTGAAGTGCTGGGAAGTAGGCTTGTGCATTTCGTCTGAACCTCTATTCATTTCTGCTGGCCAAATTTCAGGAGACCCCTAGATTCATTTTAACATGCCTTCCAAAAACAGACAGGTAGCCGAATAGTTGTTTTTGGTCAGCAGCTGAAAATGTGCAAGATCTGGCCCATGGCAATGGGAGAAGTTCCAGGCTTCCGTTCCCCATCACTTTTAGAGCTACTGGGATGAAAATGGCCATACTTGGAGGACTCATCTACCACTGTTAGCCCATCAAGTTTCATAATTTTTGGGTCATCCCCTGATTTTTAGATTTTTTTCTTTTTAGAGCACAGAGAGGAATATAAACAGAGAAAATTTGTTAGCAAAGGAATGAAATTATATTTAGGTATGTAAATGGGTAGTAGTTTTCTGAAAATGAGACTTTTCTGTTTGTTTGCTGGGATTATTATTATTTTTTGAAAGTATTTTCTGAAGGAGAATAGAGGAGACAATGGGTTCTGGCAAAACTTCTCCACAGACTGAAGCCCAAAACTAAGTTTCGTTGTTCTTCTTGCTACTGACAAGTGGCAATAGCCAAAGAATTATTACTAATACTTATTATTATTACCTGAAATACAAAGGTTTTGTATTTATATACAGAAAGATGGTAAAAGATGTAAAAGGCAGAGAGATGTAAAAGGCAGAGAGCACAGAGAGAAATACAAACACAGAGAAATTATAAGTAGGTAGGTAACTAGGTAGTCGTTTTCTGAGAGTGAGGCTTTTCTGTTTTCTGTTTTTTGCTGGAATTATTATTATTAATAATAATCTTTTAAAAGTATTTCTGAAAGAGAGGAGTAGAAAAAGAAGCTCAAGGCTCTCAGGGCCACCCAAATATTTTTAAAGAAAAGCACACCAAGAGCAAAGATGTTTTTTCTTTCTCCCAAGTCCCAAACACATGCGTGCGTGCACCTCACCTCCCTGTCCCACACTTTCCCAACTCCCAGTCCTACTAAATAAAATCAGAAAAATGAAGGAAAATTGAAAAAATTCAATTCTAGAGGCCAAAAAACAAAGCTGAGAGCAAGCGGCAAGGCAATTGGACTGAAGCACCTCTCTAGAGCCAAGATGCAACTGAGAGCAATGGAGGCACTCACCTATTAAATAGACACAGCTTGCATAAGACATGTCACAACGTTCTTCTATTCTGATTGGTCCAACAGGCAAGACCCACAGGGAAATTCCGTGCGATCATGTGGCAGCTTCTTTGCGTGCCACATGATGGCGAATAGGAGAGCAGGAGCCGTGACTAGCTGCCACATGGCCCATTTTGGGGGGAAAAAATGGCGGCTGAGGCCTTACCATCATAGCCAATCAAACAAGCTGGAGTATCCAAAGGGAACCGACCAAACCAAATCATTGCACAAGCTTATTGGAAAGAAATAGCTTGTCAGCAGAACTTACAAATGTGTCAAAACAAACCCCAAAAATGCAAAAGCTTGATGAGGTCAGACCTCCTATGTATAAACATGCATTCGGCGCAAATGGAATACAGCAGACTATAATTACAGATCTATGTAAACAGGGATATTTTACCTGTTGCCAGAATATAAGGAATTAAAAGTACCGATTTTCACCTCAGTGTTTTCTGCCTGGCAGCCCTGTCCATAGTGCTGAGAAGGTGTTTTTGGTATGCTTGAGGGGACCGAATGGGCTGCGGCTGACCCATTTCAGATATTTTAAGGCTTAGTGCGAAACTATAACAGTGGGGGAATATAGTATCAGAATTCCATCAGTTGTATTGTACAAAGGGCATAATTGCCAATTAGCTCTCATTCTTACTGAATCCATTTATCCTCAGTGAAGTTAAATACTGCCTTTTTTCTCATTTGTGATCTTGAGTCACACATAGGCATGGAATTCATTTTTCCATAGCAGTAGGTGGCTGGCAGTAAACCCTTCTGAGGTCCCTGTGCCTTACACCCATTTTTGTTCTTAACATTTCTTCTGTTTGTCATAATGATAAGCATTATCTTCACAAGTAACAATGTGTGGGATTTCTTCATAAAAGCAATGTTGTGTGGGCTTTCTTTGTGCTCCTTTATGTTATAAAAAAAACCACTCAGGCTTTCCGAACAATTAATATTAAAGGTCATGCTATGTGGCCAGATGGGTGTATGAGTTCTGACATAAATTACTCTTCCATAATCCTGTAATACCATCAAAAGAATTGTTTTGGGTTTGTTTGTTTTTTTAAAAAAATCTTTAATTATAGCATTGTAACATCTGAATCAATAGTGTGATGTCATAAGTTCATTCTTTGTGGGGTTTTGTATCATGTACCTCTGGTGTTAATAGCATTGATGATAGAAATACAGACTTGGTCTAATAATTTGGAAATATATACAAGAGGTGCCTAGATGTTCAAAGGGAAGGTGGCACACTAATTGCAGATGAATAAGTACTGTGGAGCCCCCAGTGGTGCAATGGGTTAAATCCTTGTGCTAGCAGGATGAAGTCCAACAGGTCATAGGCTCAAATCCAGGGAGAGAGTGGATGAATTCCCATCTGTCAGCTCCAGTTCCCCATGTGGGAAATTGAAAGAAGACTCACACAAGGATGGTAAAACATCAAAACATCCAGGCATCATTGCAGAGGGCCAATTCTCTCACAACAGAAGCTATTTGCAGTTTCTCAAGTCACTCCTGACACGAAAAAAAGGAAGCACTGTGGTCAATAACACAGACGTCTGTTTTTCCTTCAGTTTCTTCGTAGCATTTTATCTTTCTTATTTCCACCTTGACTTTTTAAATATTGCATGCAGTATGTCAATACAGAGATATTGTTCATTTGGAGAGACAGGAATTTTTCATTGTGGATGGGAGCATGTCCAAATTCGATTGGAGTTTTCTGTTCTATAAAAAGTAGAATTGTTTTCCTGAATTGTATCACACAGCACAATAGCTGGGTTTTATGTTGTCGCTTTGCCCTGGTGCACAGCCACTGGCTTTGAGAATAGCAAAATCTTTTGTTGTAACTATTTAGATAAGTTAAGCAACAAGGAAAAGGCAACATGACAGAATAGGACAAATGTTTTAAGCAGAATCATTGCTCATTTGAATGCTTGTGCATCTGTATATACATGTTAGTCTTTTGCTGCTGTTGTTTCTGCCTCTGTTTTGAACAACAGACATTTACTTCTCCTGGTGACTAAGAATAGGTCAGGTGTCTTGAGCAACTCTAGATGAGTATTTTAATTGAGCTGTTTGGTGTGTAATTAAGATGTGATGCAGTCAAACCAAATTGATACTTGTGAAACAGCACTGAGCAGAACAGGATTATTTTTAAAATGCAGGAGTATTCTTAATTTTAGTTTTTTCATCGTTTTGTGTCTGTTTACATTTGTTCTTTTTGTGTCTGTTCACATTTTCTCTAAGCTAAAAACTTTATATATACCGTGTTTCCCCGAAAGTAAGACAGCATCTTACTTTCTTTTCCCCCCCAAAAGTCCCCCTACGGCTTACTTCGGGGTACGTCTTATATAACCCAAGACGTACCCCGTTGACACGCCCATGCCGCCGCCGCCACGCCGCCGCAACCGGAGGTGTGCCGCGGCACACCTGCGGCACACCTCCGCGGCACACCTCTTTGCCAGGGCTCCAGGCAAGGGAGGGGGAGGAGCCAGGGGCGGGAGGAGGAAACGACGCGTCACTGTGGCGCTGCGATCCTCACCACGCCCTGGCTCCTTTCCCCCCTCCCTTGCTTGAGGAAAGAAGGGAGAGGGAAAGGAGCCAGGGGCGTGGTGAGGATCGCAGCGTCACAGTGACGCGTCGCTGCTCGTCCCGCCCTGGCTCTCTTCCCCCCACCCTTGGAAGGGAGGAGGAAGAGAGCCAGGGGCGGGGGAGAAGGGACGACGCGTCACTGTGACGCGCCTCCCCGCCCCCTGGCTCTCTTCCCCCACCTTGGAAGGGAGGAGGAAGAGAGCCAGGGGCGCGGGAGAAGGGACGACGCGTCACTGTGACGCGTCATCGCCTCCCCCGCCCTGGCTCTCTTCCCCCCACCCTTGGAAGGGAGGAGGAAGAGAGCCAGGGCGGGGAGAAGGGACAACGCGTCACTGTGACGCGTCATCGCTTCTCCCCTCGCCCCTGGCTCTCTTCCCCCACCCTTGGAAGGGAGGAGGAAGAGAGCCAGGGCGCGGGGAGAAGGGACGACGCGTCACTGTGACGCGTCATCGCTTCTCTCCGCCCTGGCTCTCTTCCTCCTCCCTTCCAAGGGTGGGGGAAGAGAGCCAGGGGCGGAGAGAAAGCGGCGACGCGTCACTGTGACGCTGCGATCCTCACCACGCCCCTGGCTCCTTTCCTCTCCCTTCTTTCCTCAAGCAAGGGAGGGGAAAGGAGCCAGGGGCGTGGTGAGGATCGCAGCGTCACAGTGACGCGTCGCCGCTCCCTCCCGCCCCGGGCTCCTTTCCCCCTCCCTTGCCTGGAGCCCTGGCGAAGAGGTGTGCCGCGGAGGTGTGCCGCAGGTGTGCCGCGGCACACCTCCGGTTGCGGCGGCGGCACGGCGGGACGAGGTACGTCTTATATACGGGGTATGGCTTATATAAGCCGACACCCCCGATACGTCTTACAATCGGGGGTGTCTTACTTTCGGGGAAACACGGTAGTATCATATGTAAAAGAGAAAGTTTGGGACACTTTCTTCCTTTTTTTTGCCTACCCAACATGCATAAAGTAAAAGCGGATATGGATTTGTGTGTCTTTGTTTATCTAGAGCTGACTACAAAATAAACTTGGATTCTGCTCGTCCCAAGACAAACTGATCCTGCAGCCTAATTTAAATGCCACATGAGCTTTTATTACCTCCCGTGGCATGGATTGTGAGTTTGTGGATGGAGTGCTAAATAATTGTTTCTGTGCTAGATTTTTATCTCAGTGACATTCTATGTGGATATTTGTGGATGGATATGATGGACATTGCATTGCTGTTTTAGGGCACCAGAAATACTTCATTGCAGGTTTTTGAAATACCATATTTGAAGAATATTGCACTTACTGGGGGGTTTTTTTAGTAATGAGTAATTACTATATAACAATGCATAAATGGAATTGTGCTTATTTGCATACATTTTAGTGCTTAAAATTATGGCAAATAAATAAGAATCAATGTTTCTGTATACAGTTGATCTTCTGTATCCACTAGGGTTTCGTTCTAGAACCTCTGTAGATACCAAAATCTATTGAAGTTCAAGCCCCATTCTACAGGTCCTTCTCAAAAAATTAGCATATAGTGAAAGTTCATTATTTTCCATAATGTAATGATACAAATTAAACTTTCATATATTTTCAATTCATTGCACACCAAATGGAATATTTCAGGTCTTTTTTGTTTTAATACTGATGATTTTGGCATACATATCTCAAAAAATTAGCATATTCCATCCGACCAAATATGCTAATTTTTTGAGACCGTATTTTTGGGTTTTCAGGAGCTGTATGCCAAAATCATCAGTACAAAACAAAAAAATACCTGAAATATTTCAGTTAGTGTGCAATATATGAAAGTTTAATTTGTATCATTACATTATGGAAAACAATGAACTTTAGCACCATATGCTAATTTTTTAAGAAGGACCTGTATACAGTGATGTAGTAAAATGGCAAACGACTCAAACCAATGCCAGAGTGAGCCTGAGCATCAGTGAAATGATGGGAGGCTACAGTAGGATATGCCTACATACGGTTCTGGCCCAGCTTACTTCTCTGAACGCATCTGCCTCTATGTCCCACCTCGCTCCTTAAGATCATCCGGGGAGGCCCTGCTCTCGCTTCTGCCAGCATCTCAAATGCGGCCGGCGGGGATGAGAGACAGGGCCTTCTTGGTTGTGGCTCCGTGCCTGTGGAATGTGCTGCCAAGTGAGATACGATCGACTCTATCCCTCCTAGCATTTAGGAAAAAGGTAAAATCTTGGTTGTGGGACCAACTTAGATAGCAGCACTTTAACTGGAATGGACTGGCTTGATGACAGAGATGAGGACACGGTTTTACTGTTTTAGCAATTGGATGTGTGCATTGAACATTGTTTTAGTTGTTATTTTTAATTGATTGTTGGATTTTGTTTAATGTTTTTATCTCAATTTTGTATGTTTTTATGGCGATTTATGTATTAGGCATCAAATTGCTGCCCTGGAGGGCTGTTAACCCAGCAGTACCAGAACCAGATTCAGAGGATGAGCCTGGGGCCCCCGGGATTGAGGGCCTCCTTCGCCCAAGGAGCGGGTAAGAAATACTGTAAATAATAATACATATCAACAATAGTGCTCAGTATATGACAAAATCGAGGGAGATTTAGTCATGGTTAATTGAATCCGTGGATATGGAAACCAACTGTATGTACTATTTCTTAATCTTATTTCTCTTTGTAGTACATTGCAGTGACATCAATAACTGAATGACAAAAAGAGGCCAGATAAAATGGTTTTAACATGTCCCCTTTTAAACTTGCTGCAAATAAAAGAAAAACTGGCTAGGTACACTTTAAGATATGTTATTCTCCCAGTGCAACCTAAGGCATAACTGGTTATAAAAATAGAATTTCCTTTTCCACACTGCCTACTGTTCTCTGTGTCTATTAAGTCTCTAGTGACATTGGAAAGAAATATACGGAAAGGGCACATCAAAGCTTAATTTAGTGGCTACTCTTCTGAGATGAAAGGGAACTTCATAAGCAGTTAAGATGTTGGCCTTTTTCCCTGACAGGTTTTCTGGCATTATAATTAGATTTCACTGTGTTAATTCTTTTGTTGATGGAGTTAGGAAACAATGTATTCCCCTCTTCCCAGTTCTGAATTGGATCAGTGACCTATTTTTATTGAATGTCTATTTGAAACTTTTATTTTTATTGTAACATTTTTAATTTTATTTTTACAGGCTTGGGTAAAACAAAACGAAAGACGAGTGCCAGAGATGCTTCACCGACCCCTAGTACTGATGCAGAATACCCCTCCAATGGCAGTAGTGCTGATCGGATTTATGACCTGAACATCCCGGCATATGTTAAATTTGCTTATGTGGCAGAGAGGGAGGATGAACTGTCTCTTGTGAAAGGATCTCGAGTTACTGTTATGGAAAAATGCAGTGATGGCTGGTGGAGAGGGAGCTACAATGCACACATTGGCTGGTTTCCTTCAAACTACGTAGTAGAGGAAGTTGAGGAAGCAACAGCTGATTCGCCAAGTTTTCTAAGTTTGAGAAAAGGAGCATCTATGAGTAATGGCCAGGCCATTAAAGTACTTCATGTTGTTCAGACGTTATATCCGTTCAGTTCTGTCACGGAAGAAGAGCTCAACTTTGAAAAAGGCGAAACCATGGAAGTAATAGAGAAACCTGAAAATGACCCAGAATGGTGGAAATGTAAAAATTCTCGAGGGCAGATTGGTCTTGTTCCCAAAAACTATGTAATAATCTTAAGTGATGGTCCTACTATGAACCCTTCCCATCCACCCCCAATAAGCTACACTGGGCCTTCTTCTACAGGACGGTTTGCAGGAAGAGAATGGTATTATGGGAATGTTACTCGACATCAGGCAGAATGTGCTTTAAATGAGAGAGGAGTGGAAGGGGACTTCCTCGTCAGAGATAGTGAATCTTCGGTAAGTGGAGCTTGTATTGAAAACCTAAATGCAGCAACATACCTGAATTTGGTTTTGCAGTGTTTTGCATAGGGCCAGGTGTGTGATGTAGTGATTTGAGTGGTGAATTATGAGTCTAGAGTTCAAATCTCGGCTTAGTCATGGAAACCTACTTCAAGACGTGGCCAAGTCAGTGGAAGACAAAGGTAAATCCCCTCTGAACAAAACTTGGCAAGACAACCTGACAAATGTTGAGCATCCCTTCTCCAGAATTCAAAAATTCAAAAAACTTCAAAATTGTCCACATGGGTGGCTAAAATAAATAAAAGCACAAGGCTAAATAACAAATATATATGTATATAATTCAGTGATAGTACATACGTGCACCTAGGAAGTAGACCAAATAGGGTGGGTAAATTCCAGGCACTCAGGAGCAGGGGTATTCCCCAAGGACCAACAATACAGGCAATATGCTTCACAATATGTGAGTCCCAAAGTTCAAAGCCGTAGGCAATAAAGTTCAGTAGTGCTGCAAAGTCCATACTCCTAGGTAGACACCAATTGTAAATCCATAGATGGGAGAGTTGGAAAATGTTCAAAGGATCGGGTAGATGGAAGGCATTGAGGGAAAAATTCCAGGACGCGGGAGATGCAGATGCAGAATGGCGTCTCATCTGTGTAGACACAGGAGACGCCTATTTTCTGTCTCCCGCGTCCTGGAATTTTTCCCTCAATGCCTTCCATCTACCCGATCCTTTGAACATTTTCCTACTCTCCCATCTATGGATTTACAATTGGTGTCTACCTAGGAGTACGGACTTTGCAGCACTACTGGAACTTTATTGCCTACGGGCTTTGAACTTTGGGACTCACATATTGTGAAGCATATTGCCTGTATTGTTGGTCCTTGGGGAATACCCCTGCTCCTGAGTGCCTGGAATTTACCCACCCTATTTGGTCTACTTCCTAGGTGCACGTATGTACTATCACTGAATTATATACATATATATTTGTTATTTAGCCTTGTGCTTTTTTGTCTGTTTCTCTAGCTATGTGACATAGCCTTTAGCCTTTGTTTACCTGGCTAAAATAAATACACATTTGCTTTCTGATAGGTCATGTACACAAACTTGGTCTCATTCGCACAATTATTAAACATATTATGTAGAAAAATAGCTTCAGGAAATGTGTAGAAACTGTATATGAAACATCAGTGAATTTTGTGTTTAGATTTAGGAACCTTCTCCAAGGTATTTCATTGTAAAAATTCAAAATATGAATACGAGATACGCAACTTGTAATAGGTTCATTTTAGGGTTGAAAATGACTTGATGGCACATATTAATGAAATAGATATCAAAGGGTTTTTTAAAAAAAGTTTTTTTTTAAAGAAATAAAATCGCAGCTAGGACCTCGCTAAATAGTCCATCTTTAATTTAGCTGAAATGTTATTAATTCATTGGTGGGAGTTTCAATAAATTCCATGTGTAAATTCTGTTATTACTTCAGATTTGATAATCAATATTTCTGCTTAAAAGGAAAGGTTTCTATGAAGATTTGGGCCCAAAATTATTTCATGAAATACAATCCAGCTGTGTTGATATCATGGGAAAGTTTTCATTTAGTGTGCTGCTGAATGGATTTAACTGTCTTGGAATCCCCCCCCCCGCCCCCCTTTGTATTCTTTCTGTTACTATTCATTTGAAATTCTAGGATTATAAAGTGGATCCTGAATCTTAAGAAGGCTCTGCCAAAGCAAAATAATTTAGGTTTTTTCCCTCTTGCTTTTATTTACATTTACTTCTCCTGCTTCTGGCTTTTTCATATAAATCAATTTGAATAACCTGTAAATAAGACATATATCAGTGTTTTGCACCAGAGACAAAGATTTCAATCCAGACCATCCTTGAGATTATAATGTGCTCAAAATAAACTGAGCAGAACAAGTCCAAGAATCCTGTAGCGTCTTCGAGTGATTAATTTATTGCAGCTGTCATTGGATACAGATGAATAACTTCCAACTCTTCTTTGATGGCCACTTTCTGTGGGTTTCACGCTAGACCTCTCCACAACTTCTACTTCAAAATGGACTTGGTCTGAAGCAGCCCTGAAGCAGCCCATAAGTCACCAAGATGACTTATGCAATAAAAATCCCATCTTATTTTAGTACCTATATTACTACAGTGGTCCTTCCATATTTGGGGTTTTGATTATTACAGATATGATTGTTCAGGGATTAGCTTTCAAGGGATCTCTTGGTCCTCCAATGTGACTCTATGGTCAACTTCTTTGGTCATGCTGGAGGACTTAAGATATTTTTTGAAATTTCTAGATTCTCCAGTGTGAGTCTGTACTCAACTTTCAATTTAGTTATAGAATCCTGCTGGAAGACCTCGAATTTTCTAGGAAACTTTTCTCCCGGGTTAAAATAATAGCAATTTCTTTATTTGCAGTTTTTTACTTTCACAGAAGCCTAATGCCCCTAACCCCAGTGAATGCAAAGTGTTGACTACACTCTGTCTAAATTGTAGTACTTCCTTTGCCCAGGGTGCATCTACACTGTAGCATTCATACAGTTTGACACCACTTGAACCTCCATGGCACAATGCTAGGGAATCCTAGGAGGTATAGTTTTACAAGATCTTCATTTTGCTCTTCCAAAGGGTTCTGGTGCCTCACCAAGCTACGGATCCCAAAATTTATTGTTATTGAGCTATGGCAGTTTAAAGTGTTGTCAAACTGCATTAATTCTATAGTGTAGAAGGATCCCCAGACTGGTATCTGAGTTTCATTTTATAAACATCATATTCTGCTGAGTAATTTTGTATTCTGTGCAAATTAAAGTTGTTGAATGTTATGTACGTGACTCCTGTGATGCTGAATTTGGCAACATAAGCAGCAAAGTCTAGTCCGGAGGAAAGACTTTGCTGCAAAGCTTAATCTAGCAGAAAGGAATCTGCTCATTAAAGTTTTGTGTTTCTTCATCAAGTCTGAAAAATGTGTAGCTTGCAGAGACACTCTTACCTGTAAATAAGCCTTAGAAAAGAGGTACATAGGCCTTCAGAATAAAAGTACACAGGGTTGTCGAAGGCTTTCATGGCCAGAATCACTGGGTTGCTGTGTGTTTTTCGGCCTGTATGGTGCTGGCAGAATGGTAATAATGGCATGCGGTACATTTCCTCCTTATTAAAGAAATCTTGACATTTTGAGACTTTCCATGATAAGGGAATCTAAATGTTTCTCCAGGTAATATTCTTCCGAGTTTATGCATGTATAAGACTAGACTATATTAGGACTCCTATTTTAAAAACATACACCTTTTATCAGCATTTCCCACCACTTTTCCACTATCATTTTTGGGGGTAAAGGGAGACATCTTGGTTGTGTACCAGATAGCTGGATCCAATTTTTCCTTTTTTTAAAATAAAAAAAAACTAACAAAAATTGCTTGCCGACCTAGTCCAATTGCTCTCACATCAAGGACAAAGTGTGTTATAAAGACTGTATGCATCCTGGTGTACTTGAATGTTACACCATCTGTTCACAGGGCATGAAATTCAGACCAGCTGCACTAGAAGGAGCTGCAGAGGGTGGGTGGGGCATGTGCATGTTTACAATCTATTTTACAGCAATAGACTCGGAGGTTAAATTGGATATTTAACCTTTAGTCCTAGTTTTAATCTACAAGTGATGGCAAATGTGTGGCACCAATACTGACTTTTCAGCACCTGGTGCACTTTGGAGTCCCCTCAGTTCCCTTCTATTACCAAACCAATACATGCTTGCTTGCTTTATTTGTGTATTTCTTTATTTTAAAAAACAGCCACAGGGTTTGAGAGTATAGTCTTGTGTTGCCAGCCAAGAGAAATCACAAATGACCATGTTTCTGCAAGTTTATAAAGTTTTGTCTTCCAGATACCTTTGCAAAGATGGGAATCTAGTGGTAGGCTTCAGATTCAGAAAAAAGATTGGGCTTCATTGTATACCAGTCAGGATTCTGTTTACCTGACTCCACTGATGAAGCCAGAAAAGCAAGTAAAAATGCAAGTTAAATACAGATTGAGTATCCTTTATCTGAAATGCTTGGAACCAGAAGTATTCTGAATTTTACAATATTTGCATATACATAATGCAGATCTTTGAGATAGGTCTCAAGTCTAAACACAAATTTTGTTTTGGTTTTAAACCAAGCCTGCACAACATATGGCCTGCACAAGTTGTTGGTGCTCTCTGGATATAGGTGAACTACAACTCCCCCAGATCCAGGTGAATTTTCCCCCAAAGACCTCCAGAATTTTTGCTGATCATGGGGGCTTTGGGTGCCAAGTTTGGTCCAATTCCATCTTTGGTGGAGTTCAGAATGGTCATTGATTGCAGGTGACTATACATCCCAGTACCTACAACTATAAATCATGATGAATTTTCCCCAAACCCCTTTATTTATTTATTTATTTAAAACTTTTGTACCCCGACCTTCTCACCTCTTATCGAGGGACTCAGACCAGCATAACAGCAAAAATTCCATGCTATACAATTTAAAAACAACAACAATTTAAAAACGACTACAACAACATAAAAACAATACATAAATACATAAAAACCCAGCATAAAATCACATCGCCATTAAAACAATTCCACTCAATCTGTAAACGTGGTCATACATTCAGACAATAGCCAATCTCAGCCTATTCTGGGAAGGCTTGGTTCCACATCCAGGTCTTCACCAGCCTCCTAAAGGGCAACAGAGAGAGGGCAGATCTAGCATCACTTGGTAGAGAGTTCCACAGCCGAGGGGCGACCACAAAGAAGGCCCTGTCTCTCATCCCCACCAGCCACGCTTGCGAAGCTGGCGGGACCAAGTGCAGGGCCTCTCCGGAGGATCTTAATGTTCTTAGTATGTTCTTTAGTATGTTCAGTTGCTGATCAATTCCTCTGTTTGCTGTGTGCCATTGAAAAGAATAGGAAAGGGTTAAGGGAGAGGCAGTGGATAGGGTCATGCACATTCCACACCCATGGAGAGCGTAAGAAACACTGGAATGTCTGTGTTGGATGGAACACACAAAATCTAGGATGAAACTGTCCCCGTATGAAAACCTTCACTTGGGTAGTGGACAGTGTGGTGTTTGTGGAGAACATTGGCAGGGGTTGTACATGTTTGTCACGATGCAGGGTCTTGGCCCAGCCCCTTAATCACACACACAGAGACGGTAATCAGCTAACTATTTATTGAATAATAAAAAACAGGTGAAAAGATGAATTGTCCATAAAAAGTATCAAAAAGTTCAATCCAAAAGGTAAAGAGTCCGTAAGTAAAATCCAAAGGCAAACGTGGCAAAGGCTCCGCAAAACTATGCGGATCAAGGACTTGGTCCGTGGCAAAGAACAAGGCAGAGTTCAGGAACAAACCCAAGAAACTTCTTGGCAAGGCTTGAGCCGGCAACTTGGCTCCGTGGAACTCCGCTCGCTACACTCCGCTTAGAATAGAAGTGGCTGAGCTACTGAGGATCCGTTCCCACGGATCCTATACTTAATCCCCTTGGCGAGGCCCCCGACGCTCTAAGCTTCTCCGCCAATCTGTGCTTACGGGACCTAGCGCTTCTCTGGCGCTCTAGGCTACGGTGCCAATCCCTCCTGCTGGACTCAATGGACTCAAAAGCTCGTCCTTGCCTCCCAGCACCTGGCTCACTCAAGCCGAACTCCCTTTCGGCTTCCATGGGCTCCCTCCACTGTTTCCTGATCCTTTCCAGCACCACCTGGGTTCTCATACTGATCGGAATCATCACTCTCAGGGTCAGCCTGACTTTCCCAATTTTCATAGCCGTCAGGCCATTCATCATCCCAGGCCAGGCTCTCTGTGGGAGAGGAAGGGCCAGCTAACTCACCAGTCCCTTCCTCCATTTCCTCATCAGCTGCATCTGGCCCTAATGCAAGTGGGACCCCCAGTGCTGCCCCCTGCCCCCCAGGCACGAAAGGGAACTGGGTTGCTACAATGTTCATGATGTTCACTATAACCTGCCATGTCATTGGAGGGAGGGCCTTTGGTGTCTCCTGAGTAGTGGGAGCAATAGCTGTATGTGGAGGCAGGAGCTGGCCTATGTAAGTGGACACCCCAGCCACCCACATACATATGCATTTTCACTTTTATGTGTATAGATTGTTGCCTGGAAAGTGGGGAAAATGAATGAAGCATCTATTTATAAGAGCTATGAAGATTTCAGCTACGTGAGAAATGTAAAGCAGAATCAGTTTCTGGTTTGTGAGACCTTGTGAGGAAAGGTGCCGTGCGAGTCGCACACATTTGGCAAAGCCTCTGAGTTGTTGTGTAAAAATGCCTGCAGACTGAAGTGGGTGTGATAACTGAGAGTCAAACTGGGTGGCATCTGGCTTGTGATATTCAAGTACTTTCAACTAGTTTTAGTCAGTGAAAATTACATTGGATAAATTGATGTGGATAAGTATGTTACCCTTTTCACACTATCTTGGTCTTTAATAGTAGTCTTATTGATTTTTTGAACCTATGGGGACTTGCACAGCATCAAAATTACTTCTCCAAATAGACTGGGCATAAGACTGCTTTTGGCATTGATTTGGGGGAGTTTATACATTGAACCATACTAGCTATTGGAAATATCAAAGGAGAGTTGAAAGCCCTGGCAGCAATCTGGTAGAATTATGATCCTCGATGTCAATTTGAAAAACTAGGTGCTTGCTGTGGAATATTGATATGAGCCAATGAGGTTTTTGTGTAACATGGCAGAAGTTCCAGTCATAGTTAGGAAGGGGACATGCTAAACTGACAGAGCAAGTAAAAAAGAGAGGGAGTAAGTAATTGAGGCAAACTCACAATTGCATCCCAAAGTGTTTGGATAAAAAAAGAAGTTATGGTTAAGCAGGTAATGTGATTGGAAGTAGAAAGCAGACTAAGAGACAAACTGAAATAACCAAATCCTTTGGACCAACTTTGTTTTGCCTGTTTACTGTTGTTGGTTCAGCTTGCTCGCAGAGCATTTATATCTCCACCTCTTCGCTGTTAAGGCTTAAATTCACATGATTAGTATGAGGTGTATGGTCTTTTTTGGACACTCATTTTTCTGTCTCTCTCCCTCCCCCCTTAATATCCACTTTTTCCTCTTGGAAAATTTCTGAAACCATTAAAGTTCCTGTTCTGCCATTTCTATCGCGTCTTATTCTTGTTGGTTGTTTTCTTTAGTCGGACTCACAAGGCTGAATTTTTCCAGTTATTCAATGTGTAATCAAGTGATATGCAGCAAATATAATCAAAATTACAGAAATATCAGTCTTTGTATTTTTAAAATTGTTGATAAAGGAATACCACTTGTGTGCTATTGATAAGATGGCTTATGCACATCATTGGAGTAGCTGTGTTTTGAACAAGACAAACATTATCAGTGAGGAATGGGAGGATTTTTTAAAATTTCTAAGTCTTTCAAAATATTGCTTTATGGATTTTCTCAGAGTTGATTGGTGCAAATGGCACAGATGAGCCCTGTGTTACAGTTCAGGTAAAGTCTTCAAAGTGCCACTGATAGGTAGTGACCCATAGCAAACAACTGGTTCAGACGTGCCCTCAAAGTGCCTATGGGCACTGTGTACAACTAGAGGTCTAAGCCTGGGAAAGATTGCGTGTGAGCCATCCATCTGTAGCAGCTATGTCCACTGGGAAAAGGAGCAAAAAAGTATCTGCCAAGAGCTGAAACAAAAAAGGCAAAGAGGAACAAAATATAAAAATAAACAGCCTTGGAACAAGTTCAAAAAAGGCAGCAGGGAATTGCTTTAGACTGCCTTTAACCTCCATGCAGTATATAGAATGACAATGTTCAGGTTTAAAAAGGGATGTTTAAAGGCTTTAATTGAATGGAATATTTGCAGGGGGAAGAAACCAAGAACAAATAAGTCCTAATACTTTTACATTTTTTTCCTGTTCCCTGTGTTATTTAAAATACGAAGCCATGATAGGGAGGAGGGCAGTAGCCTCAGCGCAGCTGTTCGAGATCTTCATGTTCTCCTTTTTGACAATTCTCTTAAAATAACTACTGAAGGCCTTGTCTTACTATTTTAAAAGTATATGGTCCTAAAAGGATAATACCATGAAAGGAAAAGTAATGTGTTTCATACATAACAATAAGTCTTACGCCTCATTATTTTTATGTCACCCCTTCAGCAAAAGCTACTTGCAAATGGCTGAAAAAACTGCTCCATGTTCTATGTCTGCCTTCCAAATGAAGCAATGGTATATCCCTTGCTCAGATTGATTCCTACACCCATCCAGTCACTGGCATCTGTTATAGACAAAAAAAGTCAGCCATAATAATTGTATTTTGTTTTCCACATCACTTTATTGATAAGGCTATCATAATGATACTCTGAAATTGCAATGTATTTATAATGTAGATCGCTACACAGATCTTTCTGATCTTTAGTCTTCTACATCTCTCTTTCCTATCATGAATCTGACTTTATTATTGGAAATCGAAGTAGTAGGCAACACTACAGTATCAGGTACATTGGGTACTATTTCTACTCCAGAAAGGTCATATTAGCTGTTTTTCACCATTAATACTTATCACTAGAATTATTTCCATCCAAGCGACAGTTTTGTTTCATAATAAATTAGTATCACTAATATGTGGTGTATAAACATAAAGATTATTATTATTACATGTTTTCTGCTATATAGTGTACAGTCAGGCCTCAGTCAAGTTCCAGTAGCCAGAGATCTGTTGTTGATTTAATTAAGTGATACACTCCTTTGTCTCTCTTGACATTTTAGTGATTTTTCTGAGACTAGAATTTGTGGCCAGAAAATGCCAGTGAAAATCCTTGTTAAAATTGCCCATTGCATTTCAGCTAATGAAATGTTTTAAAACCCATCTCTTCTTGATTATACACCCAGACCATTCCCTTCCTCGTTGGGCTTAGTATCTCTTAATACTTTGACAGTGAGGGGAAGGCTTGCATTACAAAAACAACACATAGATATTTGGCATCTGTGTTTCTACACAATGTGAGGATCAAGCCAAAAATGTGTAAGCTGACTGGCAATTTGAGAAAGTGGGTTGGACATGGAAGACAATGTGTCTGGGACAGAGAGCTATAACTGGAAGGTTAAATCCCTGGAATTATCAAAATACCTGGATGGATCAGTGGGAGGCCCCAATGTTGACATGAGTGTTATCCAAAATAATTTCTTGTAAATTCTGTGTCGTCGTCCCCCCCTTTTTAAAAAAGCTCTGAGTAGAATATAGCTCTGCCTCAGAGTGAAGGTGGAGATGAAGGGTTGTGATAATTCTTAAGAAAGTATACATTAACTGTGCAGTATTATTCAGGAATTATTACCATGAAACTTAGTAATGAGATATGCCTAATAATATTCTATTCAAGTAGGCTTTCTCAGTAATAGATACGATCTTTTATGCTAGTCACACCCAGTTCTTTAACAGTCTAAACACCATATATCAATGGAAACAGAACTATTTTCTTTTGGTAATATTTAACTAAACTTGCTAGTTCTGTTCTTTTGTGCAGACCTAGGGTGTGTGTTCACCTAACTTGGGTATGCAAAATGTTGTACAAAACAATACATAGAACATGCCTCTTCTAAAAGGGTGAAAAGTATAACATGTTGATGACCAAAGACGGTAATTCTAGATTAAAAGAAAACAGGGAGAAATTGTGTCAGAACAACACTTATTGCTTGAATGTGTTTTCACTTTACGAAACAGTAAATTTGGCCACCTTTATAAGTAGCAAAAATAAAGGAAATACTTGAGACACTGGAAGAAATGTTAGTATCTCAGTTCCATAGTAAAATAAGATGAAGAGACTTCAACAACGTGTATTTGTGAGTAATTCGATCTTGGAAATGTTTTCTGTTGCCAGGTTGTTAAATGCTAAATTGAATGAACCTTGTCATCTCTATATAGGTGAAAGGTGCTTTTCTTTAAAGCACAAAGCAAGAAAGGCCCCCTGGTGGCCATAGGTTTGAACATCGTGATTATATTGTTCCTCCAGATGCCCATCCATTATTTAAATACTTATAAAGGATTTTCAATATTTGTTCATCTCTGGTTTAAACAGCATGGTTTTGTTGAGGTGCTTTTCCTTTTGTTGTTGTGAGCCTTCAAGCCATATGGTGACCCTAAAACAACCCAATCACAGGGTTTTATTTGTGTCAGGAGCAACTTGAGTCGCTTCTGGTGTGAGCGAATTGGCCATCTGCAAATGGACAGCCAGATATTTGATGTTTTACTATCCTTGTGGGAGGCATCTCTCATGTCTCCAAATGGGAAGCTGGAGCTGACATAGGGAGCTCAACCCGCTCTCCCCAGATCCTGTTGGCACAAGGGTTTAACCCACTGCGCTGCTGGGGGCTCTTGATTTCTTGGTGATATTTGTTTAAAGGAGGTGGCTTTGCCTCCATTTGAGGCTGAGAAAGTGTGACTTGCCCAAGGTCAAGTGGGGGTCCATAATTCAGCCGAGATGTGAACTCTGGTCTCCCAAGTCCTAGTCTAATATTCAAGCCACTATACCTTGTTGGCTCTTTGTAAAATATAAATCACTACCTACATAAACATTATTTGCAGCTAGGTGAAAAAGCAGTGTGTCCCATAGTGTTTTGAGTGTTGAATTGAGAGACTAGGTTTTGAATCCCCACGCAGCCATGAAAACCTACTGGTTGACTTTGGGCAAAGCACACTTTTCAGCCTCAGAGGAAAAAACAGGTGAACCTCCTCTGAACAAATTTTGCCACGAAACCCCTGTGATTGGGGCACTTTAGGGTCACCAGAAGCCAGAAGTGACTGGAAGGCGCACAACAGCAAAGCTTAAGGTTTATATGATTAAAAGTTAAGAACACAACTCCTTCACCTCATAATAATATCCTTAAAACACCTATTTGTATTCCATGTTTAACACCCTTCTTTTTCTTTCTCTCACCAGCCCAGTGACTTTTCGGTATCTCTAAAGGCATCAGGGAAGAACAAACATTTCAAGGTGCAGCTGGTGGACAATGTCTATTGCATTGGGCAGCGTCGCTTTAATACTATGGATGAGTTGGTGGAACACTACAAAAAGGCTCCCATCTTCACCAGTGAACATGGGGAAAAGTTATATCTCATCAAAGCACTTCAGTGACGTTGAAGATGGACTGGGCCTGCCAGGGCCTCTTATAACTTACAAGCCTTAGGTCTGAAATACACTTTTATAGAACAGAGCAGTCTATACCAGTCTGAGACGGTTGTCAAGAATGGCCTCTTTCTAAAACATTTGCTCAGTTGATTATATTATTTCTCTCTTTGCCCTCTCCCAGCCTCTTGCTTTTTTGTTTGCCTACTTTGTCTTTTAAAAGTTCAGTTGTTTCACATGCCCCCTCAGGTTGAAAATCTCACTTAAGTGGCCATTGCAAGTCCTCTTTTTCTTTCCTGGGTTCTAAGCTCCTCTCTTCTGTGTACGTTTACATAGTTAGTTCACATAAATGAGGGGTATTTCCAGTTTAAAACAGTGTTACATTGTTCCGGTAGCTCACGCTGGCAGAACGCTAGCAGAACTCATTGAGAGACTGGGCACAGTTGGAATGCACTGAACCTGCAGCTAACTAAGTGAAATATAGTAGACATAACAGTTTTGGCTGTGAGTTCTGTAGCTATTTTGCTTACCAAGTAGTATACTCCAGAAATTCCTAGTATCTAGAAGCACTCTTTACACTCTCTATTCAACTATTACATTGCCTCCTTGACTCTTTGTGAAGAGTACACTAACTAAAGCATTTTGTAATAGAACTTCTTAAACTACTACGGTAAGATTGTAGTAAAAGTATCTAGCGTACTTTGACATGTAATTGCAACAGAGATGTTTCATTGAAAGTTGATTACTTAGAGAATCATTGAATTGTAATGGTTGAATGTTTTGGTAATCTACAACCAAATGTGCCATCCACATAATGCTTTCTCTTCTTGCCCTTCTGCTTGTTTGAATTAAACAATTATGTATTTAATTCTTAAAAGTAATATGTATCTGTAGCTGATTGACACTAATACAGAAGTTTAATAAACATGACTAATTATGGGTGGGTTGGGCTTCCAACACATACACGCATACATATAATATATATCTATATATATTTGCATTACAGAAAAAAAACCAGGGTTTACAAAAGTTGGTGTGATTAATAGTGAGACACAGAATGTTATATGAAGAAATGCTTTTTCTTTTCTTTTAACCTTCTTGCGGTTTTCAATATAGGCTTGATGGCACATTCCTGAAATTTGGAGAAAGAAAAAAAGGACCTTGAACCCAGAAACTTGCATACACAGGGTTTTGGGGAGGTTTTTTTGGATTTGTAATAAAAAAGGTATCATATGAAGATGGAGTATTGAATTTATCCTTTGGCAAACAGCATGATAAAATTTATAGAGAGGGGTTTTTTTATTTATATATTTGAATGTAGGGTTTGAATAGCTTAAACAGGTTGGATAAAACTGATGAATGGTATTCTCATTTTTTTAAAAAACAAAAAACTGACATCATGAATAGGCAGAACTTTTGCACAGTTGTTTGTTTGTTCCATTGAATTCCAGTGACATGCTGATGCCAGGACTACAGCAACCTTTATAATTTCATCAAGGTCTGTTTTAAAGCGCCATCTGCACAGCACTATGACAAATGAGATACAGCACTGGATGTTTCTTTGGGACGAACCCAGCAAAACGGTGCTTCTATTCTCACTGCAGGTATATTATTCTGGGCCAGAGTCTGTGTACGTAACATGTAATTTACAGCAATTTACTTTAACAGACTTGTATTTATGTCAAAGAGAGCTTCCTCTGGTAGTTAAAGGGCTGTGGCATGCAGCTTTACATTTCATCGTGTTCAGTAGGAATAAATCCAAGTGTACTCTCAGTTTTGCATATGTGCCATAGCTGTAAATATGTTACTTGCCAACTGTCAGGAACAAAGACATTCAAAGCCAAATCAGGAAGTCGTTCCTTTATTCTGGGATCCTGTCTTAATAGGAACTGGCGGCAGACGCTTGAAAATCCCTTGGCAGATGATCCTTGTCCACAGGCCCGGCTCTTCTCCACCTCCACCACTTAATGACTGGTTGAAGCTCTACAAGCATAAACACTTCATTTAAGATGAGTTCAGTCCATCTGATGTAACTGGATGATTTCATCTGTGAATATTTAGTATGCTTCGGGTCTCCTCGAGACCTTAGCAGAGCCTGCTGATCTCAGATAATCTCTCACTGTGGTTCAAAGAAATGTCTTCCTCTGTTTCCAGCTGTTTCCAGCAAAGGTGTTCATTTTTATTGTGTGCATTTCTGGGAGATAAATACCTGTACCTGGTGTTCATTTTTGAATTGCCATTTTAAGCTTTTCCAAGATGAGTCCAAATATGTATCCTAGTTGACAGTATTCATGGAAATTTTGGGCTGCAATCTATTGAGATATTTTCCTGTTCAAACCCCATTCTACTTCATTTCAGTTGTGCTTCTTATAAATTTAACTCAACTCTTTAAAGGGTTTTTGTTTTTCATGTATTAAATCCTATCTTTGTTTGGGGCGACAGAAATGTATTAAGTTGGGTATAATAGATCCATATTCTTTATGTTGTTTTCTATTTCATTAGAACAAAAAATATTTGCCTTTACTGCTTAAAATATGCTGATTAAGTTCTTGACACTGAGACTTGGGTTTCTTTTCTTGAGCAATTAAATGCAAAATAAATAGCTCAGATAATTCCTTCCTGTGGGTGCCAGTTTGGCTTTGTCAACAGTGAATTTAGTAATTACACTTACACTTAACCATTGGCATTCAAGTCCTTCTAGCATTTTTTTTCCTGCATTTAATCGTAAAAATAATGTCCTTTGAAGGATTTAGAAAAATGCTGTTTTTAATCAAGTCTTCCTTTAATAGCAATATTAATTATACAGGGTTTTAAAATTATACTGCATTTCTTAAACCAAATATTTCCATGTTATTGAACTAGGACCAGGTCTTTTTGTGCATTTCCATTTCCACTGATCTCAAATGCTGAATTTGTTATCTGAAGATGATGTATTTTCTTATTGCAATATTGTGCTTTATATGACACTGATTTTTGCATAGTGCTATTTTGAAACAGGTGAGTTCTTCACATGGAAACTATGGTGCTAACATCTTGAAAACAACTGTACCACCTCATCTACTGAACTTGGAATCAGATATTCTGACATCTCTGATTATCCTTTGGTATTTTTGTTTGTTTGCTTGTGTTTGGTACAGGACATTTACACGATAAGAGAGATAACAGTTACCTCTGGCTTGGTTTGTACATGATGATGGATTGAGGGATTTCATTTACAGGATTTTTATATGAGAGGAGGCTTTCATCATCCTTTCTCAATTTAGCCTTTTTGAATGTGTGTTGCCATGATAGGCAAGATTCTAGAGAATGGCCTGGTCTTGGAGAGGAGAAAGAAAATTTATCCCTTAGCATCACATTTGTTTTTGTAGTGCAGCATCCTTTAGTCTGACTATTTCTGAGTCAAAAAAGGACTAGGAAAACATTGCAGTGCTGAAGACAGAAAGAAATGTAACAAGAAATGGAGATTGTTCATCCTGTTCCTTTGGCTGCAGTTCCTAAACCTTCCTTGTTCTAAAGCAGGGGTGCTCACACTTTTTCAGCATGCGAGCTACTCTTAAAGCAACCAAGTCCAAAAGATCTACCTGCCCCCGCCGCCGTGCGCTCCCGCCGCCGCGTGCTCTTGGCACCGCCCGTGCTCCTGCTGTTTTCCACCCACGCAGCGCTTCTTCCGCCTGCGGGGCATTGCAGGAAGGAGAAAGCATGAGGCAGGGCATTCAGAGCGAGCGCTCCGCCCTGGCTGTCTCGCCGGCAACGGAGGCTGCACAGCTGCTTCTGGACGAGAGGCAGGGTGCTCCCTCCAGAGGCCTCGCCTCGGGCTTCCTTCTTCCTGCAATGCCCCGCAGGCGAAAGAAGCACTGCGAGAGCAAAATCCAGCAGCAGGAGCGCGCGTGCGCGTAGGGTGTGCGCATGCATGGCAGGAGTGCCCCATCTGGCTGGTGAGGCCCGAAGATCACCTGGAAGAGGGCCAGAGATCTACTAGTTGCTCCCGAGCTACCTAATGAGCACCCCTGTTCTAAAGGCTGATATGCATTTTTTTCTGTGAATCTGAACTGAGTCTATCTAGAGGGTTCATTTTTCCACAGTCAAAATTTTCAACACCCTGATACCTTTTTGCTCATTTATATCCTCTTTTTCTTTAAAGTTTTGCCATGGGCAATGAGCTTGGTATTCTTTTTTAACATCTACAGCAGTGGTCTTCAACCTTCCTTATGCCACAACCCCTTAATACAGTTCCCCATGTTGGGGTCACCACCAACCATAACATTATTTTCATTGCTACTTCATAACTGTAATTTTGCTACTGTTATGAATTGGAAAGACAAGCGGACAAATGTCAGCATGCTGGAAGAAGCAAAGACCACCAGCATTGAAGTGATGGTCCTCTGCCAACAACTCCACTGGACTAGCCACGTTGTCCAGATGCCCAACCACTGTCTCCCAGAGCAATTGCTCTACTCCGAACTCAAGAACGGAAAACGGAATTTTGGTGGACAGAAAAAGAGATTGAAAGATGGGCTCAATGCCAACCTTAAAAATTTTGGCATAGACACTGAGAACTGGGAAGCCCTGGCCCTTGAGCGCTCCAGCTGGAGGTCAGTTGCGACCAGCAGTGCTGTAGAATTTGAAGAGGCACGACTGGAGGGCAAAAGAGAGAAACGTGCCGAGAGGAAGACACGTCAAGCCAACCCTGACCGAGACCGCCTTCCACCTGGACACCAATGCCCTCACTGTGGAAGAAATGCGGGTGAAGAATAGGGCTCCACAGTCACCTACGTACTCACCACCAGTACACCAATCTTGGAAGACAATCCTACTCGGACAACGAGGGATCACCTATGTAAGTAGTGGTGATCCCCAGCCATATTTTTGTTGCTACTTCATAACTAATTTTGCTACTGATATGAATCGTAATGTAAATATCTGATACGCAGGATGTATTTTCATTCAATGGACGAAATTTGGCACAATACTCGATATGCCCAAATTTGAATACTGGTGGGGTTGGGGAGTGGGATTGATTTTGTCATTTGGGAGTTGTAGTTGCTGGGATTTATAGTTAACCTACAATCACAAGCCTCCCTCCAGCCTTGCATGCTCTCCCTCATCCACACATGTGCATCACACTACCATGCGCTGAGTACGCCTGCTCCCCTCTTGGAGTCTCAGAAACAGCCCTTCCCTTGGCTGGGAGACCAGCTGAGAGGCTGGCCAATCACAACAGAAGGGGGGCTTTTTGGTGGGAGGATTTGTTGCTGTCTGCTTCCAAAAAGCAAGAGAAGGACAGGCGGAGCAATCTTCAGCCTTTTCTGCCAAAGGGGGTCATAGGACCATCAGAAATATGTGTTTTCCGATGGTCTTTGGTGACTCTTCTGAGATCCCCTCGTGGCCTTGCCAGGAGTCCTTGACCCCCAGTTTGAGAAACTCTGATCTACTGGAAACTTATACAGGAAAATAACTATTATCATACCCCCTGCTCACAACTTGTTTTAAGCCTTGCTATTACACTTTTGCATAAACAGAATCAGCTCTTGCAAGAAATAATTATTGAAAGTGAAGAACTGCAAAGGGCTGTCACAGTGTCAGGTTTTTACCTAGTAAATACAACATTTACACATTACACATTTGTTAATATTTAATGCCCTTCCCAATTAGTCTGCATTTCTAAGGCCGCACTCTGTGCTGCAAATGCTGTTAGCTTTATTTGTAATACTGTTGTTCATTGGTTTACCTAGGAAGACCAGATTATGCCTAATGACCAGTAGATACCTTCATGTTGATTCCCACGTACAGCAATCCTAAGGCAAATCTATCTTGGGGTTTCTTGGTAAGATTTGTTCAAATGAGGTTTACTTTTTCCTTCCTCTGAGGTTGACCTGCTTGAGCTATCTCTAAATATTCAAAGGGGTAACGGCTGTCCAACTTCTATGGGCCCAAGGGCCGGAATTCCGGTCACTGATCACCTGGGGGGCCGAAGGGTCTGCCCCCGGCTCCGCCCCCTCCCCGGCTCCAATTTACTTACAATTGACCTTCAGTTGTGGAGTTGTAGTTGCCTTTTCGTGGTCAACTGTGAATGCATACATAAGATATTTGCGCCTGCGCAGATATAATTCGGAACCCTCTAGAACAGGCTGTCCAACTGGCGGCCCCGGGGCCGGATCCGGCCCCGTAGCCTGTTGGACACGGCCCCGCCTATGCCCTCAGCCGCCATTTTTAAATTTTTTTTAAAAATCGATTTTTTTTAAAAAAATGGCGGCCGGGGGGGAGGGGGAGGCGGGGCAGGGAGGAGGAAGAGAGCTAGCTCCTCCTTTTCGGCGCCCACCCTCCCTACCTAGGGCGGGGGAGCCGCCGAAAGGGCAGAAGGCGGCGCCAAGAGCAGCGCGTCACAGGCCTGGCGTGACGCGCTGCTCTTGGCACCGCCTACTCTCTTTTCGGCGGCTCCCCGCCCTAGGAAGGGAGGGGGCGGCAGGAGGAGTAGGCGGTGCCAGGGGCAGCGCGTCACGCCAGGCCTGTGACGCGCTGCCGTTGGCGCCGCCTTCTGCCCTTTTTCGGCACCGGGAGAGGGACGGAGAGAAGCGATCCAGGCAGGGAGGAGGAGCCAGCTGTCTTCCTCCCTGCCTGGATCGCCTTCTCCTCTCTCGGCGCCGCCGTTGCGAGGCAGTTTGCAGCGACGGTGCCGAGAGAGGGACGGAGGGGCGATCCAGGCAGAAGGAAGACAGCTGGCTCCTCCTCCTGCCTGGATCGCCCCTTCTCCCTTTCTCGGCGCCGCCGCTGCAAACTGCCTCGCAACGGCGCGCCGAGAGAGGGACGGAGGGGCGATCCAGGCAGAAGGAAGACAGCTGGCTCCTCCTCCTGCCTGGATCGCCCTTTCTCCCTTTCTCGGCGCCGCCGCTGCGAACTGCCTCGCAACGGCGGCGTCTCTCTCTCGGCGCCGCCGTTGCGAGGCAGTTTGCTGCAGCGGCGCCGAGAGAGGGACGGAGGGGGCGATCCAGGCAGAAGGAAGACAGCTGGCTCCTCCTCCCTGCCTGGATCGCCCCTTCTCCCTTTCTCGGTGCCGCCGCTGCGAACTGCCTCGCAACGGCGGCGCCGAGAGAGGGACGGAGGGGGCGATCCAGGCAGAAGGAAGACAGCTGGCTCCTCCTCCCTGCCTGGATCGCCCCTGCTCCCTCTCGGCGCCGCCGTTGCGAGGCAGTTTGCAGCGGCGCCGCCGAGAAAGGGACAAGGCGGTACAGGGCCCCCTGCTCCCTGATCACCTGCGGCCCCCCAGGTGATCAGTGACACTTCTTCCGGCCCTTGGGCCGGAAGAAGTTGGACAGCACTGCTCTAGAATAAAACTCAAAAGCCTCGCTGAAGCCCCGCCCATCACTCCCCCCACCGCCTATATAGCCAGTGGGAGGGGCTTCAGCCCTCACTTCTCTCCGTCCGCGCTCGAGCATAGCAGATAGAGAGAACCCTCTTGCATTCTGGTGATTTCTTAGGAAATTACTGCTGCATTATTCATACGAACTGACCTTAACGTGTACTGACTTATGGACTGAACTTGACTATTCTACACTCTCCTACGCTGACCTCGGACCGTGCATCGCCAGTGAGTTTTTTCCTTGACCGGATAGCTGGATTTTGTTAGACCACCCCCTCAGAGATTTGGCTATGTCTCTGACAACGGGCTTTAAAAGGTGCTCCACCTGCCCTAACCTCCTGCCAGACAATGATCGCCATGACTCTTGCCTGGCATGCCTAGGAGGGGGCCATCTGGCCCATATGTGCCCCATTTGTCAACGTTTCTCCTCGCAAACGAGGAAAAACCGAGCGATCAGGCTTAAAGCCCTACTTTTTGAAAAGTCTGTTTCGCCAGGGGGGGGGGCCTATCAATTTTCAGAGCTGACAGCCGTGGACGAGGTGCCGGCCAAGGAAAAGAAAATGGCGGCCCCTCCAAAGAAAAAGTCAAGGAAGGGAAAGACGACTGATCCCAAAGATGGCGCCCAGCCTTCGTTGCCAACTGAGAGTGTTTCGGGTTTGGCGGGAACGGAGACCTTGTCGTTTTCTGCCTCACCTCCGCTAGCAACAGCAGCAGCAAAGATGGCGCCCACCAATGCCCCCTCTGCGCAGACGCCAGAGAGCGCTCCTCTCCGCGGCTGCTGTGGATGAGAGGCCGTCCCAGGCAATGTCGTCGCTTTCCCCCCCCCCAGCACCGCTGCTTCAGGAGGCTCCTCTTTCCGACGCTGCTGTTGCGAGCCGGGAGGTGGCCCCGCCCCCGGCCTCCCCGTGCAGGAGGCCCCCCTCCCTGCAGGGAGGGGCCAGGGAGAGGCGAGCAAGAGCCCCTTCCCGGCATGACAGCCGGGAATCATGCCGGCGCCGCCACTCTGCCTCAGGCAGATCTAGCTCTTCCTGCTCTTCGTCCCCGGAGCCAGAGAGGAGAGGGAGAAAGCACTCCCGCTGGTCCCCCATACCGAGGGGAAACGACATGGGCAGGCCTCCCGATGCCCGCACCAGGAGTGCATGCGGGGCCATTGATGGCAGCATCTGGGCTCCCTAACCCGATACCGGCTGCGTCTACCTCTCTGGGGCTAAGCACCAGCCAGGGCTTTGCGCCATCTGGCCTTCCCCCTCCGATGCCTGTAGCTACTGCCTCCCTGGTGCCCAGCGCCAGCCAGGGTTTTTGGCAGCTGAACGCGATGGGGCAACTTGTGTACTTTGCCCCTTCGGCTCCACCCTCGGGCACTCTATGGGCCTCCGCAGGGAGTTTGTGCGCCCCTCAGGGGCCCCCTCAACCCACTGCGGTATCGGGAACGCTTTCCAGCCTTCCTGCACAGATGCCTGCCTCAGCGGCGCCCCCTGCTGTCCCTTCTACACCGGTGATGCAGGACAGGGCTGCGAATTCTGTCAATCCCCCTCCATATCCACAGCCTATGCTTGAACAGGATAATGAACTGTATACATCTGACACTGATGGAGAAGGGGAGCAGGCCCTGAGGGAAGCGGATAAGGAGCCCCAGCTTCCCTCGGACTTTGCCAAGTTTATGGCCACAATGGGGTGCATGATGTCATCTTTGGAACTCCCTGCGACCGCAGCTGTGGATTCCGTCCAGGACCCCAGCTGGACCCCGGAGGAGCAAGGGGCAGCAGCACCCTCCGCGGTTCCCCTGTCACCTTTCCTCATCAAACTAATGGACACTCCGGGGGTCCCGCCATATTCTGTCCAGGCTATATCCAGGAAGGCAGAAGCCCTGTATAGGGTGGACCTCTCCACCGCCGAATGGGTGTTACGGCCGCAGAAGCCCAACACGGTGGTGGTGGATGTCGCCAAATCAAAACGGGCGAAAGGCTCCGCCATTGCCCCCTTAGATAAGGAGGGGCGGCGAATTGACACGATGGGGAAAAAGGCCCATCTCTCGGCGAGCATATTTGCAAGAATAGCACATTATGCGCTCTACATGGCGAGGTATCAATCTTACCTCTGGGACAAGGTGACTCCATTCCTGGACCAGTTGCCTCCGAATGAGCAGAGGTTCGCACGGCCTTTTTCTACGGAGGCAGTCCAGTTGGCCAAGTTTCAGAAAGATCTGGCGAAGTATATGGTGGATTCGGCAGGCAGATTATTTGCAAGTGCTACTGTAATGCGCCGCTACGCATGACTGCGTTCCTCGACGCTGTCCGATGAGGGAAAGTCGTTGGCAGAGGACTTACCCATGCACCATGACGGGGTGTTCAACCCAGGAACCGATGTGGACTTAAAAGAGAAACACCAAACCCGTCAGGGGGCCCATCGGTTTGGCTTTTCACCGCAATCCGCACAACAGCCGAAACAGAGATGGCAACCCTCCGGTAACTCCTCTCGCAGGGGTTTTGGGGGCTACTCCCGTGGTGGGGGTAGGAACCAGACATGGGGCAATAACCGTTACAGGGGAGGTCGCAGACAACCCTACAACAACAACAGGCCCTATCAACAACCCTACCAAGGGGCCTCCAAGCCCCAACCTGCCTCTAAGCGGCGTCTTTGACGCATCAGGCGCAGAAGAGCCTGAGGAGGACCCCCCTCTACCTGTTAGAGAGGGAGGCCCTATTCTTTCCTATTTGAGCTCGGCCGCGTGCCTCCAGTTGGATTTTCCATTCTTCGGGGACAGGCCGAGCAGTTTTTATGCTGTTTGGGCTTCTATCACGCAGGACTCATGGGTCCTGAACATTGTCAGAGGCGGTTACTTTGTTGAGTTCGTATGCCCTCCCCCTGTGGGCCAGATCAGGGCTACACCTCCATCTCCTGTTCTGTTGCAGGAAGTTGGAAATTTATTAAAGAAGGGAGCAATATCCCCTGTTTCACCCTATTTGCATACGACGTGTTTCTTTTCCAGATATTTTGCAATATCCAAGAGGGATGGGGGAGTTAGACCTATATTAGACCTAAGGGGAGTGAATGAATTCATTGTCCCCAAGAAATTTAGGATGGTCACTCTGTCCTCCATCCTCCCGCTCTTGGATACGGGTATGTGGTTCGCCACAGTGGACCTCAAGGACGCCTATTTCCACATCGCCATTGCACCTCCTCACCGTAGGTTCCTGACGTTCATGGCGGGCGACAGGGCATTCCAATTTAATGTCCTCCCATTTGGGTTGGCCACCGCCCCCCGCGTGTTCACCAAGTGCATGGCGGTGGTGGCCGCATTCCTCCGCACCCGCGGGATAACGGTCTATCCGTATATTGATGACTGGCTCATCATAGGGAATTCCCATATCAGAGTACAAAATAACATACTCACCACACTGTCTCTCCTCCAGTCTCTAGGTCTGGTGGTGAATGCAGACAAGTCACACTTGACTCCCACGCGGCGGATCCAGTTCATAGGGGCAGTGCTGGACTCCATGGAAGGGAAAGCTTACCTACCCCACGACAGATTCTGTACCCTCCGGGCCCTCCTGCTACAGGCCATCCACAGCACTACATTACAGGCCAGACAGATCCAGGTCCTTTTGGGACACATGGCGTCCACGACGGCGGTAACACCCTTTGCCAGGTTACGCCTCAGGTCCCTGCAGTCGTGGTTTCTGGATGTCTTCCGCCCCAGGACGGACGACCCGTCTACGTCTTTGTGCCTTCCGCAATCGGTCAAATCTTCCCTGCTATGGTGGCTGGATCAAACCAAGGTCTGTGCAGGGATGCCGTTCAACCCCCCAACAGCGTCAATGACAATCACCACGGATTCGTCAATGACGGGCTGGGGAGCACACTCCGGCAGCCTGGTGGCCCAGGGCATGTGGGACCATCAGGAGCGCTCGCTACACATCAATGTATTGGAGCTCCTGGCGGTCCACAGGGCGCTCCTCTCCTTTGAGAGACTGGTCGTCAACAGGGTGGTCCACGTGGTCACAGACAACACGACCACAATGTTTTATATAAACAAACAGGGGGGTACACATTCAAAAACCCTTCTGTCCCTGACACTCACCATCTGGGAATGGTGCATCGCAAGAAACGTTTACTTGCTAGCAACTTATCTCCCAGGCGAACAGAATGTCTTGGCAGATGCATTGAGCCGGGCTCCTCTGGCCCACCACGAGTGGTCACTGCACCAGGAGGAAGTCGATCGGCTGTTTTGGGCGTGGGGCACCCCACGAATCGACCTCTTTGCCGCTGGGAAGAACAAGAAATGTGCCATGTTCTGCGCCAGGACACACGCGAACCTGGCACAGGGGTGCCTGGGGGACGCGTTCCTGATACCGTGGGGCCCGGACCTGTTGTACGCCTTCCCACCGTTTCCGCTACTTCTGTGGGTGGTGGCCAAACTCCGCAGAGAAAAGGCGCGCTGCATACTCATTGCGCCATGGTGGCCTCGCCAACAATGGTTCTCCCTGCTTCTGGAGATGGCCAAGGGGGAGTTTGTTCCTCTGACTCGCAGAGTCGACCTCCTTCTGGCGCAACAGGGCCAGGTGTTATACCCAGAGGTCAGGAAGCTACGTCTCACAGCCTGGAGGGTGCACCCTCCAGAGTGACAGCGTTGGCTCAATTATCAGCGCCAGTTCTGGCTATCGTGGAAGCGGCCCATAAGACTTCTACTAAGAAGGCCTATAAATATAAGTGGTCCAGGTTTACAGGGTTTCTCTCCCCCAAAGGGCTGGACCCTTTGAAAGTTTCTAATTCTACTATATTAGATTTCTTGTTTGACCTCTCCGAAAAGGGATTATCGCACTCCTCTCTAAAGTGCTACCTAGCGGCCATTTCCTGGTACCGCAAGCGGTCGGGCCTCCCCTCCTGTTTTGAGGACCCGGTTGTACATGCTTTCCTTAAAGGATTTAAAAGTGTTCGTCCTCCAGTCGCTCCTGTTACTCCGGTATGGAGTCTAGAACTAGTTTTGTTAGCATTGACCAAACCGCCGTTTGAGCCACTAGTATCGAATGACCTTTCCTTTCTGTCTTGGAAGACTGCGTTCCTTGTTGCTATCACCTCAGCTAGACGCGCAAGTGAACTGTGCGCGCTGAGGGCTGATCCACCTTACACCAACTTTCATAGGGATAGGGTGACCTTGCGGACAGACATTACTTTCTTACCCAAGGTGGTTTCTAGGTTTCACATGTCTGAAGAGCTGGTCGTGCCTGCTTTGTTTCAGAATCCTACTACACCTATGGAAAGAAGCTTGCACCTCCTGGACGTTAGGAGGGCATTGGCTTACTATATTGACAGAACCGCTTCAGTGAGAAAATCACCTAGACTCTTTGTGAAATATAGGAAGGACGCCAGTGGCCTTCCGGTTTCCTCCCAGAGACTTTCGTCTTGGATTGTGTTGACTATTCGCCAGGCTTATCGCATGGCTGGGAAAGAACCGCCAGAACAGTTAAAGGGCCACTCCATGAGAGCGGTCTCAACATCGGCGGCATTCTTGAGGGGCGTTTCCCTTGATGCTGTGTGCCGTGCGGCCACATGGTCTTCCCATCATACCTTTGTTTCCCATTACAAACTGGACATACTTTCCAAGAGACAGGCTGGATTTGGACGTGCAGTCCTTTTTTCTGCAGTGGCATGACTACCCACCATGCCTAGGTCAGTCAGCTCGCTATTCTATCTTATGTATGCATTCACAGTTGACCATGAAAAGGCAAACATGGGTTGCTCACCATGTAACCATGGTTCCTTGAGTGGTCACCTGTGAATGTATACAGCCCACCCGTCCTCCCCTCTGGTCATGCCCTCACATTGTTTTTACGGTCTCTCGCGCTAGAGAGAAGTGAGGGCTGAAGCCCCTCCCACTGGCTATATAGGCGGTGGGGGGAGTGATGGGCGGGGCTTCAGCGAGGCTTTTGAGTTTTATTCTAGAGGGTTCCGAATTATATCTGCGCAGGCGCAAATATCTTATGTATGCATTCACAGGTGACCACTCAAGGAACCATGGTTACATGGTGAGCAACCCATGTTTCACCTCCATCCAGAGAGCACTGTGGACTCAAATAATGATGGATATGGACCAAACTTGGCATGAATACTCAATATACCCAAATGGGAATACTGGTGGATTTGGGGAAATGTTTCCTAATACCTTTTGAGTTATTTGAGTCCACACTCAAATTGGGACACACCAAAAAAAACCCAAACACCTCAATGCCATCGCAGGGCTTGATAGGGCCTCCTTTCCCAGAGGCGGGTGGAAGAAGCCCAAAGAGCTCCCTCCCTCCCTGAAGGGAAAACAAGCCGCGGGGGCAGGCGCAAAGGAAGCCACGTTGCGCCCTGCACGCTGGGGAAGGCAGCACAACAAGGGGGAGGGGGCGCAGAGGAGGGGAAGGAAGCATCGCCAAGGAAACTGCCGCTGAGGGACCCCTCCCCCCCTCACCCAACGTCTCACTGTTTTTAGATTGATTGATTCGAGCCAGGCCCTTCCTTACCCATACTAGGGGAGCCCCGCCACAGGGCCGAAGCGCCAACGCCACCGTCCTCGAGCCCCGCTGGAGCCGAGGCCAAGCTCAGGCCGGGCGCGGCGGCTCTCCCATCCACGGGGCGGGAAGCGAGGGCCCTCCACCGGAATAGGACGGAGCCAGGAGGGGCTTTCCCTGCCTCACTCCCCTCCTCCCTCTCTCTGAGGGAATGGGGGCTGGCCTGGAAGCAGCCGCGAGGGAGGAGGAGGCGCGTGCCCAGGCTGGCCGCAAATCCCGCGGGACCAGAGATTTCGGGAGCCGTGTACAGCCCCAGGGCCGCCTGTTGGACAGCCCTGATGTAGAATATCCAGCTAGCATGTTTTCAGCTGGCCCCAGACACTAGAACATGAAGCAGTGGATTCAAATTACAAGAAAGTATTCTGACAACACTAATGAATACTTCTTTACTGTAAAAGCTGTTTGACACTAGAATAGATTGCGACGGAGAATGATGGATTCTCCTTCCTGGAGGTCTTTAAACAAAGGTTGGATGGACATCTTTCATGAGTGTTTTAATGAAGTATTTCTGTATGGCAGGGCATTGGACTGAATGGCCTCTAGAGCCCTTTCCAGCTCTAAGATTCTATTATTCTATATGGATCCTTCATGGTTTAATCACCACTGGTTTATTTTTGTATATTTTTCAGCTTCGAGACACAATGTTTTCATCATCCCTTCAGTCTCTTGCCTGATGCCTCTCTTATTTAAGTGGTTTTCACAATTAAAATATTTCAAATGTAAGTTGGAGAAAAGGTACTCCTTAGAAATAGCTTCTCATCTTCATTCGGAATAGAATGCTTTGCCTCTATGATCCCACCACTGAATGGTAAAATTTGGACACTTTGCGTAGAAAGGCATGGGGTTGGTTAGGAATTTTTATTGCTCTGTTACCCCATTTCCACTGCAAATAAAAGCTATTTCTGGAAACTTTCCAGAAAAATCTTTTTCTAAGCACTAGCATGGTGTACTAGTGGTTTGAATTTGGGATTCGAACTTTCTGAGACTTGAATCCCTGGAAATGCACTTGGGCAAATCACACAATTCAAGCCATAAAAGAAGGCAGTGACAAATCACTAAATGAATTGTGCCAAGAAAAGCCCATGAGGCTCAGCACAGCTCGGAATTGGCCCAAAGGCATCTAGTGAATTTGTCAACTGTTCCCATCTTCTCAGGAGCTCCATGGCCCCAGCAGAATCTGAAATGGTTTACTGTTTCCATGTGAACTAGGCTATAGACCAGGTCTCCTTGTTTTCAGAGTGGAATGCCAGTGAGCCCTCTCCAATGGTGATATGATACCATCCAATTATATTTTCAAGGCCATGCAATTTCCAGCTCTGCTGTAGACATTGCCCTGGTGGCAGACCTGCATTCAAAACGTGGAAAAGATCATATCCATGAAGTTTGGATCTGAGTGGAAGATCCATAAGTGGAGAACAGCTTAAAAAGATGATAGGGAGAAAATGAAATATGGTTGTCACTTGAAAAAGAAGCAGAAAAAAACCTTTAGAAACATACTAGTGACATTTGGCTATGATTATTGGGTGTTGTGTATTTCATGCATTTTTATTATCGCAAAACAATATGCTTTTCAGACTGTTTATGTGCCAGCCATTTTGTATGAGATGTATAATGCTGGTTTTGCATTAAAGAATTGTAAGGGAATTTATAGGAGCTACTGTCATGACAATAGTAATTGTGATAAACATATGCAGAATCTGTGAGTAAATGCCATGTGCAATGGTCTGTGTGTACCTAATTAATACTGCAAATATTCAAATACGCAACTACTGTATGCAATGTTCAGTGTCTATCAGTACTCAAATAACAAGGAGAACAGAACTGTGTGCCAAGGGTAATCATTTCATGTCATAAACACTGTATAAAAATGTGGACGCTTGGAGATATTTATTAATCATGATGATAAACGCCCCAGAGACTGGGAATTGTATTGCGTCAGATGGGAAGATTTGGGTTGGTACTCTGATTTAGTACTTTAGGGGTCTTCAAAAGAGTTTCCATTTTTGCCAGGCCATTCAAATTCGAGAAATGCTGACTTGCTGTAGTATAGATAATCACTGTTAAGTACACATCAAAGTGTTGGGTGCTCATTTAGACCTCAGCCAAGCGTATAAATGCCTCAAGTGATAATTTATTTCTTCTTTCCACCGACAGAGGACATGGCATGTTAGTTAATTGCCCTGAGAACTAAGGTGAGGGTGGATGGGTGGATAAAGTAGAGATACCACTTCATGTCACATTAAAGGACATTAATGTTGGGAAAGCTTACCTGATAGTCCCCACTGTTACAGAGGTGTATCTATCACAGGCCTCAAAGCTTTCTCCTTGAAGATGAATGTGTTATTGACTAATGACACATTCCACCAACTAAGACTGTGGAGGCTGTTTAATTAAAACAGAGTAGGTAGCACATATTACATCAAACATTTATTTTAGCTCTGAAAGCTTGTGAAATGCAAAGTAATAGATTCATGCAGGAATGCACTTAAAGGGTTTTAATGACTTTTGTTAAACTGGTGATTATTCATTTTCATTTGACTACATTACTCGGAGAGTATTTTCTGAATACCAAAAAGAAGTGGCTGAGAAAGGAGGGAACTCCAGGACAGAAGCCGTTCCTTTTCTTCTGCAATTTGGATGAAGACATTTGGATAGAACTTCATATCTGATTCTGACTGCTATTATATCAATTTGTTATTCACTGACACTACCTCGCCTGAAACTTCACACCTAATTTAAAGGTTTATTTTACTATTGGTAATCGAAACAATTTCCAAATTTATTGTCGAAGGCTTTCATGGCCGGAATCACTGGGTTGTTGTAGGTTTTTCAGGCTGTATGGCTATGTTCTAGAAGCATTCTCCTGATGTTGCGGCTGCATCTGTTTCAAGCATCAGGATGCTTTCCACAGATGCAGGCGAAACGTCAGGAGAGAATGCTTCTAGAACATGGCGATACAGCCCAAAAAACCTACAAACCAATTTCTAAATTTGTTGAAAATTGCCATCAAGTCTGTGAATAAGAGACCTCGTCACTCTTGCAGATTCAGTTTTCACTTCTAGTTTTCCAGTTGTCCGACTCATTCAGTCCTGACAACCCTCCCAGTGATGAGTGTTGGGAGTACAGTTGGTCCTTGGTATCCTCAGGAGTTTGGATTCCAAAATCAATTGCTTCTCAAGTCCCATTATATATCATGGTGTCTCTGGACACAGTTCTGTTGGTATCAGATCATCAACATATAGATGGCCCCAGCTTTCCCAACTCTTATTGGCCAGCATGGTGATTGCAGACTAGTTCTGCAACATGGATATACATGCACCCCTGAATGAGGCTGGGTCCTTTTAACTTAACTAGCTGGCCACAGGCATTGGTGGCTAGCTAGCTGCATATATGTAATGAGGGGAAAGTTTGAATGCTAAGGGATCTCAGCACATCAACAGCTTCAGTCATAAGCTTGTTAGTAAGGGATTAGGGAGCCATCAAAGCCTAGTAAACTGAGTTTGAATCCCTATTCAGACATGGACAACCTATGGGCAAGGCACAAACTCAGCGTGTCAGAAATGCCATAAAACTACCCAGCGATCTATATAAATTAAAAAGTAATGTTCGTTTGTGGGATTAACATAACTCAAAAACCACTGGACAAATTAACACCAAATTTGGACACAATACACCTATCAGACCAAAAAACAAAAAGCAACGCATGTGTGCATAATCATATATATACACACATGCATATACACACATATACGAACACTCACAATACACATACACAGACTGGGCCACAGAAACACATGGCTGGAGACGGGTAGTAAGACAAAGTACATATACCCTAAAGGAATTCAAGTGACTAGGGACATGGCTAGTGAAAAGACAGAAGGGTGTATTGGTGGGACTTGCTCAGTGACAGTGGCTCCCCAATAAAACAACACATTGAGAGGAAGAAGTATTTTTGCATAGAAATACTTCTGTCTTCCCACAAAGGGTTAGTTGTGAAATAAGTTTGCAGTTCAATTTTTAAGTGCTGTGACCTATAGATGACCTGTCAGAAGAGTTAGCAAAGTGTTCACTGTCCATAAAGAGAAGAACTGGTCATATCTGATGGTGACCCACATTTGAGAGGAATGTGCAGACAATCTACTTTTTTTCCCCTTCTCTTTTTCAGAGCTGTTTTCCAGGTGGAATGCAAGGCTCAAACTCTATGAATAATTTAAGATTGCCTGCTTGCCAACAAATGATATTTCAATTGAAAGGGTTGCATAACCTATTTCCTGTGACTGAGAAAAAAATAAATGTCTAAATCCTTCCAGAGAAAACCAGGAATTGTGTAACCTGGCGTGCGTAACTTGCAGTGTCTTGAAGGAGAAAGGGGCTCCCAAATCTACTTCCCCAGCATTATTTGAAAGCCTTGGGGTTTTTTGGGGTTTTTTAAAAAAGAAACAGACCACAAAGTCTCAAGTAATTTGGGTTTCATTGTTGTAATATTCCTACTCTGGCTAGAGAGAAATATATGAGTTATACTCTTGGCTATACCCATTTAGACCTCTTGATTTAGAGGAACATTTAGATTGTACATTATTCAATAAAATTGTGGGCACAAACAGAAATGGCATGCTAAGTACAGGAGACACATTTCTATAATAACTCTTGTAGAGCAGTGTTTCCCAACCTTTTTTGAGCCGCGGCACACTTTTAACATTAAAAAAATCCGGGGGCACACCACCGACCAAAATGACACTCTAACACAGTAAAGAACGGCAGGGGGATGGTGACCTGCTGGGAGCAGCTGCTGGGAGTGCCGAAGCTGGGGGAGGGGGAGGAGCCAGGCTGCACCATGCCCCGCCCCTCCACGCGGCTTCAGTTCTCCCACAGCTTTGCCAGCCTTGAGGGAGCAGTGCCAAGCCAGCAGTGGCAGAGCCAGCACAATGCTGACTTGGCACTGCCCCCTCAAGGCTGGCGAAGCTGTGGGAGTGCTGAAGCCGGGGGGAGGGGCGGAGCTAGGCCGTGCCATGCCCCGCCCCCTCCCCTGACTTCAGTTCTCCCACAGAGAAGCATGAGCGGTGGACGAGCTTCAGTAGGCGGGGCTCCTCCGCGCGGCTTCAGCGAGCGAGGGGTGAGAGTCGTGGCGGGAGTCATGGCAGATTGGAAGCTGGCTGGGGAAACGGCTGAAGGAGGCGGTGCCCCAGCCCCTTCTTTTTCTTCACCGCCACTCGGCCCTTCCTCCTCCTCTCCCAAGCAGCAGGAGTTCGGCAGGAGGGGGGAAGGAAGGGGGGCAGAGAGCTTTTCTCGCGGCACACATGATCGCTCACGGCACACTAGTGTGCCACGGCACACTGGTTGAGAAACACTGTTGGAGAGAACCCCAATTGCAGTTTTACTTATATGCAGAATGAGGCAGTCCTCCCAGCTGAAAGGTGGCAGCAAAGTGTTCATTGAGAAAGTTCTTCCATTTCTCCCTCATGTCTTCCCTAATCATATAGCAGTGCTCGCCTTCCTTTTTCTCTTTTCCAAAAATGTTGCTTACTGGGGTGTTGCAGGTTTTTTGGGCTGTATGGCCATGTTCTAGAAGTATTCTCTCCTCTGAGGATGCCTGCCATAGATGCAGACGAAACGTCAGGAGAGAATACTTCGAGAGTCAGACCATGGCCATACAGCCCAAAAAACCTACAACAACCCTATGTTGCTTACCTTTCCCCCCACCCCCGAAAACCCCTCTCTTCCCCTGAAGTTTGACTGTTGTTGATCATACATGGAAGCTAGAATGATCAATAACAGTCAAACTTCAGGGGAAGAGGGGATATTAAACAAGGGATAGTCTCTCAGGCAACTGGCTTAACTTTGATTTAATCTTCCAGATTAATATATTGTTAGTCAATAGCTTCCTAATTTATTTAAAATGTTTATTCTGCCATTATATGTATATTTAAAATTACTCAAGGAGGCAAAGAGTCTATGGTTGTGGCAACCTTTAGTCAAGCATTCCAGGCACTGACTATACAAAAGGCCTTGGAGACAAAGTTTTGATGTATGGTATAAATAGGTGTGCTGAATGTCTTTCCCTAAGGGAGCACTTTTTATTTAGAGTAATCTCCATTTCCTGACACTCAAAGTGCAAACGGATTCTTCTACTAAATAGCACCTCAGTTGTCACTGTGCTTGATGAAATGGGGTTGTGTAAATGTTATGGCCACATATTTATTAGTATCTCTGTAACGGTCACATTTCCCTTGACACATTTCCCTCACTACACCATTTCATTGAGAGCTAGGAAAAGTTACTTTTGTGGAATGCAACTCACCCTATGAAACCATTCTGGTAGCTGTAGTATCAAAAATAGTCGTTCAAGCTCTGTTGTTATTGCCATTCTTTCTTTTTTCATACTGGGCAGCCTTATTCTCTTATAAATACTTTTTTAAATCTACAACTGGAAAATTATAATTGCAGAAAGGTCATGATCATTTTCTGCTGTTGGGCCGCTATGGTAAATTGGATGCTAAAGGAGAAACGCCATGATTCTTCTAATGTTCATATTGCGAAACCGCCCTAATTTACAAGGTTGCAATAATTGAGAAGAATTTCTCAGCACTCAAGAAAAATACAATGGAATGGTTAATGTCCCGTCCCACCTATCACCATTAAAAATGTTAGGTACCATATAAATACACATTTTGCCATTATTTTGTTATAAACTGTCTAGACCAGTGTTTCCCAACCAGTGTGCCACGGCACACTAGTATGCCGTGAGTGACCATCAGGTGTGCCGTGGGAAATTGGCACTCTTCCTCCTCCTAGCAGCTCTTTCCCCCTCTTTCACTCCCCAAAGATCCTCCCCGAGGCAAAGGAAGGGCTCCGCCAAATGCCAGGGCCAGGCCCGCCTTGAGGAAGCCTCCAGGAACCTCTACTCAGCATGGGTCCATACTCTATACGTTTCATAGATCTGTGTGGCCTCTTTTGCTGCCTCCCTCCTCCGCAAAAGCAGAGCACTGGGCGGAAGTGATTGAGTTGGCGTTTTCGCGTTGGCTTGGATTTCTTGTGAGAACAGCCAAAGCTGGAACCTCCACGTTGGTGAATTGGGCAGTGAGCGAACCTGGGAGCATTGGGAGGCAGAAGCATTCACAGGTTTCCAAGAAACAAATTGAGCCTCTCCGCTTGGAAATGTTTTTATTTTTACTATTTCACTGGATTTTTTTAGAGTTGCCTCCCCCCCCCCCAAGGAATAATAATAATACTGTTAATTTCTATTCCGCTCTTCTCCCCGAAGGGGACTCAGTGCGGATTACAATACACATACGACAGACAGTCCCTACGGAAAGACATACAATTACACATAGACAAATACAGTGCAGTTTTTAGAAGGACTTCTTTCCTGGCTGCGTCATACAGGTGGGCATTATCGGGTGTGAATGCTCCATTACATCATTGTTATGTCCCTGCGTCATCGCGCCATCACGTCACAAGGGGGTGCTGTTGTTCCATCCTCATGACAGGAGCCTCTTGTTTCCACCACTTCCACCTCTCCCTTCTCCGTCAGCCTATTTCAGACAAGTCTGTGCAAAAGTCCTTCCCCACTTTTATGGTCCCCAATTTGTTGTTAATTCACAGCTGGGCTGTTGAACTGCTTGGGTAAACAGTAGACAGGGCTTACAGCTGGCGTCTAACTCAGCCTGAGATTCGATCCTGCAATCTTCAGATCTTCAGATTGCCAGCACAGCTGTTGTTACCACTGTGCTATCTCTCCGTCCCCCGGAGAGATCTGTTATAAAGCAGATGAAGCTGTTATAAACTGTTATAAACAAGGAACTGTTTATAACTGCTTGATGACATTCATAGTTATCTGGAAGCAAGTTTCACTCAGGGGGAAATTTCACAAGGGTCTGGAGAACAAGCCCTATGAGGAGTGGCTTAAAGAGCTGGGCATGTTTAGTCTGAAGAAGAGAAGGCTGAGAGAAGACATGATAGCCATGTATAAGTATGTGAGAAGAAGTCATATATATGTTGTGTTCATCGAAACAGGGCCAGGTTTCACACTGAGTATATAAATACATTTAAAAAATTAACTATATGTATTACTGTGTTAGAATGTTATTTTGTGTCCTTTTGGTTGGTGGTGTGCCCCAGGATTTTGTAAATGTAAAAAATGTGCCGCGGCTCAAAAAAGGTTGAAAAACACTGGTCTAGATGAGCCTTCTCCAATCTGGTGCTCTTCAGTTGTGCTAGATTAAAACTCACACCATTCCCAGCTAGCATGGCTTGTGGCTGAAATTTGTGAGAACAGTGATCCAATGCATTTGGTTCATTCCCCCTACAGTGCTTTGGAAAATTGGACTACAGTGTACAGAACGGGTACATTGGCTGGAGAGTCCTAAAAATCTTGTCTCTACAGGAATAAGTTCTTTCTCTTCCTCATTCATTATACCACAAGCCTGTTGAAGCAGGGCTCTTGTTATTAAAGCAATAAATGTATGTATTAATTTACTATATTTTTACTCTGCTCTATCTCACCCCAAAGGGGACTCGGAGCGGCTTCCAGATTGGCAATAATTAAATGCCACAACAAAAATAAACATACAAATACATTATACATCATACATTAAAATCAGTAAAAAGTCATAAAAATAATAACATATCAGTACATTAAAATAAACTGTTAAAACGACACATAAACTTCAAGTTATCTTTATTTTGGTGCTTAGAAAGACACTGAATGGCTTTTTTACATTGTCGTAAAGTATGAGTTAGGAAGCTGTGCTCTTCAAGGCATTGTGTACTCCCAATTCCAGTCAGCCCTACCCTGAATGAGTTTGTGTCAAGCGACATGAACGGGAAACCCATAAGTTAGACCTCCCTATTCAGTGGTCTACAAATGCCTTACCCCTCAGTACTCTGTTTATTTTAGCTAATTGAATAGTGGCAAGATGTTTTCTGAAGCAGGCCGTACACATTCTGTTGGATTATGTTGTTTTGTGTACTGGGATGTTGTTGATGGAAAATTGTATAACTCTGCTAGTATGCTGAATCCTCTCTCCCCCTTTCTTTCTTTCCTTCCTTCCACTTCACGCAGCATCCGGAATGCATGACTTCATCTGCTTTATTAATTTGGACCTTGGGAATGCTGGCTTTCTATCAAAACCTACTAAAATGTGCTGAGCAAACACCAGCGGAAGTCAGGCTATACCAGGGCATAGATTTACCTTATATGCAAGTAAGCTTCCCATGGGTGCCTTTTTTTTCCTGAGATCATCTTTAACTATATAAGTTTCAGTTCTTTTACTAATTGGGCTAGACACGTAGGGCATTGATAAGGGTCTAAGAAAAACTTTCGAACAACAGACCTTCCATGGCCCAAGCTCATTTTTAAATTGCATATTCACAGCCATTAACTCTGACAGTGATCATTTCTGTCCTTGGATGTCATTCAACTCGGATCCCCAGGAGATTTAGCAGTGAGTTCTATGCAAAGAGAAAAACAGATGCCTCTTCAGACAGTGTGTACTTTCCCCTGCCCCCCTCAACTAATATAACTGCTGGGATTTGAAGGAAATACAATCCATAAATTGTCATTGTTGTTGCATATCTAACTTACATGTGTCCTTGAATAGTCAAAAGGTGAATATATTTGTCTTCTTTTTAGAAACTATTCCCTATCTACTCTTGCAAACATTTTCAAGCCTTGTCATGTTGATTACATTGGATTGGATTTATCTGATTTGCAGTGGCAACGGCCACAACTACTTAACAGAAGAAGCGACAATTTGGTAATGATACTAGAAAACAGCCATCAATAAGGTTGGTAGAAGGCAGTGGAGTATACAAAATCCACAGCATGAGAATTGAACATTAATTGGATTGTGAACTTTTTATTAGGACACACAGAGAGTTCTAATTATTATGGGCACTGATGTAAATCAAGTGAAAGACTTATCTGCTATCTAAATAAATCAAATTACTGAAGTACCATCTAGTGGCAGTTTGCTTTTGGGGCACATGTATTTGTAGCAATGGGCTTCCCTGTCACTACAGAGGATTATATAAAACATTGCAAATTTTTGAGTTGATTGCATTAAAAGCTCACTGCATATAAGCAATATGTTTCCTAATTCTGCATAAGGGACCTTTGAACATCTGTTTCCTGAGTGATACAGAGCGTAGCGGTTTGAGCGTTGGACTATGGCTCTGCAGAACAGGTTTCAAATCCTTGCTCAAATCTGAATTCCACTTGGGATTCCTAGGACAAGTCACATTCTCTCAGCATCAGAGGAAAGAAATGAAAAACAAATTTTGCCAGGAAAACTTTGAGATAGGGTTGCATTAGGGTCACCATTGGTCAGAAAAACGTGAAAGCACACAGCAACAACAAATATTTAAAACTACAGATTATGTCATATAGCCTGTGTGGGCTCAATCCAAAGACGGAGAAAGGGCAGGGATTCAAAGAGACTTAACATAACCTTTGAGTGTGTCTAATATTGTAGAGTCGCACAGGCATTTGGTTAGGAACAACCCTGGGCTCCCACTTCATGGTCATGGGCCACTGCTTATGCAGCGAGTGTACGTTACTATATGGTTTTAACCATGAATCCTGGCATTCTGCTGTGTTTAATGTTATCTACTATGTGTTTTTTTTGTGTTTTTATTGTGTTTTTAACTATGTGTGAGTCGCCCCGAGCCAATCGGGAGGGGGCAACTAAGAAATTGAAACAATAAAATAAAATACATGCTAGTCTTTCCCAGTTTGGGCCCCATCATCCATAGCCAACAAGAGGGTAGCAGTGGGAGATAGGGTTTGTAGTAAAACATATCTACAGATGCTAGGTTGGAAAGGCCTGACTTAGGCACTGCAGAAAATGATTGGAAATGGTAAAATACAGGAAGACCTGGGAAAGTATTTGAAACACACACTGGCATTTTCTTTAGTACTGTACAATCCTCATATCTGTTGAGGGTATGTTCCCAGATTTCACATAGATATGCAAAATGACAAATAATTTCAAATGCTATTGAAATGAATAATTTCTAGCCTGGGAATCTCACAGGAGTCACACTGGAGGACCTTGAAAATGCCTTTGAGAGGACCTGTTTTGTCAGACATGGATACATGAAATTGCAAATACTGGTCCTACAGTTACATAAGTCACCCTGTATTAATAACTGTACAACATGAGAAATATATTTCAATTCCTTATTCATGATGTCAACTGTTTACCAATCGGGGGGGGGGGGGGGCAGGACCTACTTGAGAAACTACAAGTAACTTCTAGTGTGAGAGGAATGACTGTCTGCAAGGATGTTGCCCAGGGGACATCCAGATGTTTGATTTTTTACCATCCTTGTGGGAGACTTCTCTGATGTCCCCTGATGTCTTACTAACTTGTTAGAATTCTTTGAGGGTGTAAATAAACACATAGATAAAGGGGACCCAATTGATATTGTTTACCTTGACTTTCAAAAGGCTTTTGACAAAGTCCCTCACCAAAGGCTCCTAAATAAGCTCTTCAGCCATGGAATCAGGGGACAGGTCTTGTCCTGGATTGGAACCTGGCTAAACTGTAGGAAACAAAGGGTGGTAATAAACGGACATTTCTCTGGGTGGAAAGAGGTGAGAAGTGGCGTACCCCAAGGTTCAGTTTTGGGTCCGTTACTTTTTAATTTATTCATTAATGATCTGGATGTAGAAGTGAATTCTGAGGTAGCAAAGTTTGCAGACGACACTAAATTGTAGGTAAAAATGAAACTGATTGTAAAGAGCTCCAGAAAGATCTCTCGAAATTGAGTGAATGGGCAACAAAGTGGCAAATGCATTTTAACCTAAACAAGTGTAAAGTCATGCACATCGGGGCAAAGAACCCCAACTACACCTACCAATTGATGGGGTCAAAGCTTTCCGAGACAAACCAGGAAAGGGATCTTGGGGTCTTGGTGGACAGCTCAATGAAGATGTCAACCCAGTGCGCAGCAGCAGTGAAAAAAGCAAATTCTATGCTAGGCATGATCAGAAAGGGAATCGAATATAGGTCAGCAAATGTTGTATTACCTCTCTACAAATCTATGGTAAGGCCACATTTGGAGTACTGTGTACAATTCTGGTCTCTGCACCTTAAGAAGGATATAACGGAACTGGAAAAGGTACAGAAAAGGGCAACAAGAATGATCCAAGGGATGGAGCGGCTCCCTTATGAAATCAGGTTGCAACGCCTTGGTCTTTTCAGCCTTGAAAGACGGCGTTTAAGAGGTGACTTGATCGAAGTGTATAAAATCATGCATGGGATAGAAAAGGTGAACAAAGAAAAAATATTTTCTTTGTCACAAAACACTAGGACTAGAGGGCACTCCCTGAAGCTCCAAGGTAGGAAAATTAGGACTAATAAAGGGAAATATTTCTTCACCCAGAGGGTCATTGGGTTATGGAACTCACTTCCAGAAGAGGTTGTGACAGCTGTCAGCCTGAACAACTTCAAGGCAGGATTAGACAGATTCATGGATACCAAGTGTATCGGTAGTTACTGAAAAGGACATTCAAGTGCCACCTCGGAGTTGGTTGAGGTAGGCAGGATTTCCCTGGGTACTGGTTGTGGGGGGTCGGAAGCAGGTCAGGGTTTTGCCCTCCCTTCTCCCCGTGTACAACTGGGGGCCACTGTGTGATACAGAATGCTGGACTAGATGGGCTGAGGTCTGATTCAGCATGGCTCTTCTTATGTTCTTATGTTCTTATGTCCCTGCATGGGGAGCTCGAGCTGACAGAGGGAGCTCAACCCACTGTCCCCAGATTCGAACCACCAACCCAGTCAGCAGTCCTGCCAGCACAGGGTTTTTATCCATTGCACCACCGGGGTATCAATTGATGCAACCCCACAATTCAACAGAAGTGATGGATTGAGCTGCTAAAGATACAATGTCTGCTAGACATGCCCCTACCTTTTGGTAGTCTAATATAATATTTAAGCCAAGAACATGTAACAGAGTAATTGTCAGATCAGTCAGTTTATTGACACAAACGTCAGCATTTGCTCAAGAATTATCAACTGGATCAAATGTAAATTTGCTAAGGCAATATTCTTTTTTATGTAAGAATATGGAAAAGAAAGTACATTATTACTCCAAGCAAGCAGGCTGCTTGTTAGCGGCTGTTCAATGTGAGCCAAAGCCACAGCTTAAGAAGTGTGATATGACTCTTAACACCAGTGATATGAGCACAGTATGATGACAGGCAGCGATAACATCAGATGAAGAAAAAATAGTACGGATATGGTTTCATTGTTTGCTAAGATGTTCATCATCTTTAATTTCATTAAAACAACTAGTACAGTATCTATATTGTTGATGGAAATTGTGAGACAGAAGCGGGGAGAGAGTAGGCAGACAAAAGAGATGGGCAGGTGCAGACAGACAAGCACAAACAGGTACAGGCAGGTAGACAGATAGAAAAAGAGACAGAGTAGGAGACAAACAGAGGGAACACACCAACAGCCACACCCACGCCAGCATACCACTGGTGCTAAACTGGGAGACAGTCCAGACAATATGTGTCAATATGTGAGGGGAAGTCATAGGGAGGAGGGAGGAAGCTTATGTGAGGGGAAGTCATAGGGAGGAGGGAGGAAGCTTGTTTTCTGCTGCCCTGGAGACTAGGACGTGGAACAATGTCTTCATTCTACAGGAAAGGAGATTCCACCTGAACATTAGAAATAACTTCCTAATGGTGAGAGCTGTTCAGCAGTGAAACTCTCTGCCCTGGAGTGTGGTGGAGGCTTTTAAACAGAGGCTGGATGGCCATCTGTCAGGAGTGCTTTGAATGCGATTTTCCTGCTGCTTGGCAGGGGGTTGGACTGAATGGCCCACAAGATCTTCTCCAATTCTATGATTCTCTTGGGGGGTCAAGAATCTACTTTGCAAATGTAGGCTAAATGCTCCAGAAGTCTAGAACTTTGTAAGTAGATTGAAAATAATACAATCCTTGAGCTGGAAGAAACCTCTTGCCATTCAGGAATGCATGAGACAGTTCTGGATGGGTATTTCACAAATGTTTTCTTTCTAGCTATAGTAATTTAGGTAGTCTTTGTGATACCAAGGAATTCTCTTGATTTTTTAGAAAATAAATGTTTGTCATTCAGCAGCAGAAACTGGTGTACTGGTTGGTTTGTGGTTGTGTGAGTGCTGATAGATAATGCCAACTTCTCTAATCCAGCATTTCATATTATCTAAAATTATATAGTTTAGTCATCACCATTATAGACCTTAGTCATCCATAATCATCTGAGCAAGTAGACTAAATGTACCTCTACTCTATATAATGCATGGCCATGGCTCAGTGCTTGGAAATCATGGAAGATGTAGTTTTACAAGGTCTTTAGCTTTTTTTGCCTGATCAAGTGACAAATTTCAGGATTCCATAGTACTGACAGAGCAGTTAAAGTGTCAAACTGCACTAATTCTAGGTCTACAAACGTTTCTTTCAGTTAATCTCAAAGGTACTACAAGATCCCATTGCATACAGTCATCCACATTGTCAACTCATGTGGACTTGGCATTCTTACATAGTTATCCAAATGCTGCAATATGTCCAAGCTGTTTAGCTTTGCCTAGTACTCTTCAGAAAACCAATCTCATGAGGTCCTTCTGAAACCCATGCAATAATGCCAGTGTGTGGCTTAATAGTGTGCCCAAAATTAGAGAGAAGAGGAACTGATTTCAGATGTGATCACGACACTTTGTTACCAAAGAATGGAGGTCTGCCATTCACAGCTGCCATACATCAAAATCAACTTGGCATCAATTAACAAAAGCAACTTCAGTCTTCCATGAAGTGCACTAGATGGATGTTGGGTTAGTTGTTCTCTCAGTCCTCCTCATAGATTTAAAATCAAGTGCCTTTAATCAATACTACCGTGGATGAAAATGAGAAATATATCTCAGTTAAGACTTCATCCCATGAGTGGGGGGAAAGTGGGGAACAGCAGAAGGAACCACCCTCCTTTGTTCTCTATTGCCTTTCCCTGTCTTCTGAGATGGCCATCCATTCCACATCCTTTCCCTGTCTTCTGCCCGTCTTTCACCATTTTTCAGCCATTTGAAGTTGGGTAACACCCGATTCCTGAAGATGGACTTTTGGCTCTCTTTCCATCCACTGCGGAAATGGAGTCCCACTGGAAGTGCCGTTACGTCATGTGATGGCCTCTATGGGACTCCCATGGGAGTCTGTTTCTGTAGCATATGGAAACTGAGCCAAAAGTCAATCTGATGAGGTCCTTAATAAGTAAATATGTTTCTGGGTATTTATTGTATATACTCAAGTATAAGCCTGTTTTTTCAGCCCATTTTTTAGACTGGAAACACACACACACACAGCTTATACTTGGGTGAGGGTCCTGATGGGAAAGTGTGAAGCTGAAAGGGCTTCCTGTCAGGACCCTCACCTCTCCACACAGCAACCCAGCTCACCTTCCTCTCTTCCTCCTCTCTCGCACAATGCACACCTTCCTCTTCTCCTCTCTCGGCACAGCACATGCTTTCCTCTCCTCCTCTCTTGGTGCCAGTCTTTCCCACTTTTTCTTATAAATATACACACAGCATTTCCCCGAAAATGTATAGTTAAAGTAAACTAGGTAAGCCATGCACGGATAAAACACCTTGAACCTTCCCAAGACAAAGCTTCTTTAAAATGAACCCAAGGGTGATCTTTTGAAAATAAAATTACTATCGTCAATGTTTCTTTCATTTTGGTAGCCAAACTTAGGTCTATCCTTTTCTTTCAACACATTGGGAGTAACTGGTGAACCAGGCTTATTAATTCCCCCACTTTTCCTCTATTCACACATGCTGAATTTTAGAGGTAACTAGTGTTTCCTTACCTTTCGTAGGCTGATGCACACAGCCACTGTAGGATCAGCTAGTGTAGAATCTCAGTTCAAGATTGATTGCATTATTTATTGCACACCAACTGCTGCTGAAAGTCTATGTTTCTCCAGCCCTCTTTTACTATATACCCAGTGCCAATGCTGCTTTTTTTTTTAAACCCCTCCAGTTATAGAAAGAACAAGGAGGAAGGAAAGTCTGGACAGGCATGACTTTTTTTTTGTAAAAAGAAGCTTCTTTTTCAAAGCCTTCCTAACCTAGATATGCCTGTACATTTAAAATATAGCCTTCTGTGTACTGGGGAGCAGCTTTTTGCCAGTTTTGCCTCTATAGATGTGGAATTCACCTTCCACTGCCCCTGGTGGCACAATGGGTTAAACACTTGTGCCAGCAGAACTGCTGACCAACAGGTCAGCAGTTCGAATCTGGGGAGAGCAGGTTGAGCTCCCTGTCAGCTCCAGCTTCCCATGTAGGGACAAGCTTCCCACAAGGATGGTAAAACGTCAAACATCTGGGTGTCCCCTGGGCAATGTCTTTGCAGACAGCCAATTCTCTCACACCAGAAGCAACTTGCGGTTTCGAAAGTTGCTCCTGACACAGGAAACAAAAAAACCTTCCTGGCAATACATAAAAAGACTTAAAGGCAGGAAGATTTGAAGAAACCTAAACTCCCATCTCGCTGAATTCCCAGCTTTAGTGCCAAATTTATGCAAAGCTTAGGACCTCAGATTATGAGATAGCATAGAATATTTCAATATATTTCTTTTCTGTTTGGGCCTTTCCAACCTGGCATAATTAAGTCCATCTTAACCTGAACCTTTTCATCTTTCTTTCTAGCAATCCCTCTTGTTTCTTTTTTCCTAAGAAGAACAAAAATATCAGTCACTCAGAGGAATTGCCAAGGAATGCCCTGCCCTTAAAAATGTCAGGTTGCTCCTTTAATGGAGGTATTTCTTCTTTTTCCTGAGAGGTTTAGTTGCCTCACAGCCTTGATTGCTGAAATGGAACCTAGTGTCGAACCAATCCCTCTTGGGTTCAGTCCAGGCCTTTGATGGGATGCTATAAATCATGAAGGTCAAGCCTGTGCTCTCTAGCTGCGGGTTGTGTCCTGTAACTATCAATAACAGTCCAATTCAGATCCACATAGCAAAGTATGCCCCCCCCCCCTTCCCCTGTTTAAATGATCTACAGTCTGTAGGCATGGATATGCTTCTGGCTACAGCTGAAAATACCCTCTCCTCTCAGGCAGTTTTACTCAAATTATTTCCATCCCTTTACAGAACTGATATAACAACCTTTTGTTTAAAGCTTTCCAAACACTTATTTCCACTGCACTGAGCAGAGCAAGGAGAGCTGTCAGGCATCATACTAAAAGCTTGGAAATTACTATACAAAGAGAGACTGTTCAAATATCCTTATTTAGTGGTGCCGAAGAACGCTGCCAATAGGAGAGGGGTGGGAGGAAGACAGGCTCGGATGTGTTTACAAAAGACAAAAGAATTTTCCGGAAATAAGGCCAGCCCTGATATGAGCCATTGAAATTGATTTGGCTGTGTCAAATAACTTCTGATTAGCTTTAACAGAAGCCTTGCACAGAAGTGTGGATAAAACTGAAACTGACTTCAGACAGCAGAATTTGAGTATTCAGTTGAACAGAATCTCATTGACTTCAGGAATAAAGAGCTAAAATTTCTAAACCAATGTGTGCTAGAGTTTCTGGTCCAGTTTGGTTTGGGAGCCACAGGTCCACAATAGGTTGATGCCAATGCTTTAATTTTTTCCCCAGACGAACACAAAACACTGGTCTTACTGGCCATTAAAGTCCAGGGAGTTTGAGAGTCACCGTCCAACAAAAATAACTTTCCCAGATTCTGATCAGGAATCTGGATAACAAATCACCCACATGTACATACTAATCATGATCTTGCTTTGAAGAAATATCAACTAATCCTTCTTGACTATTAGCAAGAGATCCATTATTTTAGTAGCCCTATTATTAGGTTTGATTGGTGTTTTCCCTGTGGAATCAACACATTTTCTTGCCATACTTCTGACCATGGTATCAATGGTTTATTTTTAACTGGTTTTAATTTTTAGATAGTTTAATCACTTTTGTACTTTATGAATTTTTATGCATTTTTAATCTGTTGAGTCTCAAATCATATGGCTTGGTTAAATATTTAGGACTTCACAGGGTGAGAGTTTGGGCTGAATGAAGTGTACAGTGATCTTATACTAAGGCAGTTTCCCCTCCCCCAAGAGATTTTGAAAATTAATTTGCCGTTTAATTAGTGCCACCAACCTCTTACAGTCTCCCTTTGATGGTCATGTCAGCACTTCTTCTTTTCCACTGATGAATCTCACCTTCCTTGCATAATGATCTCTAAATGGAGGCATTTGAAATGTTGGATCTTATAACACTTTAGATTAATTTTCTAACGAGCAAGGGAAGAAAAAGATTCTTACCTGGTTTAAAAATACATGGCATTGCTTGATCAAAGTTCTTCCACATTCCTTGGAAAATATTTTAACTTGAGAGAGTGATAAAGTAACATATATTTGTGTGTAAGTCAACCTCATGCCTAATCAGACCCCCAACAAATCGAAATAATAAATAAATAAATATGTTGGGCCCCAAATTGCCACGATCACCTAACAATGAAACCAGAGGTCACAGAAAATGCCCAAGGCCCTCTTTTGTCCTCTTCCTGAGAACTTTCCTCTTCTATAGCACCTATCTGGATCTTCTCTGGGAATCCTCCATTGTATGTAATTATGCCTTTTGTCCAGCAGCCAGCACTTCCTTTGTCTAGCAGGCATTGGACCATTAGGACCCATCAACCACTCATCAAACTGCATTCCAGTCAGATGCACCCAATTTCTGGGAAGAATTCACAACAGGCACAAAGCTTCAATGAAAATTTCTTAAGTTTTCTGTCTCACCTTTGATTGGCTCATGGGCAGAAGCAATGAAGCTGCAGATCCTAGTCAGCACCTTCCAAGACCAATCGGAAGTTAGCACAGCAATTTTCAATTGTTCTGTATTACTATAAATTATGGATTTTGATATGACCTGCAGAGAGAGAAAAGTGTCAGTGCCACCTCAGGTAACCAGCCATATGTGGCCACTGCATCTGCAATTTTCCTGCTCAGAAGTTCAAAAAGGGCAGAAGTGATGCCATGACGGAGGGCATAGAGGCAGTCAGTGCACTTATGCTGACCTGTGTAAAAGGGGATATAAGAAAACCCTTGCAAATAAAAATTATAACATTCCCCGCCATAAAATTTTCCTTCCACCCTTCCATCCCCAAATTACCAGCACTGTAGTTATCTTAAAACTTCAGAGGATTATTTAGAAACACAGTGTAGGAATTAAAAAAAGAGAGGAGTAGACAAAATTACTAAAGGCTTATTCACACTTCACAATACAGATACCGTATTTGTTGTACTCATATTTTCTTGGGCTCCATTCATACTACACAATTATACCACCATCATTCCATTTTAGCTGCCATGCTTCATACTACATGCCATGGCAACATCCCAAGGAATCCTGGAATTAGCAGTATAGGCAGGATCATTTAAACTTCTCAGTCAATCAAATCAAAATCAAATCAGTTTCATACAAACTTCGTACGTTTAGTACATTAATTTATTCTTAACCTAAGGCAGCGTTTCTCCACCTGGGGGTCACACAACTGGGGGGGGGGGGGTATTGTGAGGGGGTTTCAGAGGGGTCACCAAAGTATTTTCTGTTGGTCATAGGGCTTCTGTGTGGGAAGTTTGACCCAATTCTATCATTGGTGGGGTTCAGAATGCTCTTTGATTGTAAGATAACTTTAAATCCCGGCAACGACAACTCCCAAATGTCAAGGTCTATTTTCTCCAAACCCCAATAGTGTTCACATTTAGGCATTGAGTATTCATGCCAAAATTGGTCCAGATCCATAATTGTTTGAGTCCACAGTGCTCGCTGGATATAGGTGAACTACAACTCCAAAACTCAAGATCAATGCCCACCAAACCCTTCCAATATTTTCTGTTGGTCATGGGAGTTCTGTGCACCAAATTTGGTTCAATTCCATCGTTGGTGGAGTTCAGAATACTCTTTGATGGTAGGTGTACTATAAATCCCAGCAACTCCAACTCCCAAATGACAAAATCAATCCCCCTCCCCAACCCCACCAGTATTCAAATTTGGGCATATCAGTTATTTGTGCCACATTTCGTCCAGTGAATGAAAATGCATCCTGCATATCAGATATTTACATTACCATTCATAACAGTAGCAAAATTAGTTATGAAGTAGCAACAAAAATATGTTTGGGGTCACCACTACTTACTTAAGCAATCCCTCGTTGTCTGAGTAGGATTGTCTTCCAAGATTGGTGTGCTGGCAGTGGGTACGTAGGTGACTGCATGTTCACCCGCATGTTCTCCTGCAGTGAGGGCATTGGTTTCCAGGTGGAAGGCGGTCTCGGTCGGGGTTGGCTTGACGCGCCTTCCTCTTTGTACATTTCTCTCTTTCACCCTCCATTTGTGCCTCTTCAAATTCTACAGCACTGCTGGTCACAGCTGACCTCCAGCTGGAGCGCTCAAGGGCCAGAGCTTCCCAGTACTCCGTGTCTATGTCAGAGTTTTAAAGGTTGGCTTTGAGCCCATCTTTCAATCTCTTTTTCTGCCCACCAAAATTCCGTTTTCCATTCTTGAGTTCGGAGTAGAACAATTGCTTTGGGAGATGGTGGTAGGGCATCTGGACAACGCGGCCGGTCCACCGGAGTTGATGGCGGAGGACCATCACTTCAATGCTGGTGGTCTTTGCTTCTTCCAGTATGCTGACATTTGACCGCTTGTCTTCCCAAGAAATTTGCAGGATTTTTCAGAGGCAACGCTGATGGAATCGTTCTAGGAGTTGCATGTGACATCTGTAGATAGTCCACGTCTCACAGGCATATAGCATGGAGGGGAGGACAACAGCTTTATAAACAAGCACCTTGGTATCCCTACAGCTGTCCCAGTCCTCAAACACTCTGTGCTTCATTCGGGAAAATGCTGCACTCGCAGATCTCAGGCGGTGTTGTATTTAAGTGTCAATGTTGCCTTTTGTGAAGAGGTGGCTGCCAAGGTAGCGGAAATTGTCAACATTTTCTAATGTTACAACATTAAGCTGTATTTCTGGCATTGGAGAGGAATTGGCTGGTGACTGCTGGAAGAGCACTTTGGTTTTATCTATGTTCAAGACAGGCCGAGCTTCTCGTATGCTTCTGCGAAGGTGTTTAGAGTTGCTTGTAGGCCTTTTTCTGAATGCGCACAGACAACGTTGCCATCAGCATATTGAAGGTCTATGACAGATGTTGTTGTAACCTTGGTTTTGGCCTTCAATCTGCTGAGGTTAAATAGCTTGCCATCTGTTCAATAGATGATTTCCACTCCGGTGGGAAGCTTCCCATCAACAAAATGAAGTGTCATAGCAACGAAGATGGAAAATAAGGTTGGGGCAGTAACACGTCCCTGTTTGACACCTGATTCCACCTTAAATGGGTCACTTTGGAAGCCATTGCTGTCCGAAACTATTGCCATCATGGAGGAGCCGCAGGATGTTAACAAATTTGTTAGGGTACCCAATTTTTTGGAGGATGGTCCAGAGAGCACTGCGATTCACTGTGTCAAATGCCTTTGCAAGGTCAATGAATGCCATGTACAGAGGTTGATTTTGTTCCCTGCATTTTTCTTGGAGCTGTCGTGCCTTGAAGATCATGTCCACTGTTCTTCTGGAGGGGCGGAAGCCGTTCTGATATTCTGGGAGGGTAGAGGGGCAGAAGGCGGTTTGCAAGGATTCTTGCAAGGATTTTCCCAGCGGAGGTTAGAAGGGAGATACCTCGATAGTTCCCACAGTAATGTTATTTCCCCTTTTTTGAAGAGGGTGATGATGGTGGCATCCTTGAAATCTGCTGGGATTTTCTCGGTCACCCACACTTTTTCAATGAGCTCGTGGAGTTGTTGTGTCAGCTCAGGTCCTCCCTCTTTAAAGATTTCAGCAGGTATCTCATCAGGTCCACTGGCTTTGTTATTCTTTTGTTGGCTGATGGCATTGTTGACTTCTTCCAGACTAGACAGTGTTGCAAGCTCATCCCTGGTTTGTCATTGTGGGATTTGTGATCAGATTGGAGCTGCGATTTAGGAGGCTTTGGTAGTGTTCTTTCCAAAATAGTGCAATTGATTTTTGTCCTTCAGAAGTTTGGTTCCATCTGATGATCATAGAGACTGTATGACATGGTTTCTTGGTGCATAGATGACCTTTCTGGCTTTGAAAAATCCCTGAGCATCATGGGTATCTGCCAGGTGTTGGATTTCTTCATCCTTCTTTGTCCACCAGATGTTCTTTTTTGGACCTCAGCTTTTGCACTGGCGTAGATCTTTTTCTTAGCAGCACAGTTGACGTCTCTCTGCCATGTTTGGAAGGCTTTCCTTTTCTTGTCAATTAGATGTTGGATCTCGTTGTCATTTTTGTCAAACCAATCTTGATGTTTCTTGTTTTGATTTCCAATCGTTTCTTCACAGGCTGTGATGATGGAGGTCTTCAGTTTTTTCCAATGTTCTTCAACATTTCCGGGGTGTTCTATGGGAAGATGGTCCTCAAGTGCTGTTTGGAGAAGGGCTTGTTTGGAGGGTTCCTGAAGGGCTTGGGTGTTCATTTTGCGCCTTGTATTTCTTCCTTGGAGTCTGCGCTTGTGGGTGATCTTGATAGCCATCGTGGATCAGATTAGCCTGTGGTCTGTCCAGCAGTTGTCAGCACCTGTCATGGCTCATGTGTGAAGCACGTCACGGCGGTCTCTGGCACGTATGATTACGTAGTCTAAGAGGTGCCAATGCTTTGATCGGGGTTGCTTCCATGATGTGTTTAACTTGTTTTTTCTGGCGCAAGAGCTTGTTGGTGATGACAAGGTTGTGTTCTGCACATTTGGTGAGAAGTAGGATGCCATTTGAGTTGCTGTTTCCAGCCCCGTCTTTTCCTACGATTCCTGGCCACAGGTCGAAGTCTTGTCCGACTCTTGCGTTAAAGTCCCCCAGGAGGATGATTTTTTCCTCCTTAGGTATCTCTGATAGGACGGTGTCCAGCTGACAATAAAAATTTCCTTGATGTCTTCATCAGCATCTAGTGTTTGTGCACAGGCACTTATGATGGTTGCCTGTTGGTTTTTGGCAAGTTCAATTCGGAGGGTTGAGAGTTGTTCGTTGATGCCAGTGGGTGCTTTGGTCAGATGCTTCACCAGATCATTTCTGATAGCAAAGCCAATTCCATGCATTCTTCATTCTTCTTCAGGCAATCCCTTCTAGAAGAAGGTGTAGCCTCCTTTTTCTTCCTTCAGCTGTCCCTCTCCTACTCTCCTGAAGTGCTGCTATGTCAATGTTAAAGCGCCCCAGCTCCCTTGTAATGATAACAGTTCTGTGTTCAGGGTGTTCACTGTCAGGGTTGTCCATCAATGTCCATACATTCCATGTTCCAAAGTTCATTTTTCTTTTTTGGCCGCAGGGTGGTGGCCCCTCTGTACACAGCAGTCCAGTCAGGGATAAGAGAGGCAGGCTATGTTTAGGACACCTTTTCTAGCCCCTTCGCTGTGTGGGGTGAGCAGAGTGTATCCTTAAAAAGGCTGCTCAGTCATGGATACAGCTACCTCAACTGCCTCAAACCTTGAGGTAGAACAACAGAGTCCATATCCACCGCCCATGTGCCAGTCTGTGACTAGAAGCTTCTAGATTTCACAGTCCTGCCCCCGTCACCACTAGCTGATTGCCATGGAGCTTTTGTTAGTTTGTTTTTATTTTTCTTGGAAGACGTCTGTGTGAGAGATTTTTTAACATGTGGAAGTCAATGCACAACTAACCAACACACAGTCTTCACAGAGTGAGGTTCCACTGGTGGCATAGTTAACACGACAGCCATGGCTTCTCAATCTGTTGCAGCCTTCTTCTGCCTTCACAGCTGTTGTAGCATGTACCATGTTATCTTCCACCAGCTCTGCCATTGAGGTCTTTGGGTCTTCGGACTGTGCTTGGTCTGGAACCTCCCCCGCAGTCACTCCTGGGAGTGCACGACTTCAGTCATTGTGCCTGCAGATTCATTGGAACACACAAGCCCCCTCACCATGACAAGGTGACAGTCCATCGAGGGGGGTCACCACTACATGAGGAACTGTCTTAGGGGCATTAGGAAAGTTGAGAACCACTGCCCTAAGGTGTGGTCCTCAACTGCACTGGAATCATTGCCTGCTGCATTTTTAAAGACACAGAAAAGCAGGCACACACCACTTGTTTTGTCAATGTTAAACCCTGTGTTTATAGTTCGACTGAGATCTGAAATTGGTTTTCAGCTATCGTTTTCCATTCCAAAGGCACTATTAAACGGAGGTTCTGTATAGCAAGCAAACAGCTTGTTGGCAAAAACACTGGTCCAAGTGGAAGGAAAAGAACAGTGAAAGTAGCAGTAAATATTTTTGCTGATGAGGGAAGTGTCAGGAAGTGAAGAGAGAGGCACCCGGGGGAATTCCGAGTGGCTGCTTCAGGCATTGGCACGCTTTCGGGGCATGAGGCACACAGGCCTCTCTTTCATGTACATGCAAAGGGCCGTCACAAAACCACCAGGCATTGACTGAAACAATGTCCCACAAATGCGTGCGTGCACACACACACATGGCTTTCTGTAACCAGTAAGAGCTTTTGTCCTGTGTGCAACTGAGGGGCTGCAATTTTGTTTGGAAGCAATGTTAAAAATAATGAGCACATGCAGATCAGAAAAGGGAGAGGCTTAAAATGCCAGATTTTCTGAAAAGCAATCTGTTATACAAGTACTTCAACCTTGGCTTATTGTGAGAAGGGAAATAGGCAAGAGGAAATGGATGTACTTAACATTTATGCAGCTTCAGCTGGCCAAAATTTAGGATAAATGAAAAGGCTATTTCCCCACCCCCAAATTGTACTGCATCTTCCAATGCAACAGGGACCTATAAGCGGAAGAGAGTTTCTGTCATGTTTCCTTTTGCATTGTTGCCATATGAAATTCATCCAATTGCATAAGTCTCAATATGCAATCTATCCATTTGTTATCCTTTCTCTGGCCATTGTGTTCTTTTAGGCACACACACCCAGAAATGTGGACAAATCCATCAGATTTTCCATTTTTAGTGGCACACCCTTTTGCTCTGTCTGAAAGCAACTATTTATCCCCCTTCCCCATTTCAGGAGAAAGGTGGTGAAAAGAAACCAGATGTATTGGAAATATATGTCCAAAGCTCCCTTGGGAAAGTGGACATTTGAAACATATTCCTTTAGATACATGCCTATATTATCCCACAGTGTAGCGAAATATCATTTGTGCATAGGGGCTGTTACATCAAGAGAAGAGACAACTCAGCAGGTTGAATTATTTACTTTTTGGTCATTGTTCCCTCCTGTCTGTCCTCTGGATTTACAGAGCTACACTTGGGAAACGGGAGGAATACCAAAACAAATCGGGTCTATCTATCTATATATTTTTCTTCACGTCGTGCAACGGGGCAAATAGACAAAGAAACCATAAGCCGCAAAAACACCATATTAGGCAGCCTACCCCAACATACCACGAGGTACATTAACGGCCAAAAAAACAGGCCCTATGTTCCTCGCAACACCCCCAAACAAGACCCTCCAAAAACGGCCACATAAAACCCCCTCCCTCTCTCTTCGCTGCCAGCGCACGTTTAGAACGTTCAAGGCCAGAAGCCAGAAATCAGCGACCCGCCAGCCTTCACAGTACCACACACCGCACACAAAGCCAGCCCTTCCGCTACACACCTCCTTCCCCCTCGCCCGCTTCCAAAATCCCCAAAACAAATCTAAACAACACACCCTCCCACCCTTTGCGTGTCCCCAAAAACCAACTCACCAAAGCCCCCTTTGCGCGCCCCAAAAAGCCCCGCTACACACCCCTCGCCCCTTTCTCGCCAACCAAAACCAACTCACCAAAGCCCCCTTTGCGCGCCCCAAAAGCCCATAACACACCCCTCGCCCCTTTCTCGCCAACCAAAACCAACTCACCAAAGCCCCTTTGCGCGTCCCAAAAGCCCCGCAACACACCCCTCGCCCCTTTCTCGCCAACCAAAACCAACTCACCAAAGCCCCTTTGCATGCCCCAAAAGCCCCGCAACACACCCCTCGCCCCTTTCTCGCCAACCAAAACCAACTCACCAAAGCCCCCTTTGCGCGCCCCAAAAAGCCCCGCAACACACCCCCTCGCCCCCTTTCTCGCCAACCAAAACCAACTCACCAAAGCCCCCTTTGCACGCCCCAAAAAGCCCCGCAACACACCCCCTCGCCCCCTTTCTCGCCAACCAAAACCCCCAAAGCAACTCACCAAAGCTCCCTTTGCGCGCCCCAAAAGCCCCGCTACACACCCACTCGGGACTACACTTCCCAGAAGGCACCACACGGCTCAATGGCAAGGAGGGCGAAGAAACAGGAAGTCGCCGTGCGGGGCCTTCTGGGAACTGTAGTCCCGTGGCCATGCCCGCTTGGTCCCCTGCCAGTAGCCCCTCACCTTAGAGAGGGGCAGGCAGACAGGAGGTGCTCCACGTGGCCGCCGCTTCCAGGCCTTCCCAGGACCAGGAGAGGCGGAATTCCCCCGGCAGAGTTGCGAGGCTACGACCCGGGAAGAGGTGTGCTGCTGCTTCTACTTCCCCAAGATCTTCTTCGCCTCCCTGCTTCCATTCCCTCAATGCTTTCTCTCTTCTTGGCCTGGGCAAACCTCTTCCTCCCTTCCTGTCTCACTCCCCCCCACAGTCACACACACTTCTCTGCCACTCATGCTATACCCCACTCTTCCCTGTTTGTAGTTTCCTCCTTCCTCTCCCACGCTTCACAGCCCCCCTTCGCCAGCCCCTCTCTCCACTTCCCATTCCCAGCCTTCACCACGTTCCACCCTCTCTTTTCCATGTCATTCTTCCCCCTTTCACACACATATATACATACATACACATACATACACACATATACACATACACACACATATATACATAAAGACACATTCACACACATATATACATACACACATATACATATATGCACATACATACACACATATACACATGCACACATATACCTATATACACATAAATACACCCATATACATGCACACACATATATACACATGCACACACATACATATACATATAAACATATGCACACACATATATACCTACACACATATACATATACACGCACATATACATATATACACATGCACACACCCACCAAGACCATAAGTAACATCAATTCCAACACTTACATACTCAGACTTTCTCACATCTCCTAAATAGGGCACAGCAACACGTGCTGGGTACAGCTAGTGTTAATATATAGCCCGAATATAACAATCTGTCTCTATCAAATACATTGTCCTTAACAACAGGATGTGCATTGTTATATCAAATAATATAATCTAACAACAATCAATCAAAATAGAAACAATCTGGAGTAAGTATACAACTTGTATTGATATGCATAATCCGCTTGCAACTGCAACCACAAAGTAAGGACTCACCAATATACTCATATATATTCACTATCACATCAAATGAGCCCTGGATGGAGGTAAGTCTACGAGATGTAACACATCCATCCAGGACTCAATTGAGGTGTTACATCTAGTAGACTTACCTCCATCCATCCAGGACTCATTTGATGTAATAGTGAATATATATGAGTATATTGGTGAGTTCCTACTTTGTGGTTGCAGTTGCAACCCTGACTGGGACCACCTTCCACCTGGAAACCGATGCCCTTACTGTGGGAGAAGACGCGGATCAAGAATAGGGCTCCACGCCACCTACGGACCCACTGCCAAGACACCACATCTGGAAAACAATCATCCTCGAGCTACGAGGGATCGCCTAAGTAAGTAAGTAAGTAACTTCCTTGGTGCCAAGCTACAGAATTCTGGGAGCTGTAGTCTTCTGCCAAACTGCTGTAATTCTGCATAGTTTTGTAAAAGGTTCCTTTGATTAGTTCATTGACCCATTTTCTATATCTATGGGCTGCCACAGAGCAGAATAGAAGTATGATACATCAGTTCAATATGCAACTGTATGGGGTGGCATTTTTTTTGTTCTGACAATGAAAAAATTGGTGCACATCACATGACTTTTCTCATAAACTTGGTTGCAGCTGTACTTTCAGCATAAGCTATTCATGAATACTTGGTTATTGGCAGTTAATGGGTTTTCTTCCTTGCTTTGTTGCTTTTTGAGATATGAACGCTGCTCCATTGTGATAATTGCAAGGTTGAAAAATCACAGCACTTGCCCATTAGTTGAAACTGGAGGCAATCTGATACAGTCTGGCTCTGGAAAGATATAAGCAGAAGCATGCTGCCCCCTACATGTTGCAATGGGACATTTAATCAAGACCCATCTCCTTGAATTTGTTGCTGGTTGCACATTGCTTTCTAGGAGCGCTTGGAACCATTCCGATATAAGTATAACTCATTCCCCTTCCACACTACAATATAATCCAGATAGTCCAGATTATCTGCTTTGAACTGGATTATAGGAGTCTACACTGCCATATAATCCAGTTCAAATCAGATGATCTGGATTTTATATGGTAGTGTAGAAAGGGCCTCAGATGAAGGACTGATCTAAACTCCTCACTGAAATTAGTTAGGGTTCAATTTTAATTTACAAAAAATCATCAATATCAAAACTTTTGTCAACAATCATGTACTTTATCATCGAGCCAGAAACAGAATGGCAAACGCTTATTACCTTCAAAGTGTTAGTTTTGACTTTTAAGGCCTTGAATGGTCTGGGACCAGTGTACCTAAGGGACTCGGGGCAGCTTACATGGGGCCAAGCCCGAACAAAAAATAAAACCAAATACACTAAGCAGCAAATAGCAACATCATAATTACATAACAACACAGGAATACATTGAGCAGTATAAAATTACAATAAATACAATCACAAAAATAATGGGCGGGCTGCATGTGCAGGATAAAAAGTTAAAAACTCAGGGGTGAGACAAGGAGAAACAGGTTATTTGTAACTGATAGCTCAAGAAAACAGGGATGTAGAACCAAACTTTCCCTGGGGGGACGGACGGGGGGACGGGGGACGTATACTCCAGTGACAGAGATGTTGGGGAAAACAGTAGTTTGAGGTACCTACTCACCAAAGGTGCAGTGGAAGAGCCAGGTTTTAGATTCTTTTTAAAGGTTTCTAAAGTAGGGGCTTTCCTAATCCTTCCGGGTAGAGGGTTCCAGAGCCGGGGGACCACAGAGGAAAAGTCTCTCTCCCTTGTGCTCACCAGACAAGCCTATGAAACTGGCAGGGGCGAAAGGAGGGTCTCCCCCGAAGATCGAAGGGCCCGGGCTGATTCATGGAGGGAGATACAGTCAGGAGGGTAGGCGGGTCCCAAACCGTTTAGGGCTTTATAGGTGATAAATTTGCACCTTAAATTGAGACCGGAAGGTGAGCGGCAGCCAATGAAGCTTATGGCAAAACAAAACACAATACAGCCGGCCCTCTATATCCACAGATTCTGCATCCATGGATTCAACCTCCTACAACTTGAACATATATTTTTCAAAATTTTCTAAAAAGCAAATCTTGGTTTTGCTATTTTGCTATGCCATTGTATATAATGGAACTTGAGCATTCCTAGATTTTAGTATGCATGAGTGGATCTGGAATCAAACCAAGTTCAAAGCAGATAATCTGGATTTAGAAACTGGATTATATGGCAGTGTAGATCCAGCTTCAGGAAGCTGATCACATGTTCTGACTATGAACAGGCTATACAAAAGAAAAGTGCTCATTCTGCGTTGTGGAACCAGTCATCCATATCTAGATAACAAAGAATGGAGCATAACTTTTCTTTTGTAGCATCAAGGTCAAACTGTCTAATTTCACTTCGGGGTGGAGGGGGGTTAATGCAACAAAAAGTGAGCTAAGAATCCATTAAATAAATATGACATTAATTGGCAAGATTGTCAAAATCTATGCTCAGCTGTTTGCATCTATTGCAATGAATTTGTTTTTTTGCAACTCTAATTAAGAGCAGGATTGGAGCAGGGGGGAAATGATTCCCTCTGCTTTCCCCTCGTTCCCCCTGCCTGTCTGATGGGGTCCATAGTGTCATCTGGAGGACCTAGAAAATTCCCAGAAGGGTCATATTTTGTTGGATGTGAGTAAGTGAAACCAAGGGTACTAGTCCTATGGACATGGAGGTTAATTACCCCCATGATATCAATGAGGGTAATTATTTTATTTTTATTATTTATAAAAAATAAATGCCCCTCTTCCACTCTTCTCCTCTTGGTACCCCAAGCCATCAGGATATGAAAAAACAGCCAAAGCTGAGATATGAAATCTCAGCTGCTATGGGATTGCTATGCCAGATGCTATAGTGACTGTATCTCCCCCTAAGAACTGGCATGGGCTCTAAGATCTGCTGGTGAGGCCCTCCTCTCAGTCCCACCTCCATCTCAAGTGCAGTTGGTAGGGACGAGGGAGAGGGCCTTCTTGGTGGTAGCCCCTGGGCTTTGGAACGCCCTCTCCAGAGAAATTAGACTAGCCCCCACAGTTCAATGTTTTTGGAAAAACTTGAAAAAATGGCTCTTCAAGCCGTCCTTCGATCATGATTAAAACATCAGTTAAAACTTGAGAACCAAGCTAATTGTTGACTCCGGCACTTTAATGGGACTGAAATTGATACGCCCATTTTATCCACAAATATTGAGTATTTCATTTAAATTAGTATTTTATTTAAATTAGTAGGGGTTTTATATTATGTTTTAATGTATATTTGTTTTATTTTACTTGACATTGTTATTGTTTTATACATGTTTATGAAGTTTACTGTATTTTGTATATTCTGCTGCACTACTATGTGCTTTGTAAGTTTCCCCGAGTTCCCTTTTGGGAGATGGTGGCAGGATATAAATAAAGTATCATTACTATTTTACTGACACAAAAACACAGTATGACATAGCAAATGAGATATTATTGTTATTATTATCATTACAGTGGAGTCTCGCTTATCAATCATAAACGGGCTGGCAGTACATTGGATAAGCAAAAATGTTGGATAATAAGGAGGGATTAAAGAAAAGCCTATTAAACGTCAAATTACATCACAATTTTACAAATTAAGCAACAAAACATAATGTTTTACTACAAAACAACAGAAAAAGCAGTTCAAAACATGGTAGCATTATGTAGTAATTACTGTACAGTGTTCCCTCACTTACAGTATCTGGGGTGTTACATTCCAGGACCACCCGCAAAAAGTGAAAACCCATGAAGTAGGAACATATATTTACAATCTCACGTCGGCAAGTAGCATCCTACTTTCATTTTTGATGTGTATTCATCTGCTGAGTATATGCTGAAACCCTTTTCTCTTTAGGGAGCTTGACGCCTCTCCTGCATTTCTTTCCCTGCACTGAGTTGGTCTCGTGATGTCACGCGGATCCCCCCTCCTGAGCCCCCTGCCCTCTACACCTGTCCATCATCCTTCCCTTCCTTCCTTCCTTCCTTCCTTCCTTCCTTCCCTTCCTTCTCCCGCTTTGAACCCGGAAGGGCTCCCATCTGCAGGGGAGAGTGAGGAAGAGGAGGAAGCTGGTGAAGAAGAGGAGCTGGGCGAGTTGGATGCCTTCAGGAGGTGGCTTCCCAGGCCGGCATCTCCCAAGATGTGCATGGCAAGGAGAGGCGCACCTCCAGTGTATGTGTGTGTGTGTGTGTGTGTGTGTGTGTGTGTATATATATATATATATGACTGTATTTATTGAAAAACCGCGAAGCAGTGAGTCTGCTAAAAAAGTGAACTGCGAAGTAGTGAGGGAACTTTTATAAATTTAGCACCAAAACATCGTACTGTATTGAAACAGCTGTGGATCCGAGCAGGAGGCAGACTATGGATGAGTGAAGGTTGGATAAGCGAGACTCTACTGTACTATCTAGTTGCTAGTTTTGAAAATCTTGAAGTCAAGATGACAAAGTGGCTTCATGCAGCTGCTGCACTCTTCATTGAATTAGCCAAAATAGAACAGAAAGAAAATTGATACCTTGGCTGCTGCGAGTTGCAAATTCCATTTACAATAATATGGAGTGTTACTCTAAACTTTTATTGGTAAGAGCATCCAAACCAGCTCAGCATTTTCCATATGGAGTTCTTCCTTCCCTTCCTCCAATAAATCAAACAGAGTAGTTTTCCAATCCTTTGTCTTATTTTTCAAGCCATAAGGGTAAATGAGTACATTCAGTCATTCGTGAGCCCTGGTAAGAATATGCACCACAGTTATGAAAACTGAGTGATGCTTGATAAAAAGCATTTGAAAATTCATTTCCTTTAATTTAAAATGTCTGTTCTGGTAAGTTTAAAAATGTATGTTTCTCCTTCTCTGGAGTCTTTGCTTGCTAGAATATTTGCATATGCCTCAGACACTTTCCTCTGTCAGATTCACATTCTCTTGATGCTTATTCACCTCCTGCATTTTTTAATACTTTGAATACAATATCACTTGCATCCAGGAACAATAATTATTCCTTCAGGCAAGAGTGAAATCGCACAAGCAACAACGATGAATAAAATGAAAGAGGGGAGAATAACTGTCTTTTGATTTGGGATTATCTGTTACACATAAAAATGAGGGTGAAAGAAATGGTGCTGGTGATGATGATGATGATGATAGGATGGTGATTATTTTAATTATTTTAACGTAAATGTCTAAGTGGTATAAATTACATTGTGTAGATTTAAAGACAAATATGTAAAGGTTATTGGAAGGTCTTCTAATGTGTTTTAAAAAAGAAAACATGTAGAGGCAAAAAAATATTAAATTGTGACAGCAAATAATCTCCATCCCCTTTTGAAGAGTAGCGTAGAAGAAAAGAACTCTCTCAAGGTATTCACCTTTGTATGAGTACAGTTTTGGTCTCACAAGAAGCAAATGTAATCCAAGTTCAGATCACTTGCATCATTTGATTTTAGCAAGACAGCATGGCATAGAAGTTTGGGTGTGGACAGGGAAAGTAGAGAGAGACAAAGGTTCGAATCGCCACTTGGCCATGGCAAACCATTGGGTGACCTTGGGCAAGTCACTCTCTCTTAGCCTCGGGGGAAGGCAAAGGCAAACTCTAGAATCATAAAGTTGGAAGAGACCTCATGGGCCATCCAGTCCAACCCCCTGCCAAGAAGCAGGAAAATCACATTCAAAGCCCCCTTCACAGATGGCCATGCAGCCTCTGTTTAAAAGCCTCCAAAGAAGGAGCCTCCACCACATTCCGGGGCAGAGAGTTCCACTGCTGAACAGCTCTCACAGTCAGGAAGTTCTTCCTCATGTTCATTTTAAATCTCAGAAAACTTGTTCACTGTTGGCAGAAATGTATCCAATTATCTGGTGATTATGTGGAAAAGTGAATAGTGGCAGTTAAAGAGCGCATTCTAAGGATTATTTCTGCGTTTGATTTATTAAAATAATCCCACCCAAACCTAAGCAACGGAGGTGGAGGCATTACTTTTCATTCAACTCTTGAGGAATAAAGTAAAAGGATCTCTCATTTCATTGGCAGAGCTGACCATTAATTTTATCAGACTCATCTGACAGATGATTGCCATCCAGACTCAAGAAGCATCTGAAGAGCGATGCTGTCCCTCCATCCCTGCCTGCCCATTGCTGCCTGCGTGCCCCAGTGCTTTGTCTCTGTGACCCTGCATTGAAGTGCCAAGAAAAAAGCAGCATAAATGATCAAGACAAAAGCAGTATAAATAGTCAATAACTTTTCTAAATTGTGTTTTATTTATTTAGATTTTTTTTAAAAAACTTGCAACATTGCAGCCTAAGATCTCTTGGATCTGCTTTATCCATCTGTTTAAGATGTACTCTAAGAATTTTCGACTAGGGTGACTCTATGGTATTTTCCAACCGTAGTCATTCATTTCAATAGGTTCACTGCTATCCAATTTCCTCTTTTCATGGCAAGTTCAGGAAGATATCTCCTGTGAAAACAGGGATAATCCTCATGCAAGACAATGTGATCCATATTTCTGAATTACATTCAGATTAGGGATTGAAACGAGGCTGGTTTGGGTGCAGATTCCTTTTGATTTTCTTACTCTAAACCTGAGTTAACAGAGAACATGTCCAATTGAAATTTATGACAAACCACTGAGCTGCTGAACTTGCTGACTGAAAGGTCAGTAGTTTGAATCCAGCGAAGGGGGGGGGTGAGCTCCCACTGCTAGCCTCAGCTTCTGCCAACCTAGCAGTTCGAAAACATGCAAATGTGAGTTCAACTGGAAGGTAACAGGGCTCCATGCAGTCATGCTGGCCAAATGACCTTGGAGGTGTCTACAGACAATGTCAGCTCTTCGGCTTAGAAATGGAGATGAGCACCACCTCCCAGAGTTGGACACGCCTAGACTTAATGTCAAGGGGAAACATTTACCTTTACCTATTCACTTATATTCTTCCTTTCATCCCTGGCTATTGTGATTTAATCTTGAATGTACACAGAAATTCATATAAACCAGGTATTGGTATATATGATTTTGTTCTGTACAACAGAGGTCTAAAGCTGTAGTCGTTGCCTGAAAAAACTGCTGTGATATAGCGGATGCGAAACTGGCAAGGCTATATGGCTAACAAATGTTTACAGTGTTTGAGAATGGTTGCTGGCATTACGACAAGAGCTCTAAAATATGGAACAGATGAAGATAAATGTGAGAGCCAGGCAGTAACACATACTGCAGCAGATGTGTGCAGAAATTAATGGTGTGGTGGCAATAACAGATTCAGATGTGTCACAGTTAATTCATCTCTAAACCAGGGTGTAATGGAACAACCATTTGAGTAGCATGAAAAAGAAAGCAAAGGGTTTTTTTTTGTTCCAGGGCAACCTGTATACCAAATATTGTCCCAGAAATTTTGAATCATGTACGGAAAAGCTTACTTTTTAATTATAAAGGTGAAAAATCCTATTTTTAAAATCTGGGGTTCTGAAGTTTTAAAGTCATTGAAATGTATTGTGTAGAAAATGCCAAAAGACTAAAATTGTGCATGCAAATGTAAACAGATGATAACAAAGATGATAAACAGACAGATAGATAAATGTAGTAAAATAGTGTCCTATTATTTGCAGAAATCTAGCAGGGATAGCAATGTGTTTGTTTGATAGTCATGAAAAGTCTCCACAAAATCAAATAACAAAAAGTTAAAGGTCAATCACGTTTTGGCAGTTATTTAATAATGTTTAAAGACATGGGTGAATTTTTGATAGGTTGTATTATTGTGTCTAATCAAGCCAACATTTCCAAAATGATGTAGTAGTGCAGTTTGATGCTCCCTTATCCAAAATGCCAGCAGCTTTTCAGAATTTTCCCATTTTAGAATTTACATATACAGGCCGTACCCAAGGTTTATGCTTAATTTGAATTTGTATGTAACTCAGAATTATACGCCTGCGAAACATGGACGGTCTACAGACGTCACACTCAACTCCTGTAACAATTGCATCACTGTTGCCTCCGAAAAATCCTGCAAATCTCTTGGGAAGACAGGCGGACAAATGTCAGCATGCTGGAAGAAGCAAAGAGCACCAGCATTGAAGCGATGCTCTTACGCCATCAACTTTGCTGGACTTGCCACATTGTCGATCACCGTTTCTTAAAGCAGTTACTATATTCCCAATGGGAAATGTAATGTTGGCGAACAGGAAAAGACATTTAAACATGAGCTTAAAGGCAACCTTAAAAACTGTGGCATAGACACCGAGAATGGGAAGCCCTGCCTTTGTGTGCTCTAAATAGAGGTCAGCTGTGACTAACAGTGCTGCAGAATTCGAAGAGGCATGAATTGAGGGCGAAAGGGAGAAATGTACTAAGAGGAAGGCACATCAAGCCAACCCTGATTGTGACTGCCTTCCACCTGGAAACCGATGTCCTCACTGCAGGAGAACATGAGGATCAAGAATAGGACTCCACAGCCACCTATGGACTCACCGACAAAACACTACACTTGGAGGACTATCATCCTTGGGCTATGAGGGATTGCCGAAGTAAGCAAGTAAGTCAGAACAGGTACATTTTTAAGTGTAGCTCCAGATATATAAGTGCTTTGGATAGCATAGTGAAGGGTTAACACCCCTGTGGTCAGGCATGTAGCCGGGGCTAAGGGGCTTCAGCCCCCCCCGAAATTCTCAGGGTGGTCCGCAAGAAGGCCTTACTGGTACATTATTTAAACTGTTATGTTTATTCATTTCATGATCTGATCACCATGCTCATTATATCCCACATTAATGGGGTTATTGGGATAAGAATACAAAAGATTTGCTAGGGTAGACCCTCTTCCACCCAGTCTCAGCCCCCCCCGAACCAAACTCAGCCCCCTCCGAAACAAAATCCTGGCTATGGCCCTGCCTGTGGTGTTTGTTTTGTTGTCTGTTGCCCTGTTCAGAAGATTCCACCTCACTTTCTATCCCTGTTATAATTGGATTTTTGAAAAATATGGCTTGTTGTGGAAACAAACATTGGTGATAAAGCTTCAGTGGAGACACCTTTTCCTCAAAACGACTCTTTCAGGGGTGAAATTCCCTTCCTAGGAGTAGATTTCTTTCACTTCTTGTCATCTCACTTCCATTCTTAACTGAGTCATTTGTAAGTCTGATGTTTGTAACTCGGGGACTGCCTATATATAAAATGAATGTATTTCTATGTATAAAATGAACGAAGGATTGGAGAGCAAGGGGCTATTCCCATGTTCAGCACCTCACTGAGTTTTTTTAAGGAGGCCTGATGGGGGAAATAGAAGACGGTGAAGGAGGAAAGGACTGTGCTTGCACAAGCCCCCGGAAAAAACAGGTGTCCAGATGCTTCCCTGGCTGTTTTATCCACATGCTCTTGTATACAGATATGTCGAAATGGGGCTTAAAGCTTTACAGCTGATTAATTCTTAAGGCTTAAACTGAAATTTCTTTTCTCAGCTGAATTTACAAACACCGAATCACCTCTCAACAAAGGATTCCCTCAGGCAGGAGCAAGCCACACCTACAAACTGCCAGGCCATCAAATGCTAATCAAGGTGGTCAATTGAAACATTCACACCTGCCTCAAACAGAGAAGAGTTCTTTCTCCCACCCTGCACCTTCCGCAGATATATAACCCAATTTTCCTAGTTTCCAACAAACCTCACAACCTCCGAGGATGCTTGCCACAGATGCAGGCGAAACGTCAGGAGATAATGCTTCTAGAACGTGGCCATACAGCCCGAAAAACCCACAACAACCCAATTTACAAATGCCTTCATAATAATTTGCAAGCAGTATTAATGAAGACCAAGTTCCAAAATCAATGATGTCTCTGTTTATTCGTTTGGTTAAATAACTGTATTTCAATCAGTTTATTCCCAGCATTTGGACAATAGACACAATCCAAACCCACGCTGCAGATCTGTAAACTCCATTTCCTAGAGGCCCCAGTTACAAATTTGTAAACAACAACCAAATTATATCTACCATCACACCTTTCAGGTCTTAAATAAAGCTGAAATTTGGCTACCTCTGCTGATGTTGTGCTCCTATGTAAATAAGCCACACAAAGTAGACATTCATCATTTCGGCCATGCTTATATAAGTGAAGGAGCCTCGAAAACGTCTGCTGGGTTTGAATTATTGGTCCAGGAGCTGTGAAGGACTCTTGTGTGAGCTGGAATGCAAGGAGAGGGGCCAACAGAGGCAGTGTGTCCAAGAAAACAGGAAGCATATTCCTTCCCCTCCTTAGCGAGACCAATTCCAGTAGGCAGAATATCATAATTGCATATTTTATTTGTGAAAAGCATGAAGGTAAGATATTTTTACACTGAAATTAGTTCTGAGCCTGGGTAAAGGTTTGAAGTGCCCACAATATAAAACAAAAACCTGAAGGTACAAAATGAGATGACTTATTAACACTTATTGATCACATTCTCATTTTAATACTTTGCTTAAAAAATTCTCAGCTCAATATACTTAAACAAAATCTTACTTCAGCAAATCATTGACCGTTCTGCTAAAGAGCCAAATATTGGATTGCCGGGAGGTGAAAGTGTTTATTCAAGAAATAAGCCCTACTAATTATACTTCGTAATTTCATTTTTGCTCAGTGTGTGGTCAAAGGCTTTCATGGCCAGAATCACTGGGTTGCTGTGAGTTTTCCAGGCTGTATGGGGCCATGTCCCAGAAGCAGTCTCTCCTGACGTTTCACCCACATCGATGATAGGCACCCTCGGAGATTGTGAGGTCTGTTGAAAACTTGGCAAGTGAGGTTTATATATCTGTGGAATGTCCAGGGTGGGAGAAAGAACTCTTGTCTGTTTCCAGACAGGAAACAATCAGGGCCAGCTAACACCTCCCAACAAAGGATTCCCCCAGGCAGGAAGCAGCTAGGCTTTGAAGCTGCAAGGCCATTCAATGCTAATCAAGGTGTGCAATTGCAACATTCACACTTGCCCCAAACAAACAAGAGTTCTTTCCCCCACTAGGCTCGCCTAGGCCCAAGGAAGTACTTCCAGACGATGACTCTCAGCAGCCCCGGCAGCGGCGTGCCTGGGGTGTGCTCGCTGAGGCGTTCTGGGAGCCATAGTTCCCTGACTCCTATGGCTCCCAGAATGCTTCAGCAAGAATATCCTAGGCATGCCACTGCCGGGGCTGCTGGGAGTTGTCATCTGAAGACGCTTCCCTGTGCCTCTGGAAAATTACTCCCAGCAGCCCCGGGCAGCGGCATACCTGGGATGTGCTTGCTGAGGCATTCTGAGAGTTGTAGGACTCACAGAACTATGGCTTCCAGAATGCCTCAGCAAGCACATCCAAGCTTCCTAGACAACCCCAACTTTTCATAAGATTTTCCAGGGTTAAAAAGTTCTCTAATACGCCGGAAAATATGGTATATAAAAATAAGTGCAAGCTGAAGGCAGCCTCCCACTCCCAAACTAGCCCAGGCCCATAGACCAGTCTTCCTAAGTTGTCATAAAAAATGGCGGGTGTTGAGGGAGTCGCAATAGAGGACAGTTCCGAATGCAGCTGGTGGGAATGGTACGGCCAAGTGGTAGGTGCAAAGTGGCTATAGGGAACTTGGCAGCAATGGTAGATGTCGATAAGCTTCTGAAAGAATCAGCCTCCACGCATCACGATGGAGATTCACAAGAGCGGTAAGAGGGCATCTGAGCAATCAGGCACTGGGGCAATGGAGAGACAAGAGTAATCACAGCCAAAAGCAGGAACAACCACCTTAGCTGAGGCATGCAGAAGGCCTCCAGTAATAAAGAAGCCTCTAATACAGTGTTTCCCAACCCTAGGGGGGGGGGGTTGGGAAGGGAGTTTCAGAGGAGTCACCAAAGACCATTGGAAAACTCATGTTTCTGATGGTCTTGGGAACTCTTTTGGCAGAGAAGGCTGAAGATCTCTCTGCCTTTCTTTTTGGTGTTGGTGACTGCAACTCTCAGAATTCAAAAACAGTTCACATTTGGGCATATTGAGTATTTGTGCCAAGTTTGGTCCAGATCCATCATTGTTTGAGTTTACGCTCTCTTGGAGGTAGGTGAGCTACAACTCCAAAACTCAAAGTCAATGCCCACCAAATCCTTCCAGTATTTTCTCTTGGTCAAGGGAGCTCTGTGTGCCAAATTTGGTCCAATTCCATTGTTGGTGGTGTTCAGAATGCTCTTTATTGTAGGTTAACTACAAATCCCAGCAGCTACAACTCCCAAATGACAAAATCAAACCCCATCAACCCCACCAGTATCCAAATTTAGGTGTATTGGGGTTTTGTGCCAAATTTGATCCAGTGAATGAAAATACATCCTGCCTATCAGATATCTGCATTACGATTCATAACAGTAGCAGAATCACAGTTATGAAGTAGCAATGAAAATAATTTTATGGCTGGAGGTCACCACCACATGAGGAACTGTATCAAGGGTTCACGGCATTAGGAAGGTTGAGGAACACTGCTCTAATATCGGCAGCGGTGGCGATTTCCAAGGTGGCAGCAATGATGTGGATGGAAAAAAAACCTCCTGGAGTCACCAGTGCCAATGTCAGGGTGTCGGCAAGTTTTTCATAAAGCCTTATCAGTGTAATTTCAATAACAATGGCCGCACAATGGCTCCTGGCCTGTGAGCTCTTACTCCTTAGCTCTTATAATCAATGTGTTAAATAAGATAAAAACAGCCCTCAGAATGCCAAAAATTAATCCTCGAACCAGTCAACAATGTAGAGCCCCCTGGAGCAGACAGAAATGTTGGTAAATGCTGACTAATTTATCAGAATGCTGAATAGTGGCCACAGTGTTCGACGGCAAATGGGAGCAAGTCCCAGCATCGCTAGTGGCAAAGGCCAACGGTTGGCTCTGGGGGGAGCAGTCGTAGTCACTGTGGTGTATACAATGTGCAGTGTGTTTTTGTTCTGTTAAAATGGTTACAGTGTGTCACTACATCACATTGTTTAGAGCTCAATAAAATTTAAAAGAATAGAAACCCTCCTACAGAACCCATTCGAGAATGATTGGTAGAGATGCCACTAGGCAAAGGGAAAACATCATTATTCAATAGCCCCAGTTGTTCCCAATCCCATTCCAGTCTTATCCCATAATATAATTGTTTTAAACTTGTAGTGAAAGCGATAGGTTTTTATCTTCCTGGGACTGGTTAGAAGTAGGAAGAAAGCCTTATTAGTTTTAGCAGTGCTTTGGAAAGTGCTTATGCCAGTTCATACTGTAGGTGTTGAAACAGACAGCAAGCCCTCTATCAAAGCGATTAAGCTGACTGTTCATATGAGGAGCTGACAGTTTGACAGAGGTTGACGTGACTTTTGCTGCTTCTGCTCAACCCTTTGAAAAACAGCAGTAGAAGGAGAAGGGAGTGAGGAGAGTATACAAGACTGGGACTGGAGAATACAGTTTGAGACTAAGAGAAAGAAGTTAGTAACATAAGCTTTCATAGACTCAGGTCTACTTGCATTGGACGAAGCAGACTACAGTTTCCAACCAAGGTCTTTCTTTAAATTAATCAAGCTGCTACAAGATCCCTAAAAGATCCCTTTGGGAATGGAAGGTATCCTTCCTGTACTGCTCTGCTGTAACATTCAAGAGAAGCAAAATGCTTAACTCCAACAAGGATAGACAATTGGGCATGTGCCTATGTGGTACCAACCTTTTGGGTTTTCAAAATTAGGCTTGCCTCTATCATCTGCAAGAAATTATGGAAGATGAAAATATACCCTAAAATCTGTTATTCATCATTTTTCCTACACACATACTGAAATTCCTTTAAAATGAGAACACAAATATACATCTGCTTGCAATCATCTCTCTTTCCTTTTTGAAATGCTTCCGCACTGAATGAGCAGAAATGTGACTCCTCCAAATTCAGCTGTGAACTGCTTACTTTTCTTTTGTTGGAGACTCTGGATTTCTGCAAAATGAAATAAATGTATCATTCATACATTCATTTGAGTGGTTTCAAAAATCTCTGCTTCTTCTTTGGCTCAGTTACTTCTTGCTTCCTTTAGAAGTCAGTAGGCATAAATAAATAGTTGCTTTTTGTAAAAGGAAAAGTAATGATCTGGAAAAGTATGAAGACATGAAATAGATTACTTAAAAGGTAACATGACAAAATCAATACAATTGCTATAAAAATTTGAGTCCTTTGAAATCAGCTGTTTGAACTTTGGGGAGAAAGGGCGAGAAACTCACAGTTTCAGACTATTATATTGAAAAGTTAAGTGCAAGTTAATTGCAGATGTTCTAACTGGAATGTCATGAACTCAGATAATGTAATACTATTGGATTTGCTCAGAGAGAAAAAGTTTACGAGACGTTTCCCCTTATTCTATCCTTAGCTGAAACAAGCTGTAATCTACTACTTGAACAATATTAAAATAGATCACATTCAGCACATCTTAGGATGCATTTGCATTGTAGGACTAGCACACAGTTAGCAGACATCACTTTAACTTCCATGGTTCAATATTCTGGAATCATGGGAGCTGTATTTTTACAAGGTATTTAGCCCTCTCTGCCAAACCACAAATCATAGGATTTCATAGCATTAAGCCATGGCAGATAAAATGGTGTTAAACCGCATTGATTCTGAAGTGCAGATGGACTTTTAGGGCAGTTCTATGCAGGCACAAAATGCAGTTGCATTTGGTGAGACAGGGCGGTTCCAGACAGCCCTTTATCCCACAAACATCCATATTTTTTAAAGTGGATGTTTGTGGGGGGCTGTCTGCACCCATGCCAGAACTTTCTGGCATGGGTGTCCAGATGTTCTCTTGGGTCTAGCTTGCCCCCAAGCACCCAGACCACTTAGAAAAGTAGTAAAATCTTACCTATTGTCCATTAGAAGCCTCAGCAAGCTCTCCCGGCACATAGAAATGTTGCGCCAAGAGAGCGGGGGGGCGATTTTCCTCTCTTCTCCCCGCTCTCCTGGCACATCATTTCTATGAGCCGGGAGATCCATCCGAGGCTTCTAATGGAAGATAGGTAAGATTTTACTGCTTTTCTAAGGGGTCTGGGTGATTGCCGGGGGGGGGGGGTATTCCCACAGTTTACCGTGCTTATTTAGCCCGGAAAATTGTGGGAATGGTGTCTGGTCTGCAATATTCTGGAGTCCAGACCCGGAAGTACTGGATTTATCCTGCGACTTTCAAGAAGGCATGGAATAAATCCACTAACAAATTAATTTGGCACAAACCAGGGTTTTCCTGGACAGACCCTTTTTATTGCGGAAGTTTCCACAATAAAGGGATTGTCTGGATGGGCCCAATGAATCACTGTCAACTGTCTCCACTGGGAATTGTTTGACACCACTGGGAATGGGATAGATTCCTACTACTAGCACCCCCATTTTCCCTGAAACATTAAAACTGGGACATACCTGATCTCCTGCTGAATAAAATCCCACATTATCTGCTTTGAACTGGAATATATGGCAGTATGGACTCAGATAACTCAGTTCAAAGCAGATATTGTGAGATTTTCTGCCTTGATATTCTGGGCTATAGGGCTGTGTGGAAGAGCCCCTAATTCAAAGCAGATATTGAGAGTTATCTGCCTTGGTATTCTGTCTTATATGGCTCTGTGGAAGGGCCTTATATTAACCCATAGACAGTTAAAACCTTTGAGGATTGCCTGAAAGTGGTTTAGTAACCATAACTGTTATAGTTGAAAGATTGGGAAATCTTCATTGTAGACAGATATAACCTTTGAGGATTGCCTGAAAGTAGTTTCGTGACCATATCAGCTATAGTTGAAAGGTAGGGAAATCCTCCATTATTATGGATATTAAATCTGGAGCAGATTAAGATTTAAGTAATATGGTTTATGCTAGTGCCTGAAGCTTTGAGGCCGTGGTTCCTGGAATTGATGGCAATCCATTGCTCTGTTTTCTAGTACAATAAACTACAAAGTTTTACAGTATAAATCTACATACATAATCTTCTCCTTTATATATTACTAGCTGTACCCGGCACGCGTTGCTGTGCCCTATTTAGGAGATGCGAGAAAGTCTGAGTATGTAAGGGTTGGAATTGTTGTTAGTTATGGTGTTGTTGGGGCCATGGCTGTGTCATTGTGGGTTGTTCTGGTGGGTTGGATGTTGAAGTCCTGGGGAGTTGTTGGTGTGTGGTGTTGCTGGCGTTCTGCATAGCTTGTGGATATACAATGTTTTTTGTCTTTCTGTCTGCTGTGTTGATGTAGAGGTTGATGCTTGTGTGGGTGGGGTACTTTGGAAGTGAGTGGAGGTACTTGAAATCCCATTATCCATGTTGTGTCCTCCTCTGAACTGCAGTCGGATGGAGTGTGGGTCATGGGGGGCATTGTGTGCCAAGTTTGGTCTTTATCGGTCTTGGTTCTGGGCCACAGTGGTCTGTGGGGAATGATGGGTTTTGAAGTAGTACAAATCCCATTATCCATGGAGGTACTTCAAGTCCCATAATCCATGGTCCACCCTCCTCCAAACTGTAGTAGAATGTAGCGTGGGTCATAGGGGCTCTGTGTGCCAAGGTAGGTTACTGTAAATTCAGGCCATACACAATGTCCCATGAGTTGAGGCCTAGTCAGGAACAGCAAGTTGATGAAGCCTTACTGTCAATTCAGGCCATACATAATGTCCAATGAGCTGAGGCGTAGTCGGGAGAATCAAGTTAATGAAGCCTTACTGTCAATTCAGAGTGTAAACAACATTCCATTAAGTGAGGCCTAGTCAGGGAAATTAAATTAATAAAGCCTTACTGTCAATTTTGGGCGTGGTCTGTGATTTGTAGGGGTGTAAATTTTCTGTGGGAAGTGAATGGGGTGTTTGTGTTTGTGCCTCAGCCCTTTGCCTTATCCTCCTCTGACAGTTTATTATGGGTCGGAATGTGCATGTTGGCTGGCCAGTACAGGAGTTATGCAAATCCGCCCTTATTGGCAGCCAATCATGTTGTCAGAATGTAGAGGCTGGGAGAGTCGTTGGCAGCCCCGGAGGATGCTGGGAAATGTAGGGTTTTTTTAACTTGTTGTTTTGGGGGCCTTTTAGATTTTGGGGGGAAAAGTTTCTTTGCTACAAACGTACCTTGCTTGAGGCCTATTTCTGTTGGCAAGTTTGGTGTTTCTGCGTTGTAAGGTTTCTCTGTTTGGGACGGTCGTTCCATGACGGGAACCCCTTTATATAATAGATTTGAAACTCTAATGACTTGCACTGTATCCCTCCCAAAGAGAAATATCTACTGTATACAGTACATGCATACAGCACATCCAGAGGGTGGCTCTCTGGATGGATGCTCTGCCTTGATGCTACAGATCTCATAAGCACTCATGCAAATGTCAGTGGAATTTCATATTTTCCAAGGCGACAGCCATGCTAGTTTGTTGCAGCAAAAATAGCAAGAGAAATGTCACAGCACCTCAAATAATTTAAAAGAAACTGTTATATTTGCATTGTACACATTTTGAATATATACTCCTCTTCTCACTTGCAAGATGGATGACTTTGGCTCCTTCCACATTGTCCCTATATCCCACGATCTCATCCCAGATTATCTGGCAGTGGAGACATATATTCCAGTTAAAAGCAGATAATCCGGGATCAGACTTTGAGATATAGGAAGGGACCTGAGGGCACATCCAGACAGCCCTTTTATTGTGGTAACTCCTGCAATAAAGAAGATGCAGGAGTTACCACAATAAAGATGACATCCTGGAAAATTCTGAATTAATTTGCCACAAAACTGTGGAAATACCCACCCCCCACTCTCCTGGCGCATCATTTCTATACAGTGGAAGAGCTCTGGCTACAGTCTACTGGAGGCTGGGTATGTTTTCCTTACTTTTCAAAGGGGTTTGGAGGCTTTGGGGTAGGGTGGTAGGGCCTCTAGATGTTCTTGCGGGCCAGTCCCACGAGAGCATCTGGACACCCACCTCAGAAAGTGCGCGCTTTCCGGGGTGTGTGCAGACAGGCCCCCAGGAACATCCATGTTTTTTAAACGCAGATGGTTCTGGGAGAAAGGCCTGTCCTTCAACAACAACAACAACAACAACAAAACTTTATTACGGTCACTGACCAGCACAAAGCGGGCACAAGCGCCCTAAGAAGAGAAGGACAACTCCCCAGTAAACAGTTATTTAAAATTAGATTACAAATCAGTATAAAGGCCTGTCTGGAACCACATGGAGTTAGCTTGTTGCTTGCAGCCATAAACAAAAGCAATAAAGCAAGAATAGGCTCTAACTAGTTTAAATCAACACAGATTTTTCCCCCAACAGTCCAAGTCTTTATTTCACCTTAAGTTTATTTCCTAACATAAAGGAACAAGTGAGCCAAATAATTTTTGACTAAAGTGATTTACTTAGGTTGGGATGTGAGCATTAACTTAATTGTTATTATTAACAAAGTTATAAATCAGGGGTGCTCATTAGGTAGCTCGCGAGCTACTAGTAGATCTTCGGCCCTCTTCCAGGTGATCTTCACCAGCTGGATGGGCGCTCTTGCCATGCGTGCACACCCTGCACGCATACGCGCTCCTGCTGCTGGCTTCTGCTCTCGCGGTGCTTCTTTCGCCTGTGGGGCATTGCAGGAAGAAGGAAGCACGAGGCAGGGCCTCTCTCTCATCCAGAAGCAGATGTGAAGCCTCCGTTTCCGGCGAGACAGGCAGGGCGGAGTGCTCCCTCTGGATGCCCCGCCTCGTGCTTTCTCCTTCCTGCAATGCCCCGCAGGCGGAAGAAGCACTGCGCGGGCAGAAAACAGCAGCAGGAGCACGCGCGGTGGCGGGAGCGCGGTTGGAGCGGGTGGCGGGGGCAGGTAGATCTTTTGGACTTGGTTGTTTTAAGAGTAGCTCGCATGCTGAAAAAGTGTGAGCACCCCTGTTATAAATGAACCAGATGAGTGACAGTGCTAAAGAGATAATAGATTCCCCAGCTGGTTCTCTACCCAAAGCTTAGTTTTTCTAGATTTTAGCAAAATGGCTATTACATTTTCTTAGAAATTTTCAAGTCACTCCTGACACGAAAAAATAGTTCCTCAGATGTTTTTCTATTGCAATTCACCATTGACTCTGTTGACTATGGCTGAAAGGCGTGGCAGCCCAACAACTTTTGTTGTTGTTGTTGTTTATGCATTCAGTTGCTTTTGACTCTTCGTGACCTCATGGACCAGCTCATGCCAGAGCTCCTCTTGGCCATGGCTACCCCGAGTTCCTTCAAAGTGAAGCCAACAACTGGAAGTCAACAACTTCTAGAAGGCCAGAATCATTTATCCTTAATTTAATTTATGTTAAAATGAAGAAAAGTGGGGCATAAAATCTGAAATAAATAGTAAAAAGTAGATTTAGACTTCAAAGGCTCACAAATGTATTATGGGATACTATGAGTGAAAAAGCTTTGTATATTCTGTAATTGCAAATCAAGAAAAGTTAGAGGGAGATACATGAATTCAAAACTCATTTACGTCTCATTTTCCAGCCCAATCTGATTCCTATTAAAAGCAACTGTCAAAACTGAATTGAAAAGAAGAGGAACAGAACTAAACAACACAGCTAGGGAAACTTTCCATCTAGTTAAATGATCTCCCTTCTGTTTATGTTCATTCAGCCTTAACATTAACACTGCTCAGTTGCACTCGTGCATTGGAATTCCTCATAGTGAGCTGGCATTTCTGGGAAAAGAAAGATTTCCAAATAATAGAATTATTTTTAAAGATCAGCTCAGTTGCCTGTTCAAGAAAATAAGGATGAACAAGTGCTTTACCAGTCTGATGCTTAGGAATAAACTTTTGATCTTGAGAAGTATTTCTTGCACAGATTAAATCTGAGGAATGGGGCATATTCATGTCCTTTGAAGCCTAAATTATTACAGGGAATAAGGAAGGGAATGCTAATTTCAAAACAGATGGGGAACCACTAGACACCCCTCCCCCCCATATTTTATTTTATTTATTGCTGTTGCCTACAAGTTACAGTTACCCTAAGGCAGGCCGGTATAGTAGTCACCAGTAAATTAGATAGGCTAAGTCTCTTGTGGACAGAAAAGGGGTTTTAACACCACACTTCCCAAGGATTAATTAGGATTGCTTTTGTGTGCCTTCACATTGTTTCAGGCTTAAGGTGACCTATCACAGAGCTTTCTTGTCAAAGAAAGGGGATTTCCCACCATTGCCTGCCAATTGGAGAGCTGAAATCTGCATCAGAAGTGGGGAAAGCTCTCTGATTGGCTGCTAAGTGCTGCAGCCCGGCCACATGGAGGAAATTCTACCAGTTGCTTGTGACGTTGGGGCCGGCTCCGCCAATCAGTGCAAAGCCCGCCCCAGCTGGGCATGCATGTGAAAAACAAAAGATAAATGTGCATTTATCTGTACCATGGCATGTCATAGCTGTCATCCTTTCTAACCAGATCAAATAAATTGCCTCAGAGGCGCCTGCTTCAACTGGTGAGACTTCTTTGATTGGGAACTTTGGGTTAAAGCTTTAAGTCTCACAAGGCATGGATTCAGTTTCCGCATTCTAGATCTCACTATCTGCAAACTACCCTAAATTGCTTGATAACAAAATGAGATGAGAACTCATCAGTGGCCACAACTGATTTGTCCCCTTTCCACCTTCTTTCTCGCTTTATTGTTCACTTTCCTAAATCTTTCCTGTACCAAGGGCACTTCTGAAAGTCTTTTTGAGAGATGCACAGATAATTCCATTTCTTTTTCTTTCTTTTTTTTTTTTACACATCATGACTCACAAAGCCTGCTTGGCCAGGCAAAATTCCAACTAGGTTAGCCAAGTGAAAAAGAAAAAAAAACAAAAATGATGTAACAACTAGAAATAGAGTAGCTATTGTTAAAACAAGAAATGTCAGTTATTTTATTATTATTATTTTACAATGATGACCTCAATAAATCCATTATTCACTCAAACTATTAATTGACTTAACCACTTAAATGTTTAATTTGCATGCTTCCCTTCCCCATGCTTGGGACTTACAGCAACGTACAATAAAATACTGTGAATACCTACAATGATAAAAGTAAAGGAAATTCAGCATGCATTCTAAATATTTAAACCCTATTTTAAAAATACTGTACTTCTTCTGTCAAAAGCCTATCAGTTGAATGAGAGATCAATACTTGAATGATTTTTTTACATGGTTCAGCTAATATTAAGGATGTCTTATACTCACATTGATCATAATTGGAATGCTCAGTGTATGTTAAGATCTCTCGCTCAGTCCTTCACTCTGGAAAATCAATGAAACATGGAATTATATTTTGTCTCAATCATGTCCAAGTCATGCAGAGTAGCTCCCTTGCCACATAGCTTTTCCCTCCACATTTGCTAAGGTTATGAACACAAGAAACTGAAAAACTGCGAATACTTTTTTTTAACCTGAGAGAACATATCCCTAGGAATTTCTAGGTCTTCCAGCATGATGTTACCTTCTATGTCTGCTGGAAATTGGCTATAGAATTGCATTGGAGGGCCTAGAAAGGTGTAATCTCTAGAAAATCTCTAGGTCTTCTATCATGTGCGGAGAAAATAAAGTAGCAATAGTGTCACATTGGAGGACCTAGATCAGGAATGGGGAATCTTTCTAACATGGGGGCCCCATGGCGGGCCAGAGTGGGGTAGGTGGGCTGGGAGAGAGGGGGTTCTCCCCAAATTCCCTCCCTGCTTTTTTCTCCTCTTCCTCTTTTCTTTCAGAGGCAGAAAGTGAAGGAAAGATGGGACAGGTTTGGATCCCAAAAGGGTAGGCCTTTATCAGGATGAGATGGCGAACCGAGAGAGAAAAAGTGTATCAATTAGACCCCGCTTTGCGTATGCCTGATATAGAATTCTAGAGCTGGAAGAGACCGCTAAGGGCCATCCAGTCCAACCCCCGCCATGCAAGAAGGCACAGCCAAAGCACTCCCAATAGATAGCCTCTGTGGAAAAGCCTCTTGAAAAGACTCCACCACACTCTAAGGCAGCCTATGCCACTCTCCAACAGCTCTTACTCTCTGGAAGTTCTTCTTAATATTTTCAGTCAAATTTCTTTGCCTGCCATTTGAACCCATTAGAGCAGCAGAAAGTTACCCCCAATGAGACACCCTTTTAAATCCTCATGTTCCCTCTCCACCTTCTCTTCTTCAGATAAACATCACCCAGGAGGAAAGGAGGAAGGAAAAATAGAAGGGAGGGAGGGAATTGAGGGAGGGAGGAAAGAAAGAAGGAAGAAAAGACAAAAAGGAAGGAAGGAAAGAGAAATAGGGAGGTAAGGAAGGACAAAGGGGTGGAAGGGAACTGAGGAAGAAAGAGGGTTGTAAGGAAGGAAGAGAGGGAAGGAGGATGGAAAGAGAGAAGGAAGAAAGAATAAGATGGTGAGAGAGAGAGAGAGAGAGAGAGAGAGAGAGAGAGAGAGAGAGACAGAGACAGAGACAGAGACAGAGACAGAGAGAGAGAGGAGGGCCTGGGAAAAGAGCCCAAGAGGCCCGTACCTGACCTAGAAATTCTCAGAGAAAACATTTTAAATCAAATCCATGAATAATCATCTCTACAAAAATAAAAACTGCAAATGTGTAAGGATGATTGTACTACATTTTTTGAAAATTTCAGAAATGTTCAATCATTGGGGTACAATCAACTGTCAGTCAGTGAAATATGCTTTTGGGATTGCAAGGGAAACTTATCCTAAAACTAGTCACAGTGGTAATTATTGGGATCTGTATTTTTAAAAGATTAATTTTTTAAAAAAAATTGAGCTTCCTACCATAACGTTTCAGTGTCTCATATGTAATGTCTACCTAGATTGCTTAGATAGCAGCAAGCTCTCTACATTAATGGGATGCGCACTGAAGAGAATGAGGGCTTTGTACTTGCCTGATTGTCTCTTCAGTCAAAGGAAGGCTTCTGCGCATTCCATTCCATTGCCCCCAATTTACAAGTGATTACCCAGCCCAAATTACCCTGCACGTCACACATGCTGTCACACACTTGACATGAAAATGTGCACTAATCAGCCACAGAATCTACTTCCTCCAAAGCATTTATGTTTGAGAATAAACACCCGTCCCAACTCAAAAAGGGAGAGGGGGGATCTTCCCTTTAAGCCTTTCTTCACATTGTCGTCATACAGTTCCTGATGCTGATTCTCTGCATGTTGAAATAAACTACGCTGCTGCCTCACTGTCTTCTGCCTGGCATTCACTTCTGCATCTGAATTAGGGTAATAGCCTAGATAGGAATGAAAGTGGAAGTGTTTCAGTCCAGGCAAAGCTATCATTTTCCAAACAATTACCCTAGTCTAGTTCTCTTTCCTTACTTTGTGTATTAGACTTAAAGTTTAATGCAGCTTCACAAATGTTTTATTAAGTAGAGGTACCCATTTAGCAGGAGACATTGCATCCTAAGGGAAACATAAGGACTTTGGGGCAAGTTTATAGAACTAGAAACCTTAGCACTGGCCGGATCCAGACAGGCCTTTATCCCAGAAGCATCTGCGTTAAAATGCAGATGTTTCTGGGGGCCTAGTAAACTGTGGGAATGGTGTCTGGACTGTATAGCGGAATAAATCCACTATCAAATTAATTCGCTACAACCCAGGGGTTTCCTGGCTTGCAGTGAATTAATTTGGGACTGTCCAGAACATCCCCGCCTATTCCTCATCCCCTGCTGCTCGCCAGGGATGGCAGAGCCCGGTGGCAGCGCCTCGTCCTTTTCTTGTTCGTCCTCCTCCACGGGCCTCGAGGGAGGCCAGCAGAGGCAGGCCTGGCCCTGGCGCACAGACCCAGCCTCACTGCCCCTGGGGGATGCCCGTCTCATCACCCTCATCGTCGGGCAGCTCAAGAGCCGCGGCTTCTTTGATGCCTTCTAGAGGGACTTCTTCGCCAACGTCCACACCAAGGTCCGCCTTGGCCCCACGCCTTCTTTCCTTCCTTCTCTCCTTCCTTTTTCCCCTTTTTCTTTCATTCTTTTTCCTCCCTCTCTCCCTCCCTTCTTTCCTTCCTCCCTCTTTGTTCCTTCCTTCCTCTTCCATTCTTTCCTTCTCTCCTTCCTTTTCCCTCCCTCTCTCCCCTTCCTTCCTCCATTCTCCCTCTTCCTTCCTTCTTCTTCTATTCTTTCCCCCCAAGTCTTCCTTTCCTTCTCCTTCCTTTCTTTTCACTTCCCCCTCTCTCCTGCTTTTCTTTTCTTCCTTTTCCATAGTTTGTTCTTTTCTTTCTTCCTCTCCCCCTCCCTCCTTTCTTTTTTTCTTCTTTCTTTCTTTCTTTCTCCCTTCCTTCCATCTTCTCTTCCTTCCCAGAGTCCTGAGCATGCCTTTTGCAGAGCCATCATTCTCCCAGGGGAATCTTTTTCTCATAGTATGTACGTATATACTCACATTTAGTTGAATCCAGTCTTAAAATATATTACATATATATTATATGGCTCTCACTGAAATAAATTTCCAAATATTTTGCTGTCATGGCTCTCTGAGTCAGAAAGGTTCCCGACCCCTGCTCTGGAGTATAGTGGAAACTCCGAAGCATCCCCTTATGTTTGTATAAGTCAGACTGGTCTGTTGTCCAGAAAGGACACCACCAGCATTACCATTTCACTGAACAGGAAAAAAAGACATGGATCATGATCATTTTGCTGCCACCACTCTAATCTGGATGAAGTGCTCCAAGCAAACACTTGGCCATTGTGGGCATCAAATGGGTTTTGGCATCAACAGAGACAACCAGGAAGAGGCTCACTTCCTCTTCCCAGTCATGTGGGTGCCACTACCGATGTCAGAACTGGATGCCTGTAGTGTACAGAAGTTGTGTGTCTTACTGGATAATATGAAAGTTGGTTAAAGCCCGATGTTTTCTTGGGCCAGCTGACCATGTGGACCACCTGCAGGTGTCACACATCCCTTGTGTGACCACTTCTAGGGCCATTTCAGATCATCTGGACTTATTACTGTAGACCAGGCTTACACAAACTGTGTCCCTCCAAGTGTTTTGGATTTCAGCTCCCAGAATTCCTGATCATTGGACAAGCTGGTTAGGGTTTCTGGCAGTTGGAGTCCCAAACACCTGGAGGGCCAGAGGTTGTGCAGGCCTGCTGCAGACTAGTAGACAAGTGTAGTCTTAGCCTATAACTTCTGGGAGAAGTAACTAGACCAGTGGTTCTCAACCTGGGGGTCCCCAGATGTTTTGGCCTCCAACTCCCAGAAACCCTAACAGCTGGTAAACTGGCTTGGAATTCTGGGAGTTGTAGGCCAAAACACCTGGGGACCCACAGGTTGAGAACCACTGAACTAGACCTTTGGTAGTAGCATACATTTATATTCTCAACTAGAATCAGCTAGCATTCTTCTCTTATTTCAGAAAGCAGGCTAAGATACATTTATTTAAACTTTTGGGATTAGATTTCCCCCAGATGTATTACTGTAAATTTATGGGGGAGGAGGGAGGCGTGTTGATAATGAAACGATATTATTTATTTAATCGTATTTGTGGGTTTTGTAACTGTGCCATTCCCAGCAAATGAAAATAGAAATAGAAATAAAAGACAAATGATATAATGAATTGTAGTCAGGTACAGTCTTAGAGTATGCATGACCCTGGGGCATTAGCAGAGAAGCACATATGTCTACAACAAATGAACAGATGCATGAATATATATATATATTTTAAAAACACAACCTATGCTAGCAAAGAAAACAACATCTGTATCCTGAATCTGTTTGGTGATGAGCAAACAAAGAACACCTGTACAAACCTTTTAAACAAACCATTGTTGGAATTTTTTTTAATGGCTGGGAGCTTACATTATAAACATAGTTATAAATGTATAACTATGTATTGTTTCTCAACCTGACTCCCTGTTTTAACAACCAGCAGCTGTGCATAACAACAGAGGTCTGAGTTTCAGGCGATCAAGGGGCTGAATTCTGACTATATGAATGTATAAGTATGCCACTTTGACAGGACCGGACGAAGGTAAAAAATTATAGTAAGCCAACCTTTTTTTGGTGCCCCCTGGGTCTTCATTGTGGTGATGATGGTGCACGCACGCGTCAGAGCACACATGCGCACAAACAGTTTGCGCATGCGTTATTGGGACCGAGTGCTTCTGGTGGAGGGAGTAGCGAACACACTCCCAAGAGGATGAAAAAAACGGGGGGACATTTTGCAGCCAGGGCGGAGCCACCCGCCTCCGGCTGCAAAATGTTCCCTGGCTTGTCCTTTTCAGCCTCTTGGGAGTGCGTTTAGCAACTCCCTCCACCAGAAGCACTCGGTCCCAATAGCGCATGCATGAAAGTTTTTCGCATGCGCTATTAAAACAGAGCAGTTCCAAGAGGATGAAAAGGACAAGCCAGGGGACATTTTGCAGCTGGGCAGAGCCTCCCACCCGTGCACTGGCCGCCCACAGCAATGCCGCGGCATGATGTGTTGAACCTGGCAGCCGCGGCCAAATGTGCCCTTGGCCACGTGGTGCCCTGAGGCAGCCGCTTACTTTGCCTCCACTAAGATCTGCCCCTGCGCTTTGAGTCCCATCAATGGGAGAAAATCGGAAAAGGAAGCAAACAACAACAACAAGTCTAGCTTATGTATTTGTAACTGCTCAACAGGATGCTAACTTCTATACAGTTAGATGCAGAGCAATGGCTTCAAACTTCAACATGGAGCCATGGCTTCAAACAACAGGAAAGGAGATTCCATCTGAACTTTAGGAAGAACTTCCTAACTGTGAGAGCTGTTCAGCAGTGGAACTCTCTTCCCTGGAGTGTGGTGGAGGCTCCTTCTATTGAGGATTTTAAACAGAGGCTGGATGGCCATCTGTTGGGAGTGCTTTGAATGCAATTGTCCTGCTTCTTAGCAGGGGGTTGGACTGGATGGCCCATGAGGTCTCTTCCAACTCTATGATCCTATGATTCTGTGATTCTAAGACACCAAGGTTTTTTGGTCAAAATAATCACACACATCCCCAAACACACACACAACCAGCAAAAACAAAATACAATGACATGAATGTGAAAGGGGTTTCCAGTTATCAAGATAGTTAGGCAAGGCTGCATTTTATCACCCTGTTGGTTTAACATCTTTGTTGTAAATATCTGTAAATCAAGATTTGACCTGAAGGAAGCATGAACATTTAAAATATGCAGATGACATTATAATGCTAGCAGAAAATACCAAGGACTTGGAAAGATGACTAAAGAACATCAAGAAAGAAGGCGCAAAGGTAGATTTACAGTTGAACATTAAGAAAACAGAAATAATGACCACAGTTGATGTATAGAACTTTAAATCAGACAATGAAAAATATTCATGATTTCCCATACCTTGGTCATTAATCAGAATGTAGACTAAAGTCGAGAAATCAAAAGTTATGTGGCAAATCTACACTGGCTGGTAAATTTGGGGTTCGTTTGTAGCCATATTACCCTCATGAATCTGTGGCAGGACAGAGTCTACACCAGTGGTTCTCAGCCTGTGGGTCCCCAGGTGTTTTGGCCTACAACTCCCAGAAACCCCCGCCAGTTTACTAGTGGTTACTAGGATTACTGCAAGTTGAAGGCCAAAACATCTGGGGACCCACAGATTGAGAACCACTGGTCTACATGGTCTACTTGAGCTGATACTGCCACTGTTGCTCCTAGACAGCTGCAAAGTTCTGTTTGAGCTCATGACCATTGTCAACTTGCCAGCAGTTGACAACAATTTAAAGCAAAGCAAGCTAAGATAAGTAAATTGAGGCTCTCATACTTGGGACATATCAGGAGTGAACATGCCTCACGTGAAAGCCTTTGATAATACAATGGTTGCTTGTATTTTCTACTAAATTCTCTTTCAAATGACAATTTCAAAGATAAAACTAGATATGAAGAATTATATCATAACTGTTTCTTCTCATATTGTTCATACATTGCAGTTGTTCATGTCATAACTGTGGAGTCTCTGAGAGTCTTGCTATAAAGGAGGAGGAAGATGGGGAGGGGAAGGCGAAGGGAGGATACGCAAACATACAAGCCAGATTTGCAAGTCACTGCTAAGCATATTTGTTGAAATTTCTGAATTCGTGTTTGTTTTATTTCAGAGCAGATCCGAAAGTAAATACCATCTATTAGCACTTCCTTGTCAATCTTCAGCTTGCTTGAGGAGATTGTACAAATTATTATCCACTGAAAATATCTTAAGGAGAATTGCCTATTTATTTTCTGCCATCTGGATCAAGTATCTGTCATGATAGCGTAAATGTTTGTGATGTTAGGTGAGATCATATTGAGATCTGGCAAAGACACATTTTGAGATGAGGAGAAAATAACCTGCTGTAGTACATTGATATTTAATGGGCTTAGCCTTAGTTAGACTCCTAGTACTTTAAGTCAGAGCAATCTGATGTGAAATCTTCCTGCTGGTGAGTGCGGTGTGCATCAAATCATTCTTGTGTTGACTTTGACTATTGAAGAGACTTAGCACGCACCCAGATGAGTACAGGCAGTGTTTGTTGCTCTCTGGCATGGAGAAGTTCCACAACTATGCCCTTGTAATGCCAGTGGATTAAAGAACCTTGTGTGACTTTTTTTTTTTCATATAGATTTTTATTTGGTTTTTTTAACAGGGATATGTGGGGAGGTGGGGAGGTGGTATTTACATACACAGACATGTAGTGAAACAGATCTATCTATGACAATACCTGACAAAAGGGCAGTGGGTTGGGAGGGTGGGGGGGTGGGGGGGGTGGGGGTGGTGGGGTGGGGGGGGGGTGAGACTTCCCGAGGGTTAGTCCGAGAGATTATTTCTGAATAGAAACGGTTCCTCCTATGTGGTAAGATAATGATCCTGGTGACTCAAATTACAGTTCATTTAGGTCTATTCTGATGTTATTTTCCTTGTTTTGCAAGTATTTTCCGAAGTCCGTCCAGTCGGTTCCTCTTTTTCCATTATTCATTCTTTGCCAAAGGGAGTCCATCTGTATTATATCCATTACTTTCAGAATCCATTCTTCCACGTTCGGCGTTTTGCTCCTCCTCCAGTGCCTAGCTAGTGTTATCCGGACACAAGTACTTAATATAAAGAACACTTTATCTTGATTTGGGTTTAATCCCTCCACCATACCCAGCAGGTATCCTTGTGGACCCGGGTCAAATTTGACCTTCAGTATCTTTTGCAATTCATTGTGTACATTTTCCCAAAATCTTCTCACTCTTTTGCAGTACCACCACTGGTGCATGAAAGTTCCCACTTCTTTGCTGCATTTCCAGCATCTGTTGGAAACGTGATTGCCAAATTTTGCAATTTTAGACGGATACAGGTACCAACGGTACTGCATCTTGAACCAGTTTTCAGCTATTTCTGTTGTTGGACTGTACTTAAGTTTCTTTTGCCAAATTTCCTCCCACCGTTGGAGTAGGATGGAGTGGCCTAAATCCTGCGCCCACTTTATGTGGCACTCTTTAATTTGTTCCTCCTCCATACTCCATCTAAGAAGGATTTTGTACAGTGTGCTGATAATTTTCTTTGGTCTTTTAACTGCTGGTTCCCATAGCTGGTCTTCCATGAAGCCCATTTTCTTGTCGATTTTGAATCTTTCATGCACCTGGTGGTACTGGAACCATGCAATCCCTGGATGCTCCTGCCTGATTTCTTCCAATGTCTTTAATTCTCTACTGCCTGTGCTGGTTTTTCTCAGTAATTGCCTATAAGTTAGCCAGTTTTTACTGTCTATTAGTTCTTTTTTGTGGCAGGCCTCCACCGGGGATACCCATAACGGTATTTGTCTAAAGAGTCTGCCCTTATACTTCTCCCATGTTTTTATCAATGCTGTCCGTACGAAGTGTTGGCTGAAGTTTTTTTTCGGATTTTCTTTTATCATATATCAAGTAAGCATGCCACCCCGCGCGGAGGTCATGACCCTCCAAGAACCTTGTGTGACTTAGGACCTCATCACATTAATATTGGGGAATGCTAAACCTGTATGCAGGGGCGGATCTTAGTGGAGGCAAAGTAAGCGGCCGCCTCAGGGCGCCACGTGGCCAAGGGCGCATCCAAGGCTGGGAGCCATGCCCCCAGGGAATAGAACAGGGAAAATGGAATAGAATAAGAATAGAGCAAGGAACATGGTGGGAAGGAAGGAAGGAATATATATGTGTGTGTGTGTCATGGGCCAACTTTGGCCCTCCATGTGTTTTGGACTTCAACTCCCACAATTCCAAACAGCCAGTAGGAAGTCCAAAATACCTGGAGGGCCAAAATGTGTCTAGGCACCCCATCTCTCTCTCTCTCTCTATTTATATTTATATTTATATAAAATTGATTGGTTGTGGGGCGCCAAAATACTGTTCACTTGCCATTTAAAATTACCTAGGTCCGGCCCTGCCTGTATGCATCTGGTTGTTCATAAGGACTGGATGCATACTCTATTGCAGGCCTGCACAGCCTGTGGCCCTCCAGCTGTTTTGTCCTCCAACTCCCAGAAGCCCTAGCCAGCTTGTCCAATGGCCAGGAATTCTGGAAGTTGGAGGACCACAATACAGGCCTGCTCTATACACACAGGATGCATACAAATCCCATCATATCCTTTTCATATGTTTTGAAATGTATCTACTTTGACTCATCACACCACAAAACACTTGCTCCTTCCAATCCATTTGATGTCCCCAGACATCACTCTCTGACCATTTCCCCCAATTTTGGGGGGTAAATATTGTAGTTATATAGTCTGGAAGTCTCTAAATTTTGCAGATTCAGTGTTTAAAAATAAAAAAAGAAATCTTTAATTAATAAATAGCCTTTTTGGAGGTCTTTCACCAACAACCACTGAAAGAGAAATGGTGGCTGCTTCTCAGGGTCAGCAGAATCCGCCCCCAAGGAGATGTCACATCACAGCTGATGGAATGCATATGGGATGTAGGATCGCACAGATCAGCTGCACCTCAGAATTAATTTAAGGTAAAAAACACAATTTCAATTTGTGTTCAGAGCCCCCAGTGGTGCAACAGGTTAAGCCCTTATGCTGGCAGGACTGCTGATCGAAAGGTCAGCGGTTTGAATCCAGGGAGTGGGGTGAGCTCCTATCTGTCAGCTCCAGCTTTTCATGTGGGGACATGAGAGAAGCCTACCACAGGATGATAAAACACCCAGACGTCCCCTGGGCAACATCCTTGCAGACAGCCAACTCTCTCACACCAGAAGCGACTTGCAGTTTCTCAAGTTGCTCCTGACACGGAAAAAAAAAAATCTTGTGTTCCATTACTCCATTTCTGACACTTTTTGCAGGCGTTTACCAACAGGTTGCTGATGAAAGGGAACAAATGTCATGTGGTGGGACCCATTGGGAATTGCATGCAAACGAGCTCAGAAATGGCATATATGCTAATGTGATGAGGTCCTAAGCTGTGCGAAAAAATGAGCATTGCTAGTTTTTTTTAGATAAGAATATGTATTCTTATCTAAAGCTGTTTCCTTGCTATTGAGCCAATACAAACTTGATGTACTTAAAAACCACCAAAGCAGGCTTAAAGAAACAACCATGTGTAGTCTGCACGACAGACTAATAGTAGGTAAGCACACCTGCTCAAAATGTTAGTGTCAATACTTCTCAGCCAGAAGACAGCAGCCAGCCATGGCATATATCACGCATGAGTGCTTTCCAGATGGAGCTCTCCTCAGGCTACCAACCAACCAGCATTGTGCAGGTAGTCCATCTTTTTCTCTTTGACACATCTATTTTTCTTCTAAGAAAAATATTGTGAAAAATGATGGGGGAAGAAGAGACAGCAGCTGAAACTGGTGCTGCCTATATCAGTGGGGCAGCCAATATAATGAAAAGCCTGGGAGTGATCCTGGACGAAAAACTAACAATGGAGGCCCAGATCCAGGCTGCAGCCAAAGGCGCCTTTTTCCATCTCCGTAGGGCACGACGGCTGGCCCCCTACCTACCACCTGAGGCGCTGAGAACCGTGGTACATGCCACCGTTGTCTCGCGCCTGGATTACTGCAATGCCCTGTACGCGGGCCTCCCCCTGTCCACAACCAAGAGGCTAAAACTCATCCACAACGCAGCGGCCAGACTCATCTCTGGGTCATCAGTGAGGGACCACATTTCCCCTATTTTAAAAGATCTCCACTGGCTGCCCCTAGAGTTCAGAGTGCTCTACAAACTTTTGGTGCTCACTTTTAAAGCACGGCATAACATTGGGCCAGCCTACCTGAGCGCCCGGCTGACGGTCCAACGCAGCGAGAGGCCAGCACGTGCCATAAACGGTGATCGGATGACCATCCCTGGGGTGCGAGAGGCTCGGCTGGTAGAGACCCGGCGGAGAGCTTTCTCCGTGGCGGCCCCCATGATCTGGAACTCACTGCCACCCGCCCTCAGAGCCACTTCGACCCGGACTAGGTTCCTGTCAGACCTGAAAACCTGGCTCTTCCGCCTAGCGTTTGGAGCCTGATCGGTACCTTGAATGACTGAGCCTCTCCTTGCCGTCTGTATCTATGTTTTTAAATTTGATGTACATTGATGTTTTGGGGGGTTTTTAAATGATGTAAGTCGCCCGGAGCACCGGTGGTGGAGGGCGACTCACAAATATTAAAGTATTATTATTATTATTATAATCTGGATTGTAGCCTGTTGTATAAATGCTATACAACAAGCACCTATACTGTTAAATTAAAGCAGTTTGACACAAATTTAATTGCAACTGTTCAATTGTAAGGAACCCTGGGAGTTATCGTTTTACAAGATCTTTAGCCTTCTCTCCCTGCCACAAAATGTTGGTGTCCCACCAAACTGCAAACCCCAGGATTTCATAACAACGAACAATTAAAATGGCATCAAACTGCATTAATTCTCTAGTGTAGGTGCACCTGGTGTTGTAGAACCTATTATTATTATTACTACTTGAAACACAAATAGATTAGTACACAGCAAACAAGGTCACTCTGCTGACTGTTGTATTGGATCACACGCCGGACACTTCCCAAGTGTCTAGGACTGTGTGGTGTATTGGCGAATAATGCATTCAGATCCCAATAGGGTGGCCTTTTGTAGCTGTCAGATGGTAATTTTGTCAGCGCCGATTGTGATTAAGTGCAGGCCAAGGTCTTTAGGATCTGCACCCAGTGTGCCGATCACCACTGGGATCACTTTTACTGGCTTGTGCCAGGGTCTTTGCGGTTCGATCTTTAAATCCTCGTATTGTGTCAGCTTTTCCAGTTGCTTCTCTTCAATCCTGCTGTTATCTGGGATTGCAACATCGACGATCCATACTTGGTTTTTAAATAATATTATTATCTTTATCTCTCTTATTCTTTTTTTGGAGAGGGTATGGTTTCATCATGTTCAACTACTACTTAAAATGTTACACTGAACTCAAGCAGATTTGTTACCATGCAAACATCAGAGCCACCAATGTCTGTTGCAGGAAGATGGACTTCTTCTAAAATCCTGCAAACAAGGCAGGGCCTGGCAGAATAAAAGCCTCTCGTGCGAGAAAGGTTGCTGACATGGTTTGGAAAGTAGGTGTGAGATGGTGTGAAGATTCAGAGTTTTCCCAGGCAGGAAAACTCGATAACACTTTAATTGATTTTCCAAACAAAAAGACATAAAGAGAGCCATAAAGGAAAACATAAGCTTTTGTGGACAACAGTTTTATCCGAGGCTAGAGATTCCCCCCTAGTTAGATTCAAATCAACAGATTTCATGTGACTTTAGAAACTAAGCAAGGTCAGACGTGGTTAATACTTATCTGTCCGAATGCAGCTCTCCCTATGAACCATCAAGATGCTTAAGATCATCCGGAGAGGCCCTGCTCTCGGTCCCGCCTGTTTCGCAGGCGCGCCTGGCGGGGACGAGAGACAGTGCCTTCTCAGTGGTGGCTCCTCGGCTTTGGAACTCCCTTCCTAGTGACATCAGATCGGCCCCCTCCCTCCTGACATTTCCTAAGAAAGTCAAGACTTGGCTTTTCGAGCAAGCATTCGCAGACGAACTTTAATCGAGATCAAGGATTAGTATGATGACGAAACGGAAACCGATTTTAAGATTGTGGAGCTGAGATTTGTATTTTGTAGTTTTTAACTGTTAATTTTATATGTTTTTAAATGACTGTTTTTATCTTGTGATGTATTGTATATGGGCACTTGTTGCCGCTTGTTCACTGCCTTGAGTCGTCTTCGGGCTGAGAGAGGCGGTATAGAAGCATGGCAAATAAATAAAAAATAAATACTTAGAGGGGAATCACCAAGGAATATCACTTCTGGCAAAACCACCTCGGAGTATTCCTTAAGCAAACCCTGTGAAATTCATGGAGTTGTCATGAATTGATAGGGGGCTTGAAGACACAGACACACACCCATTAAATGGTAGAATTCAAAGCCATAGTTGTGTTATTCTGGAATATCAGTATGCAAAGCGATCTTGCTGCACCTTACAAACTAACTTGATGCATCTCAGGAAGTAGGCTCGGTCTAAGGGTACATCTGCAAAGTAGAATTAATGCAGCATGACACAGTTTAAGTGCCATGGTTCAATGCTAGAGAATTGTGGGAGGTTGCATTTTTAAAAGTATTTTTTCCAAGGTCTTTAGCTTTGTTTGGCCAGAGAATGCTGGTGTCTCACCAAACTTCCATAGCATTGATCCATGACAGTTAAAGTGGTGTCAAACTGCATTTATTCAGTATAGATGCACCCCAGTCTAAGAAAGCTTGTGCTAACAATGTCTCACCGGCAGGCATGTAGCTGGGGGGGGGGGGGCTTAGGGGGCTCCAGCCGTCCCCCCCCCCAAATTCTCAGGGTGGTCCGCGAGAAGGCCTTACTGGTACATTATTTAAACTGTTATGTTTATTCATATCATGATCTGATCACCATGCTCATTATATCCCACATTCATGTGGTTATTGGGATAACAATACAAAAGGTTTGGTAGGGTAGTCCCTCTCTTACTCAGACTCAGTCCCTCCCGAATCAAACTCAGCCCTCCCCGAATCAAAATCCTGGCTACGGCCCTGCTCACCGGTAGTCTCTAAAATGCTATAATATCTCTTTGAATACGACAGTGGTGGTATTGCATCTTCTGGAGGGAAAGAGAGAGAGAAAGATAAAGAGAGGTAACTCAGAGGAGAAGCTTCTCTCAAATTCAGGGAACATCTCCATGAATCATAGAATCATTGTGTTGGAAGAGACCTCGTGGCCATCCAGTCCAACCCACTGCCAAGAAGCAGGAAAATCACATTCAAAGCACCCCCAACTGATGGCCATCCAGCCTCTGTTTAAAAGCCTCCAAAGAAGGAGCCTCCACCACACTCCGGGGCAGAGAGTTCCACTGCTGAACAGCTCCCACAGTCAAGTTCTTCCTCGTGTTCCAGTGGAATCTCCTTTCCTGTTGTTTGCAGCCACTATTCCGCGTCCTAGTCTCCAGGGCATCAGAAAACAAGCCTGCTCCCTCCTCCCTATGACTTCCCCTCACATATTTATACATGGCCATCATGTCTCCTTTCAGCCTTCTCTTCTGCAGGCTAAACATGCCCAGCTCTTTCAGCAGCTCCTCATAGGGCTTGTTCTACAGACCCTCCTGATCATTTTAGTCACCCTCCTCTGGCCACATTCCAGCTTGTCAACAATTCCCTTCAACTGTGGTGCTCATTACTGGACACAGTATTCCAGGTGTGGTCTACTGTCATCCTGGAACCAATGGAGGAAAACAGTCCAAACTTCCCAAACTGTCCCAAACAACGCACAGGCAGTCTCCGAGTTACAAACATCCAACTGACAACAACGTATGTGTAAGGAAGTGGAGAGAGACAACAGAAAGTGAGAGAAATCTACCCCTCGGAAGAGAAATTCATTCCTGAAAGAATTATCATGGGGAAAAAGATGAAGCTTTCTCACCAATCCCTGTTTCCACAAGCCAAATTTTTGGAAGTACCATGATCACAGGGACAAAAAGTGAGACGAGAGCTTCTGAACAAGGACAGAGATGGCAAAACAAACTCCACATGATTGTTAACCCTTCCCTAGGCTATCTAAATATATAGATAGATAGATAGATGGATGGATGGATATCTAGATCAGTGTTTCCCAACCAGTGTGCCGTGGCACATTAGTGGCACACTGTGAGCGATCATCAGGTGTGCCGTGGGAAATTGGAACCTCCAAGACCCTTTCTTCCCCCTCCTGCCGAACACTTTTTCTTCTCCACTTGGGCTCCCTTCTTCCCAGCCTCGCTCTGCTCACTTTGCTCTGGGGTGAGTCTGCGCAGTAGCGCCCACACAGGTCACGTCTTCCTCCCCCCCTCCCCTCCTGAACACGCTCACGCTGCCCCCTCTGATCAAAATGGCTGCAGAAGCGGCAGTGCAGAAGAAAAACTAAGTGTTCAGCAGGAGGGGGAAGAAAGGGAGCGAAGGGGAAGGGGGAGGAAGAGGTCTCTGTCGAAAGCTGGCATGGGCAAACTTGGACCTTCCAGGTGTTTTGGACTCCAACTCCCACCATTCCTAGCAGCCTCAGACCCTTTTTCTTTTTCCCCCTCAGCCACTTAAGCAGGAAAGGGCCTCAGGCTGTTAGGAATGGTGGGAGTTGAAGTCCAAAGCACCCAGAGGGCTGAAGTTTTCCCATGCCTGTTTTAGGGACCTTAAAGTGGTGAGCCTCCTTCCAACATTGTGATTCTGGATAGAAAACAAACAACAACATAACATAATATTGTTTGAGTCCACAGTGCTCTCTGGGTGTAGGTGAACTACAACTTCAAAACTCAAGGTCAATTCCCAAGCAAACCCTTTCAGTACTTTCTGTTGGTAATGAAAATTCAATATGCTAAGTTTGGTTCAATTCCATTGTTGCAAGAGTTCAGGATGCTCTTTGATTGTGTGTTAACTATAAATCCCAGAAACTGTAACTCCCAAATGTCAAGGTCTATTTTCCCCAAACTCCATCTGTGTTCACATTTGGGCATATTGAGTATTCATGCCAAGTTTGGTCCTGATCCAACATTGTTTGAGTCCATAGTGCTCTCTGGATATAGGTGAACTACAACTCCAAAAGCCAAGGTCAATGCCCACCAAACTCTTCTAGTATTTTCTCTTGGTTATGGGAGTTCTGTGTGAGAAGTTTGTGTCTTTCTGCCATTCCTGCCAGGATATCTATGTTGTGTTCATCGAAACAGGCCCAGGTTTCACACTGAGTGTATAAATACATTTAAAAACATATTAACTATATGTATGACTGTGTTAGAGTGTCATTTTGGGTCATTTTGGTTGGTGGTGTGCCCCAGGATTTTGTAAATGTAAAAAATGTGCCACGGCTCTAAAAAGGTTGAAAAACACTGATCTAGATAATAGATAGATAGACTTTTAAAAATACCTGTTCCAAATTGCATGTAAATTCAACTTAAAAACAAACCTACACAATGTATTGTTGAAGGCTTTCATGGCCAGAATCACCGAGTTGTTGTAGGTTTTTCGGGCTGTTAGGGCCAGCATTCCCTCCTGACGTTTCGCCTGCATCTATGGCAGGCATCCTCAGAGGATGTGAGGTCTGGTGCCTCACCAAACTACAACTTTCATGATTCCATAGCATTGATCCATGACAGACTTCCCAACCTCTGAGGATGCCTGCCGTAGATGCAGGCGAAACGTCAGGAGGGAATGCTTCTGGAACAGGGCCATACAGCCCAAAAAACCTGCAACAACCCAAACCTACAGCTCTTCTCTTGTTCCTAGGTTGGGGACTACCAACTCCCCTCCTGCCTGTGCTGGAAGGGAAAGGAATGCCTCTTCCAAGGGACAAAAGTGAGCTTGGCCACACACCCATGTGCTCGTTTGCTCAGGAGGAGTGTTCTTCCTTCCAAGAGTTTCCCCATGAGAACAGCCACCTCCTCTTCGGATGGGGATGGAGAAAGGAGGGAGGGAGGGAGGCGGAGAGCCTGCCAAGGTGGCTCAGCCTCCTCGGCGTTTCTTGGCGGCCCCTTGCCTTGCCTTGCCCGGACCCTCCTCTTTCTTCTTCTTCTTCTCCCCCTTCCCCCCTCTGAGGCGCCTCCCGCTATTCTCGTAGGTGGGAAAAGAAGAAGGAGAGGAGGAGGAGAGCCGTCAGAAGGTCGGGCGGAGAGGTGCCTTCCTTCCAAGATGCGGGCTCCGCTGCGCTGCCTGGCCGCGGTGGGGCTGCTCCTGCTCCTGTCCTGCGGCCCAGGTGAGTCCGAAGAGGGGCACAAAGAGGAGGGCAGGCAGGGAGGCAGGGAGGGAGGGAAGGAGGAAGCCCCCAAGCACCACCTAGAGAGGGACTAGGGAGGGAAAAGTGGTGGAAGGGCTTGGCAAGGAGAAGGGCGCCCGGGGGCGGAGGAGGGGAGCGGAGCCTGCCAGGCACGGCCCCCCACTCTTGGGGGAATTGAGGGGATTTTTACAAAGTTGCGATTAATTAAACATTACAGAGGTTAGGTCAAGCAGAAAATAGAAAACCACACGATGGTAAAATAAAGAGAGAGAGAGACAGACAGACAGACAGACAGAAAGGAAGAGAGAGGGGGAGAGAGAAAATGACAGAGAGAAGGAAGGAAGGAAGGAAGGAAGGAAGGAAGGAAACAAAAAACAGGAAGGAAGCTAGGAAGGAAGGAAGGAAGGAAGGAAGAAAAGAAAAACAAAAAGAACAGGAAGGAAGGAAAGAAGAAAAGGAAGAAAGCAAGAAAGACAGGAAGGAATACAGGAAGAAAGAAAGTCAGGAAGGAAGGCCCCTGACCTGGAAGAGTGGACAACAAAAGCACTTGATCTTATCCAGATGGACTCTCTCTCTCAGGATCTGAACAATAAGAAAAACAGGATGGACTGGACGGACTTTAAAAACTACTTGCAGAATAAAAAATATAATTTCGTCATAGACTTAAATGACCCATAAGAGAAGGTTATATGACATGGTATAACCTGATCGTATAAAAGTTTTTTTTATAGTAACAATATTAATTTTTCTTTTCTTTCCTTACCATATAAATTACACATATATACTGAAACCTTGTGATACTCTTGGGAAGTCCCTTTTTAACCGCCCCCCAACCCCCTCCCGTTCCCCAAACCCGGTATCCTGGTACTCCCTCACCTCTCCCTCCCCTCCCAGCCTCCCGCAACCTGTTTCTGTAAATATTGAAAGGTGCAATAAAAAACTTATTTTTAAAATAAAAAAGTCAGAAAGGAAGGAAACAAAAAAGACAGGAAGGAAGCTAGGAAAAAAGGAAGGAAGGAAGGCAGAAAGAAAGACGGGAAGGAAACAAAAAAAGACAGGAAGGAAGCTAGGAAAGAAGGCAGGCAGGCAGGAAGGCAGGCAGGCAGGCAGGAAGGAAGGCAGGCAGGAAGGCAGGAAGGAAGGAAAGAAAGAAACTGCAAGTTGCTTCTGGTGTGAGAGAATTGGCCATCTGCAAGGAGGTTGCCCAGGGAATGCCCAGATGTTTGATGCTTTACCATCCTTGTGGGAGGCTTCTCTCATGTGCCCGCATGGGGACTGGCAGAGGGAGCTCATCCACGCTCTTCCCGGATTCAAACCTACAACCTGTCAGTCTTCAGTCCTGCTGGCATAAGGGTTTAGCCCATTGTGCTATTGGGGGCTCCTTTTAGTTAACTCACAAAGGGGGCTAAATGCCACCTGTGGGTAATTTTGAAAGAGGATTTGTAAATTAACATGACATCTGTGTGTGATGCAATTACTGACAGTTAAGGTGAGATTGGTGCTGTAGCTTTATACATTCAGTTGCCTTTTTTTGGCCATGCTTGTGTCATCTCTTTCCGTTTCCTGCCTTCTCTTTTTCTAGGCACTACATCCAGTCGTAATTTGGAGGGTAAACTCTTTGGTGGCCTCCCATCACCATCAAAGACAGAGCCTTCAAACTCTTTAGGAAAGGGTAAGTCCAAAGCTTCCAGAAATATGGCAATTAAAGCTTCATTGGTTGCAATCCAAGCTCTCCCTTTTTCAATATTGCAATATTAAATGGGAAGTCCCATTAATAACTAATTCCCACTTCATTTGATGGCTCAAACTCTGTAAAAGATAAAGGTTTCTCCTTGACATTAAGTCTAGTTGTGTCCGACTCTGGGGGTTGGTGCTCATCTCCATTTCTAAGCCATAGAGCCAGCGTTGTCCGTAGACACCTCCAAGGTCATGTGCAACAGCACACCAGAGCACCAGAGCAGTACCTATTGATCTACCCACATTCACATGTTTTCAAACTGCTAGGCTGGCAGAAGTTGAGCCTAACAGCAGGAGCTCCCCCTGCTCCCCCGGATTCAAACTGCCAGCCTTTTTGGAACTCTGTACATCTTCTTAATTTTAAAGATCGCAATGCAACTGACAGTCATCAAACACAAGGCACTTAGGAATTGTGTTTTCATTGAGGCTTTTTGCATTTCCAAGAGCTTACAGTTTTGGGCCCTGTGCTCTGTATTAAATTGTCAATTTTTGAGTTGATATGTTGAAAAATGAACAGAATTCTGCCAGAGATTATTATTAGAGCTATTATATCTAAGTCCTTTCCTTCTCCCTGGAACTCTCCAGAAACATAACTTTGGTCTTTGGTGTCTGTTTTCTCCGATCTCCACCTTTCTTTTCAATATACTTGTCAGATGTTCAAGTTGACATTCCTGGTTTAGGCGCCAATCAAGTTCTAGGATAAATGATACACAAATTGTATGGATTTAAGTGCTAGTGAAGTGATAGATAATGTATTTTATGTTTCTGGACTAGTGCTGTCAACTAGTCCAGATGAATGATGTGTGGTAATGATATCACAAATTACCCACCTATTTTGTAGACAGAAATAGGCCTGGTTTATCCATTAAAAATGGTTCAAAACTCGTTCTGGATGTAGGGGGCGCTGGCGCTTCGAATCTGAATGACTTCCTAAATTTTCTGGGAAAATTTCAAAGAAGGACCTGGGGCAGGAGCCATGTTAAACTCAGTTTGGAAGCAGATTTCTTCCTTTCCACATCAGCCAATTCCTTTCCGAAAATGGTGGCGGTGGCTTCGAAATGGCAAATTCACTTCCAGGTTGCTTACATGGCTTCAAAACTGCTTCAAAAGTGAATTTAATTCGAATTCATTCCGATTTTACAAAGATTCCAACGAACCTAACCAGGCCTAGACAGAAACAGCTTTTCCTTCTTCTCCTTCTCCAACTCCTTCTTCATATACCAAAAGAGACAACATTTTTGCCCACAGTTTTTCATCTGAATGCTGTTTTGTTTGTGCGCACGCACCTCTTGGAAAGTTACATGTTAAAACCTTATGCCATGAATGTAAGATAGCTTTTATGTATAGTGTTCCCTCGCTACTTCGCGGTTCGCTTATTGTAGACCTGCTGTTTCGCGGATTTCAAAAAATATTAATTTAAAATATATATCATGGTATTTTCTCTGTTTTGTGGGATTTAGCTGCCGCCGCTCAGTCCTCCCTCCCTCCAGCCTTGAAGGGCCTTTCCTTCCTTTCCTTCGCTTTATTTGAAGTTTATAAATACTTAAAATAGTATGTAACCACTATTATTAAAATAAATAGAGTGTCTCTACATTGCAGTTTTTCACTTACTGCGGGAGGACCTGGAACGTAACCCCAGAAATAAGCGAGGGAACACTGTACAGGGGTTCCTTTTCTTTTGTTGGTGTACCAGTACCACATTTTGCTATGCTTAAGATAAAAGTCATAGAAATACTTTGTCACCTTCCCGAGTTAGTACCTCTGCTCTCTTTACTGCCCCAAAGGTACTAACTTTGGTCATATCTGTGTTCTGTTCTGGGCATCACAAGTGAAGGATATTGACAAGCTGGAAGATGCCCACAGAAAATCAACCACAGTAGTCAAAGTTCTGGACACCAAGCCTGGTCACCAATGCCTTAAGGAATTAGTTATGTTTAGCTTGGAGACGACTGAGAAGTGACATTATAGCAATCTTTAAATAGGGATTTCATGGAGCCAAATTGTTTCCTGCTGCTCCAGACTGGTAAGCTGACACATGAATTCAAATTATGAGAAAAGAGACTCCACCTGAACAATAAGAAATTTGTGATTGTAAGGACCTTTTCAACAGTGGAAGAGATTGCCACAGAGGTTATGGCTTCTTCCAAGAGTGCTTTAGTTGTATATTAGTTTCCAGGCACAATTCAAAGTGCAGGTTAGCACCTATAAAGCCCTATACGCTTTGGGTCCAACCTATTTTTGAGACTGCATCTCTTTTTATGAACTGATGTGGACCCTGAGATCTGCTGGGTAGGCCTCTCAGTTCCAAGATTATCACAGGTGCGACTAGTGGGGACGAGAAAGAGGGCCTTCTCAGTGGTTGCTCCTCGGCTCTGGAATGCCCTCCCTAGAGAGATTAGATTACCCCCAACTCTCCAAACCTTCCAGTCTAACTTAAAAACATGGCTATTTAAATGGGCCTTTGACCTGGAGTAGTGTACTATGGTTGTATATAATGACATTGACCACTGTTGCTTGGCATTTAGTTTGTGATTGAAGAAGCCCAATGACCCATAGGTTTGATTGTGTTTTATAAATTTTAAACTCTTAATTTTATCAGTTGATATCTATTCTTTTTATATTCACTTAATTTATGTATTGTTTTGGTGCTATGTAATTTTAGTTTTATGTACGGCACCTTGAGTGCTTTTGTGAGCTGCTCCGAGTCCCTTCGAGGAGATGGGGCAGGGTACAAATAAAGTGGTTGTTGTTGTTGTTTGTTATTTTCTTGCATAGCAAGGAGTTGAACTAGATGTCCCTTGTGATATTTTCTGACTCTAAGATTAAAGCACAGCTGATTGTTGAAAGATTCTTGAGGTATCTACATCATAGTAATATTGAAAATCTCTTTTCATCACTTGGTTTTATAAACATAGGCAACTGTTGATGTTGTTCAGTCTTTAAAAATAATGGGGCCCTAGAAAACCCATGTATGCACCATTTCCAGGTTCTCAACCTGGGGTCCCCAGATGTTTCTGGCCTACAACTTCCAGAAATCCCAGCTGTTTGGATTTCTGGGAGTTGAAGGCCAAAAACATCTGGGGACCCCAGGTTGAGAACCACTGCTAGATCTATTAGGATGCTTTAAGGACAAAACTTAACAATTTGAAAGAGAAAACTGGTTTCATTAGTTTGACTATATTGATAGATGAAACACCCCTATTGTGTGGATGGCTTTTAAATTGGCAAACCAAAAGAAGGGGGCTCTAATATTTCCTAAACTTAACAGAGTTTTTGTTTATATACAGGAGTATCTTGCTTTTATTGCAGGCTCACCTTCATCAATACATCTAACCAGATTTGTAACAGTATTTTTTTTAAAGTGAACTTTTGAATTTTATTTCGTTTACTTGATTTTTTTAATTCCTTTAGGAGTTTCCAGAGGAAATAAACTGAAACTGATGCTTCAAAGACCAGAAGGTAAGTCTGATTTGTCTTAGCTGTGACACCATCAATGAGATGTTACTCGGCCATTATAATAGCAGCTAAGCAATGCAGGAACTACACATCTTGTCAAAATGTTGTTTCCTGAAGCTCAGTTAGCTGCTTCTGAACTGCAAAGTACGTAGTAATAAGAGGGACAAATGTGCTTTCAAAAGAACCCTTTGCAGTTTAATGTCTTCTGCTTGGCTCTTCCAATCCACTGGCTATACTTTGCCCACCTCTGCCCTAAAATTGTTTCCTATCACTACCTGGAAGTGAAGCCAGACTTACCGGTAATAAATGTGAAATGCCTTCTTCACAGGTCTGTTGACACACACACTCTTCTCTAGTGCCCCTGGGTACTTCCACTTTTTTCACATAATAAATGAATGTTTATTTGTTGAACAATTGTGGGGTCACCCATGCTGGATATGATTCTGCTACTTTTATGTTGCATTATGGCAGTGGTTCTCAACCTGTGGGTCTCTGGGTGTTTTGGCCCACGACTCCTAGAAATCCCAGCCAGTTTACTAGCTGTTGAGATTTCTGGGAGTTGAAGGCCAAAACATCTGGGGACCCACAGGTTGAAAACCACTGCATTATGGGATGTGTGTGTGTGTGTAGTGGTGGGTATATCTATTAACAGGTATAATTACAGTGAATGACCTCCCCAATCCATTGTTTGTATTTCAATGTTTAATTCCTGTAGCCAACTATTCACAGCTGAGCAACAAATATATGCTCCTTTTGGGATTCTGTGCCTGACATCTCCCTCTTCGTACACTAAACACAAAATCAACAGAGGCTGGATTTTATTGCTTTGATCACATTGTGTGCAGTGAGATGCACATTCTATGTTTATCTTCATGAGTTTGTTTTCTATTTGTGTGTGAGATTGATTTTGGCATGTCACTAGACTATTTTGTCATACACCCCTATTTCCTTTTCATACTTTCTAGATTTCACATGAATTTTTGCTATCCTGGCACACTGTCTTGCAGCATAGTTCTGATTATTTTATCACAATCACTATTATTATTATTGTATTGTATTGTATTGTTGAAGGCTTTCACAGCCGGAATCACTCAGGTGTTGTGTGGCTTCCAGGCTGTATTTCCTGGTCGAAAATGCCAGCCACAGATGCAAGCAAAACATCAGGAGAAGATGCTGTTAGAACATGGACATAGAGCCTGGAAACAACAGAACACTGCAATGGTGCTACCTTGTCGTGGCTTAACTGCTCCAAGTTTGCTGAGAGCTGTGCAGCCGGTAGTGTAACTACCAGCAGGTCCAACCAAGTCAGCATGGTCTCAGCTAAGGGTGGAACTAAGAGCACCTAACCCATTAGCACTATGGAGAAACAAGCCAAAACGAAGTCTATACTGGCTCGGTCAAATCCCAGGATAAAAAGGACCGCGGTGGATGCTGCTGATTCTGGACATCCATCGACAACTGAGCTACAGAATCAAAAAACAAATGAACAATCACAGAAGCGGCAGAAATATACAATGTCAGAAAACCACACTATTACTATTACTACTACTACTACTAGTAGTGGTAGCAGTATCCCACTATATCCCTCTGAAAACAAAACCCAAAGGCACTAACAGCAAAAGCAAAATAATATACAATTTAAAATCAAGATAACGTACAAACATTAAAATAGAATTAAGCAGCAAAATTATTAAAAATAAACCCTTAGAACCTATTATAAACCCATTCACATAGCTCCACAGCACCCCCTGGCTCTTAAAAACTTTATCCTTTAAAAACCTACCTGAATAAATATGTTTTTGCCTGCCACTGGAGGGAGAGCAAGGAGGGGGCCATTCTGGCTTCCCTGGGAAGAAGGGAGTTCCAGAATATACTCCCCACTTTCTAGTTTTAACCCTAGTCTTTTGACATGTTAGCACTGAGCCATGTCACTTTTCTCGTCTTGTGATTAAAACAGTTACATCTCATCTTATGCAACAAAGTAGAATAAACAAAATTCAGACTATTATTATGTTTATTTATTAAGCTTGTGCAATCCAGTTAAACTGCAATTCATTCCGACGTCCTGAATTTTAGTGGGGGTCCCAATCAGTTTTTGGGAGCCACCCGAATTTGGGAAGACAGAAATCCAGGAAGCCAAAAGATTTATTTTCTATCTGGCCCATGGGGGGGGGGGGCTTTCCAGGCTCCTCCTCCTGCCATTTTAGGCATTGTTTTATCCTTTTATCCTTCATTAAGACCTGGATTAAAATCATCAGAGTTAAGGTACCTCTCTTTCTGCAATCCTTTCCCTTCTGTCTGTTGAGACCAGGTTTATTGCTTAAAGCTGTTTCTATTCTACAGGAGACAGGTGCTGCAAGCAAGTGCAGTGCTGTCTCCCTGCAGCACACAGTTTTCCAAGGCATTTTAAGGCTTCCCCATTTTCCAGGGAAGGGAGAGTGATCGACCTGTAGCTATCCTACCCTGGGCTTCCTTTAAAAAGCCCTCTTTACTCTTGATTTGCAGGCCCTGGAGCCTCCCCCCTCCTTACACTTTTCCTTCTAGTGGCTGCCTCCCTCCCACACTCCATTTGTAACTGAAGGCAGCCAGTTTTTGACAGCCACTGTTCTGTTGTGGCTGAAAAAAACATGGAGGCTGAGTCCTTGCCGTTACGGCCATCTGAACAAGCTGGACCAGCCAGATTAGCTGAAGGAAACCAGCCAAATAGAATCCGTGCACAAGCCTATTATTTATACTCCACTTTCTCTCTACAAAAGAGACTCAAAGTGGGTTACAGTAAAACCACATGAAATACAATTTAAAATAATATAACACAAAATTTAAAATAATTAAAAATGTAAGGCACAATAAAATATAGCCTAAAATGTATTAATGTATATATCAATTTAGAAAACAGATTACAACATTAGACCCCAAGGGCTTTAACAAAAGCTGTATTTCTTTTTTTTTACTTAGCATTAAAATGAAGCCAAACTTGGGGCCAACCAACACGCTAAAGGGACGACATGCCACAGCCAGGATGTGGCAGAAAAACATTTTGTTTCTGTCACGCTGGACTATTTGCCCTGTTTTCCCATTGATTGGGAAAAGTGAACATATTATCTCAAAAACAACTGCTGTGCACAGGTTAAAAAAAGTCAGGGTCTGCAGAGAAGTAGAAGTGGATAGGAATTTCAGCAGCAGAAACATTTGTGTTTTTTCCATTTGGATCACACGTATGACATGTCATGGACTATGATGAAAATGATGTCCCAGAAAAAAGGAAAATTGTGACTGAACCAGAACATATGTCTAGATTTAGTTGTGTACATTGGTAACTCTATCAAAGCCTTTGAACAGTAAATTTAAAATAACTAACATAAGTTTGTAAAGAAAACATTGTAGCATTTGTTTAGTTCATTATGACACCTCATTCCAGCCCCTGCTGCAGTTAAATCAGAAATTTCAGTCAAAGAAGATAAGGCCAAGGAGTTTTTGAGAAGCCTAAAACGCCAGAAGCGCCAGCTGTGGGACAGAAGTCAGGCCGACGTTCAGCAGTGGTACCAGCAGTTCCTCTACTTGGGCTTTGATGAAGCTGTAAGTAGCAAAGTCTGTCCAAATGTTTTATTATTATTTATTATTATTTCCAGCATTTCTACCCTGCTCTTCTCAACCCCTCCCCCAGGGGGGGGGGGGGACCCAGAGCGGCCTAACAAAAGGCACAATTCAATGCCGAACATGATAAAATACAATATAAAAACCAAAACATTCAGCAGTTAAAATACATTAAAATACAATTAACATTAACACAACATATCCATTCACTTAAGTTAAAAAGAGTGTTCCGTCCTTAACAGGAGCCTTGAGCCATATCCATCAACTTGCCATTACCAATCCAGTCCAAGTGTTGCATTGTGCTAGTGTGCCTGGTCCCACAGCCAAGATTTCACTTTTTTTCTGAATGCCAGGAGGGATGGGGTTGATCGTATGTCGCTTGGAAGCGCGTTCCACAGACAGGGAGCCACCACCGAGAAGGCCCTCTCTCTCGTCGCCACCAACCGCGTTTGAGAAGTTGGCGGGAGCGAGAGCAGGGTCTCCCCGGATGATCTTAAATTACGAGGTGGGACGTAGAGGCTGATGCGTTCGGACAAGTAAGCTGGGCCAGAACCGTATAGAGCAGTGGTTCTCAACCTTCCTAATGTGGTGACCCCTTAATACAGTTCCTCGTGTTGTGGTGACCCCCAACCATAAAAAAAAATTGTTGCTACTTCGAATTGTAATTTAGGTACTGTTATGAATTGTAATGTAAATATCTGATATGTGGGATGTAGTTTCATTGATACAAACAATGTTTGGGGGGAGTATGAATAATAGGATTTGCAATACTTTCAACCGATTCAGCTCTGTTTTCCACAGATCATTGATACCCCCCCCCCCCCAAATGAATGACAGATCTGGACCAGACTTGGCACAAAGAACCTCAATGACCTACAGAAAATACTGGAGGGGGTTGGGAGGAATTCACAGTGATTTAATAATAGGATCCTAGACTTGCAAGCGACCTCCAAAGGCCATCCAGTGTAACCCCCTTCTGTCTTCCTGCAGGAAAAGCACAATCAAAGCCCCTGCAACAGATGGCCATTCAACCTCTGCTTAATAATAATAATAATAGGATCCTAGAGTTCAAAGAGACCTTGCGAGGGCCATCCAGTCCAACCCCCTTCTGCCTTGATGCAAGAAAAGCACAATCAAAGCACACCTGACTGTTGGATATTCAGACTAGGCATAATAATCATAATAATCATAATAATAATAGGATCCTAGAGTTGGAAGGGACCCCAAAGGCCATCCAATCCAACCCTCTTCTGTCATAAAAGAACACGATTAAAGCACTCCCAACGAATGACCACTCAGCCTCTGCTTAAGAACAACATCAACAACAGAATCTTAAGGTGGGAGAGACATCCAAAGGCTATCCAATCCAACCTCCTTCTTGCATAAGGGAAATGCACAATCAAAGCACTCTTCACAGATGACCAGTCTTCTTCTGCTTGATGATGATGATAATGGTGATGATAATAATAATAGGATACTAGAGTTGGAAGATACCCCCAAAGGTCAACCAGTCTAACCCTCTTCTGTCATAAAGGAACACAATTAAAACCCTCCCAACAAATGAGTTGAACAAGAAGAAGCCACAGGAAAAAGAGAGAAGCTATGAGGGGTGAAAGGAAGGGAGGGAAATGAAAGGGAAGGAAGAAAGGGGAGGAAGAAGGAAAGGGAGAGAGGGAGGGAGGGAGGGAAGGGGGAAAAGATGGAAAGGAAGGAGGGACAGGAAGGAAGGGAAGGGAAGGAGAGAAAGGATGGAAGGAAGGGGAAGGGAGGGAAGGAAAGAAAGGGGGAAGAAGGGAGGGAAGGAAGAAAAGGAGAGGAATGAGGAACAGGAAGGAAGGAAAAGGAACAAAGTGAAGGATGGAAAGATGGAAAGGAAAAAGGGAAGGAAGGAGGGAAAGAAGGAAAGGAAGGGGAAGGAAGGGAAGTGAAGGTAGGAAGGAGGGAGGGAAAGGAAGGAGGGGGAAGGAAAGACAGGGAGGGAGGAAACGAAGAATGAGTTGGAGGAGGAGAAAGGGAGCAGGATGCAGCAGGGGAACGGGAGACTTCAAAACTAAAAACTTATTTCTGTCTCTTTTCTTCCTTCCTGCAGTGAAGGAAGGGAGGCAAGAAAGAAAGAGCTGGCGAAGAAGGGGGCAGTCTCTCTCCCATCCTCCCCCCTCCCACCTGCTTGCTGCTTCCTCCGGGGCATCTTGGAGGAGGAGGAGGCAAGGAAAGCCGGGGAAGGAAGCAGCCGAGAGGAAGGAGGCTGCTTCTGCTGGCAGCGGGCAAGGCAAGGACTTGAGGAGCCCACCCACCGTCCTCCTCCTCTTCCTCCCCTTCCTCCTGCTCCTCAGTTTTAAAGCAGCAGCGGTTGTCTCCGCTGCCGCTGTTTCAGATGAGGAAGGAGAGGAGGGGGACGGTGGGTAGGTAGGTGGGTGGGCTTCTAAAGCCCCTCTCCCCCCGGTTGCCAGCAGAAGCAGGTGCAGAGACCAGACTGGGGAGCCTTTGTCAGCCCCATCAAACAGGGGCGCCTTCTCCTTCTTTTCACTCCTACAAGATAGGCAGGCGGCTGCTCCGTGCGGGCACCGCTCACCAGGCCTTTCTTTCCCTCGCCTGGGCGCCAGTGGGAAGGAAGTCTTGCAGACCTCGGCTTAGCTGGGCTCGGCGCGGAGTGGGCAGGAGGTGCTTTTCAAGCGGGCCTCACTCGCCCAGCTCCCAGCCCCTTGTTCTTTCTGCCGTTGCCACGGGGCGCTCCCCCTGCCCGCAGCCTTGGTTGGCCGAGGGCTGCAAGGCTTTGTCCTACCAGCGCCCAGGCAAGGGAAGGCGAGGCTTAGCGAGAGGCCTGTCCTTTGCCTGGCAGGGGATGGGAAACCACCCCGCAGTTGCAGCAGAGAGAAGGGGCTGGTGCCGGTTGAACTGGGCCCGCCCTGAAAAGCGCCCCTTGCCTGCCCCGCGCTGGGCCCTGCAAGGCTGAGGGCTGCAAGGATCCCTTCCCGCAGACACCCAGGCAAGGGAAGGCGAGGCCTGGTGAGCGGTGCCTGCACGAAGCTGCTGCCCGCCCACCTTGCAGGAATGAAAAGAAGGAGAAGGGATCCCTCCCTCTTTGGTGGGGCTGACAAAGGCTCCCCAGTCCCCTCCTCACCTGGTCTCCGCACCCACTTCACACGAGGAATGGCAGGCAAGCCACCCCTGAGTGTCCATCCGCACCAAGGGGCCACTGGGCTTGGGGAGGAGGAGGCTGGGAGGCCAGAAGGCCCGTCACACTACGTCCCCAAGCCCCGCTTGCAGACTAAGGGACGTCCTTCTTTTCAGGCGCGGGTGCTGGCTGGCTCTTTGGCTGCCGGAGGTTGCCCGGCGGCCATTCCAGGGATACAGAGGGGGCGGGGCCAAAATGAGGTAGTCCCGCGACCCCTCAAAAATGGCCAGGCGACCCCTCTGGGGGTTGCGACCTCCAGGTTGAGAACCACTGGTATAGAGCTTTAAAGGTCAAAACCAATGGGCTACCTTTTAAAAGAAGTACTAGAGAAATCCCTCTGAGAGAGTGATATGGCCAGTTTAAATTTAACACTAGAAATAAATTAAATCAACGTTAAATTTTATTTTCCTGCAAAACCCGTGAAGTGTATAAGCTGTGGACACACACTCAAAAGTGCTCAATTTGTTCTCTGAATTCATTCAACATGGTTTTAAAGAGGCTGCTCCAAATCTTGTCTGATCTTGGATATTGAGCAGGGTCAGCCTTGGTTAGTAACTGGATGGGAGACTGCTAATGAATATTAGGGGCTGTAGGCTACATTTCAGAGGAAGAAAATGCTTCAGACATGAAAACGACAAGCCTCCTTTAAATAACACAACAAAATTAACGTAAAATAATTTTTTGTTCCTGGGTTACAAATGTCATTTCCTAATTGGTTCTACCATAAAAACATGGGAAAATTGTATTAAACAGCAAAAACTTCTCAGCGTCTCGATCATTTCAACCTAGTTTGTGGCAATTACACAGGAAACAACACTTTCACACCAGGAAAGGAAATATTTTGTTACATAGTGTAATAGTTAGAGACATTCCAAATTCCTACTGAATAAGTATCCTCCCTCCTGAATAGCTGTTAAACTTGCAAGTGCTGTACCGCCCGCTCCTCTGTTTTCATTCTGTGTGTCAAAAATAACTGACTAAAGGAAGCCTGTATCCTCACAATCAGGAAGCCTGTTTCTCTAGTACTCCTACAACACATAAAGTGGCTCTCCTGGGTTTGTTGAAATCAGATTCATGATGGTTAAGCCACTTCAAACCTGTCCTTTCCCTCGTGTTCAGGGTGCACTTGTTGACTATAAATTCAGGCACAAAGAAGTAGTTTCCAAAAAATGCTTACATTTAAAGGAGCAGTACAAAGATACACAAAAAAAGCGCTTGAATCTTAAATTCAGTCTTAAAAACTGAAAAGTGTTACAAGTAATAGAATACAAATCCCCCAAACAAAAAGAAACTGAACTTTTGAGACAGGCTGGATGCGTCTTTGTCACTGTGATATTTTTCTGCTTTGGTGGAATTTTGCACCTCTGGAATATTTGCTAAACCAAGATGTTTATACTGATTTGTACAAACACAAGTGAAACCGCAAGAGGAAGACACTCTGTAGGCTCACAGATAATGGCAATATATCAAAATGGTATTCATCATATAATCAATGAACATACATATCAAAATATCAAGAGGACAATGGAAAAGGAAATGATGCCAATAAGCAAACACGCACATGCATAGCCTATATAACAAATGTAACTTCCTGGCCCTGTAAGTGCATTATAAGTGAGCAAACAAAAGCAATGTGATTAAACAGTGCAACGTTCATAGAGGCACGGGCAACCGCCCCCAAAAATTATATTCACAGTTCCATGTAGCTCACAGGACGAAAAGGAAGCCAGGGAATGGAAGGGCTGAGTGCGGTCGCTGGAGGTGAGTCCGCTCCGGTGCGTCGTAGCTGCGTCACGAAGGCGCGACCACAAGCGTTGGCTCCGCTGCACTCTGGCCACGTCACTAGGAAGCGACTGGTGGCGCAGGGGTGGGCATCAACAATGATGGTAAACAAGCCCGTAAGGTGAATCAGAGACTGTTGTGAGCATGCTAAATTCAAAACAAAAAGCAGCGACTAGCTCCGCAATGGGAATAAGCTCAGTGGAGAGCATGGGATTCAAATGGAAGAGCCGGGACCTTGCCGAACGGCTTGGGAATCCATGTGGGCGCCAGCAATGTTTTGCCGTTTTCGTGCCTGGGGGCACTTCTTCGGGACGCGTCGCTGAGTAAACAGTATCAAGGCGAGTTCTACTTGTTACATCACTGGTATACATCCATAGGGCTGGATGTTTGAGCTTTCATTAGCCTACCCCCCCTTCTTTTGTACTATACTGATTCGTACCCTGCTGTTTTCCTCAGGTTCTACAATATTCCTTTATTGCCAGACAAATAATATTATCCCATATATTTATTTTGAAATGTTACACACATAAAATTTGATTTAGGTTCATAGAAAAATGAAGAATTTTCAAATGTGTTGCTGTTTTTGAAGTTTTAAAAGTACCTTTAAGCAATTTTAAAGGGTTTCGGCTTTTAAGTCAACAACTTCTACTTTCTGTCCTTCACATACAGAAATTTGAAGACGACGTCTCATACTGGTCTAACCTAGGTCGCAGTGGCCATGAATATTATGGTGGATATTACCACCATCATTATGATGAAGATGCACCGATCGGCCCTCGAAATCCCCACAGCTTCAGGCATGGAGCAAGTGTCAACTATGACGATTATTAATCTTTTCTACTTTTTATGAGGCAAAGAGGAGAATTGATAACTCTTATATACCTTCAATCTGCTCGTTATGTTATGAAAAGTTTTTATATTCAAAGAGTAGCATGGAATGTACAAGTGTTAGAATAAAAGCTTTCTGATAAAACTATTGCACCAAATTACTTTGGGGGGGAGCGGAATGTAATACTATTTTGGATGAAAGACAATTCTAGATGTTTGTCTTTGTACAGTCAACAGCCCTGTGATAGTCTCTTGCAAAACAAAAACATGTGATTTTTGGTCTGCATAAATAGGAGTCTAGTGCCTAGATCCAGGGAAGTCATGCTACCCCTCTATTCCGCCTTGGTCAGACCACACCTGGAATATTGTGTCCAATTCTGGGCACCACAATTGAAGAGAAATATTGACAAGCTGGAATGTGTCCAAAGGAGGGCGACTCAAGTGATCAAGGGTCTGTAGAACAAGCCCTATGAGGAACGGCTTAAAGAACAGGGCATGTTTAGCCTTCAGAAGAGAAGGCTGAGAGGAGACATTATGGCCATGTATAAATATGTGAAGGGAAGTCATAAGGAGGAGCGAGCAAGCTTGTTTTCTGCTGCCCTGGATACTAGGATGTTGCGCAATGGCTTCAAACGACAGGAAAGAAGATTCCCCCTGAACATGACGAAGAACTTCCTGTGAGAGCTGTTCAGCAGTGGAACTCTCTGCCTCAGAGTGTGGTGGAGACTCCTTCTTTGGAGACTTTTAAACAGAGGCTGGATGACCATGTGTCGGGCAAAATGGGTTGGCCCACAAGGTTTCTTCCAAATCTATATGATAGCCTAATAACACAGCACAACAAAAACCATTTTTTTCCTCGATGGCTTGATTTTTAGGCTTGTTACTGGAGTTATTTGGGGTGCTGATTCAGAAAATTGCACTGGATAGACCACATCAGCTCTAGGTTCTTAGATATAGTTATCATGATTTTCTATGGGTGACTGGTAGATGGCAGGGGGCTATTTTTGGAATCAGCAAATCAAATATATTCAGAAACAGGTCTAACATTTGAGGCACCAACATGTGTGCTGACCAGTGTAATATATGAAATACATGCTTACTAATTCTAAGTGGCATGGAGACCTGTAATGTCATTTAGTACAATATGAGCCAGCAGGGAGGCCTTGGTTCATTTATGCATGATCGTTATAGAATATCAGGGCTAGAACCAACAGTGCAGTTTGGCAGATATAAAAATGCTTTTCAGGGGCAACCACCCTATTTGTGTGTGTGTGTGTGTGTGTGTGTTAGGACTGACTTGAGAAACTGCAAGTCGTTTCTGGTGTAAGAGAATTGGCTGTCTACAAGGATATTGCTCAGAGGATGCTTGGATGTTCTGATGTTTTACTATCTTTATAGATTTCTCTCATGTCCTCATATGGGAGCTGGAGCTGACAGAGGGAACTCATCCGCACTTTCCCTGGATTTGAACCTCTGACCTGTCAGTGTTCAGTTCTGCCGGGACAAGGCTTTAACCTACTGCATCATCGGGGGCTCCCTATAAGCCAGTGGTTCTCAGCCTGTGGGTCCCCAGATGTTTTGGACTTCAACTCCCGAAATCTGAACAGCTGGTAAACTGGCTGGGGTTTCTGGGAGTTTTAGAGCAAAACACCAGTGGACCTACAGGTTGAGAAGCAGTGCTAAGCCAATTTGCAACACTGACATTCTAGTGGCAACAGTTATTTCCGATGTTGTAGAGAGAGAGCTGTGTGGAGAGTGTGTACAACGAAGTTGTCTCTGCAAGATTTACTTAAAATGTTATTGATAAAGACATACAAAACTCGCTGGACAGCTGCCATAACTCTGCAGTAGGTTAAACACACAGCATATATTTTTCTGCAGCATACTGTAAGCCTTCTACATCAGAAAAGACAGGAAAAGAGCGCTTTGACAAACAGCCTCACAACTGCAGCAATTCCATTCAGACTTCTTTACTATGAAAATATAAAGCTGGTAACAAGTTTATTTAGTATGGCCAGAACATTTCTCACCAATGCAAATACACCAGGGAGACACTGTTTTTGTAGGAGTCTTGCACCACTGTAATTAAATTAGGTCACTGAGAGTGAATAGTAGAAAAGTGTCAATTACTACTGCAAAGAGCAATACAGGTTTAGCAGTAAGGAAAACGTAAGCAGTAAGGTATTATATTCAGCTTAAGTACATGACTAACAGCTTCATATAAATCCAAGGGAGTACCTTTAAGAGGATTGGGTTCAGTGGCACATATTAAAACCTTACTCCATATTGATTAAGATAGCAAATGCCAAAAGCTTGGCATGACTTTTCATAGACTTTTATATAAATATATCAATAAGTTCTATAGACCTTTACATCAGTAGGTCAAAGGCATGCTCCACCACAAATATCATAGAATTTTCACTTACTGAAATCTGTAAGTTTCAATATTTTATTAAAATAGCATATTCAACCACTGGTAACCAATAATACACCGTTTTGCCCCAGAGTATGCACAACACAGTAGTGATTTCAAATAGCATTTATCCATGATAGTCAGTGGAAATATTTTCAAATTCAAGTGTGCAACTAAAACTAAACATCTGAAAAACAAACAGATTTCAAAAGAATACATAAAGCTCTCAAAAGAGTTTTCATAACCCTATAATACTAAATGCCAGTGTTTGTCACCTTGACAAAACTGCAAACTTTTTTTAACCTTTATGCATAGTATCTCTCACTTATAGTACCCACTTTTATAAATAAATTGGCATTTCCCATCTTATCTGCAGCTTCACAAAGAAACCAGTAAATAAAACTGTCCAGGACAGTCACAACAAAATGATCTCACAGCAAGATATAAAACTTGAAGATACTAAAAAAGATGCTCCTATTTTACATAAAAAGACAGATTTAAAAAGTGCAAGGCAAAGGTTGCAGTTTTCTTATTTAGGCACATCCACTTCTTTAAAGCAAGCTTCAGAGTGAAATTCCAGTTTTCGCTTCTTCATGACACCTGTTTCTGAAGTCTTTTCCAAAAAAAGACAAAATTACATCTTCTGAAATGCAAGGTAAGGAGTGTCATTTCCTGTCCAAATGTTTTTAGTTATGTCTGGTTCTTCCTTTTTTTATCCTGGCAGGTTTTGGTTTGGGAATATATTGATTATTTGCTTGATATTCAAGTTCTTTCCGAAAGTAATGGATTGCTTTATTTAAGCCTTCTTCCAAAGGAACCTGTTTTCAACGAGAGACAATAAAACCAAATGAGCTTTATCATTACTTTTCAAAAAGGCTAAGATATAAAAACTGTTTTGGTGTTATCCATTTTTAAACAAAAATCACAGAACAGGTTATAGTCCATTGTTTTCAAAATATTGAGACGAATACCCTTTCCCCCTCGACTCAGAGGTGATTCTGTGAAAACCAGATAGCGCTGTGGGTTATCCTACCAAAAATGTACAGTTACATTAGGGAAAAGGTCCAAAGTGGAAAAAAAATTACATCAGTCTACTCTGTTTTGATTCTGACCAGTTTGTTTTTAAACCCTACAAGCTTTAGAAACACATTAACTTTTACCAGAGCTTGGAACTTCACTTTTGAAAAAAAAGATGATCTTTTGTAATGTGGAAAATATAATGAAATGACTGTTTCCGCACTTGTATCAAATGAAGCAGTCCTTTCATTTTTTATAATAATTTTGCCCTCAAAAAGCTAGATCTGATTTTATCATTTTTTAAAAAAATCTTGCTACTCTACTCACTGTTCTCATTTTTTAAGGTAAAGGTTTCCCCTTGACATTAAGTCTAGTCATGTCCGACTCTGGAGGGTGGTGTTCATCTTCATTTCTAAGCTGAAGAGCCGGCGTTGTCTGTAGACACCTCCAAGATCATGTGGCCGGCATGACTGCATGAAGTGCTGTTACCTTCCTGCCGAAGCAGTACCTATTGATCTACTCACATTTGCATGTTTTTGAACTGCTAGATTGGCAGAAGCTGGGGCTAACAGTGGAAGCTCACCCCGCTCCCCGGATTCAAACTGCCGACCTTTTTGCCTGCATGTTCAGAAGCTCAACGGTTTAACCAATTGTGCCAATATTATGAAACATTAAATTAAGAAAACTCACAAAGTTTCTGAGGTTCAAGAGGTCACTGAATTTGGGATAGGAGTTCAGCAGCTCATCGGTTTAACCCCTGCATCACCGGGGGCGAGCTGTATAAGCAACACTATTTTACTCTTTTATTTGTGCCTCGCCTTCTCTGCTCCCTGCCCCAAAGATAGCTTTCAAGGTGGCTTGTAAGATCTTTTTTTTAAAGCATGCATTCCTCATGCTTTAACTGCAGCATCACTCCTGCCAGCCCCACTCCCACGCAGGGAGCAGAAACCTTGAATTCAGTCCAATGGGGAATCGAGCCAGCCACTCTTCCCCGTCTCTTTTTCTTCTCTTTTGCATTTCTTTCTCTCTCCTTTTTTTTTTAAAAGCCCTGTGCATTGCACTTGGGTTTTTTGTAAACATGTCAGTGCTCTCTTGGGAAGTTTCCCAGAAATGCTAATGACATTTCCCTCCTAGATTACCCAGAGCTATAGTGGAAACGTGATCAAATATACAACTCTGGAGTACTTCTTGCCAATAAATCTCAATGCTCTAGGAGGCATTCTGTAATTAGCATGTCTGAGGCTTCCCAGAAAGTGCTATTAGCCTTACAAAGATGGGAGTGTAATCCGGAGTATGTATAAAGAAATGGGAGTTTGGGAGGAAGGGAGACTTTCGGGGAAAATATAAGGGCAGTTTTAGAATGGGCTGCAATGAATAAAAGTTGGGAGGGAAAGGGAAAGGTTTCCCTGACATTAAGTCTAGTCACGTCTGACTCTGGGGGGTGGTGCTCATCTCCATTTCTAAGCCAAAGAGTCAGTGTTGTCTGTCGACATCTCCAATATCATGTGGCTGGTATGTATGTTTATAGTCTACTTCTGTCCCAGCATTGAATGTTTGCTGTTTATATGTTGTGCGCCACCCTGAGTCTTCTTTGGGGTGAAAAGGGCAGAATATAAAGATTTCAAATAAATAAACAAACAAACAAACAAACAGCTGACTGCATGGAGCACCGTTACCTTCCCGCCAGAGTGGTATCTATTGATCTACTCACACTTGCATGTTTTCGAACTGCTAGGTGGGCAGAAACTGGGCTACCTGTGGGAGCTTACAGTTAGCACTGGGAATGTGGCGCAGCTGGCTAAGTGTCAGCTGCATAAGATCTCTCTGACCAATAGGTCATGAGTTTGAGGCCTGCCCGGGTCGAGGTGGGTGCTCAACCTTTAAGTGTAGCCTGCTGTCAACCTTTGCAGCCCGAAAGACAGTTGCACCTGTCAAGTAGGAGATTAAGGTACCACATTAAGTGAGGAGGCAAATTTTGACTGAATTATGAGGCCATTAAAGAACTCCAGGAATGCTGAGGAATGCGGAAGAAACTACAAGGGATGCTGGGAACGCTGAGAGGTGAGGAGTTCGTCAGCTCCCCCTGGTGGCCAGAGTTCGCCTCTGTTCGTCTATATGTGTGTGTTATGTGGAAAACAGCAGGAATTGTCTGCTAAGTATGTGTACCTGTAATCCGCTCTGAGTCCCCTTCGGGGTGAGAAGAGTGGAATATAAATTAAATAAATAAATGAATAAAATAAATAAAGTACTCTGCTCCCTGGATTTGAACCACTGACCTTTTGCTCAGCAAGTTCAGCAGCTCAGCAGTTTAACCCACTGCACCACCAGGGTTCCAGTATGGTTATATGAGGAAGTGTTACATGGCAAGGGAAACAATCTCACTTTCATTACTCCCCAAAATGCAAAATGCCAGTTTGTATGCCGCCCTGAGTCGCCTTTGGACTGACAAGGGCGGGATAAAAGTGTAGTAAATAAATAACGCTGTTGTGTGGTACATAGTATTTGCGAGCTTCTTAAATTGGAATTAGCCTCCAAATCCGTTTCATATGAATTGTAAGAATGTGTTTGTGGGGTTTGCTTCCAAATGGGACCAAATCCATCTGAACACATTTTATAGGAATCAAAAAGGACTCTTTTGCTATAAAATGCAATTTTCCAAGCCTCGCACTGAAATGATTTGATACATTTTGAACGTTTTGACCTTTACACAACATTCTACTCCTAGCTAACAATGTGCTGCCATTTTAGCTCATTTTTTAAAACAAATTGGTACCTTTTGGAAACAAACCACATTTGGAAAAAGGACTTGCACTCAATTCTCTATTCACATTGAATTTCCACTAAACAAAACTATACTTAGCTTACGCTAAAAAAATCAAACAGCAAATAGTAACACAACCCGGTGACAGCCTATGGTCTAAAAACATTTTATTTTTTATCATCTAAATAAGATATTGAGGTCTCAAGGTAAGGCTTAGCAATTTCAAAAGGCTGAAGTCTTACTGGCTTTCAACAATGGCCTAATCAATAATAAACATGTTTGAGTAAGAAGAAACATAAAAACAAAGCTACATTTCTTCCCTTCAGTTCTTTTGTGAAATTGCTTGAGTTCTTAATGAGTCCCTGTTGATGTGTATTGAATCTGACAAGGCATAATCATTGTATTAAGAATGAATAACAGAAATATAGCTATTTTCTGTTAGCAACAGCAATATTGATTTAAAAAACTCTTCCCATTACTATGAAAAAGAAAGGAGCACAAACACAGATATAATTTCCGTAGATTCGCCCAGCACAGAACTGAGGATTACTCAGTTGCTAACAATGTTACGTCTTGAAAATATTTAGATACAGCACTGTTACATCAGTAGTACATACCACAGGTTCCCATCCAAGTAGTAACTTGGCTTTCTTGATGTCAGGCTTTCTTTTCTGAGGGTCATCTTGAGCTTCTGACAGAAACTGGATTTCACTTCCGCTGCCTGTAAATAAATAAAGAAACATTACAAAACAAACTTACATGTTACACACTACTACTACAAGTTGTTGATTGTGTGCAGGTGCTTATATTTGTTTCAGCTTTAAGAAATCTAAACAGATAATTTCACCTAAAACTCACATATATTTCAATGTAAGGGGCTTTCCAAAGATTTCCACCACCTTTCTAGATACAATACAGATTGTGGTTTCTCTTATCGGACATGCTTGGGACCTAAAGTATTTTGATTCTTTTTAAAATATATATATTGGAACACCTGTATTTGTACACACATACATAATGGAGCCCAAGTCTAAACATGAAAATTATTTATGTTTCATATACACGTATGTAAAAGCAATTATATACACAGTATTTTAAATCATTTTGGGCATGGAAACAAAGTTTGTGTTCAGTGAACCACCAGAAAGCAAAGGTGTCATTATTTCAGCTACCTGTGTGAACAATTTGATTTTTGGAGTACATATGTGGTATAGATTTAATACGGCCCATTAAAGTATATCCACACTATTCTCTGGGTATAAGCTTCTCTCACACACAGAACTCTTATGTTTATTTTTATTGTAGTACAAACAGTACATCCCGTTTTCTCTAATCATTAGCCTGAGGCCACAGTTGGCAACTATTACAGTCTATTGAATATGTGAGCCAAATACATCGAATGTAACATTTTGCTCAAAAAGTTGGTATATATCATACTCACCAACAAGTTTTTTAATTAGCTGGGCAAATTCTAGAATAGAATGCTCTTCCGGGTTCCCCTAAGAAGCAAACAAATAATAGGAAAATGATGTTCTTAAAAGCTCATGCTGTAGTACGATTAATTACGGAGATAATAAAAGAAAGTTGGATTCAAATTTCTGTGATAAAAGTGAATGGTGGGTTTCCTTCCTTCTCCTTCCTTTCACTGGCACCATGTAAAATATGCTACAGAAATTTGGAAAAGTGTTCCCTCGCTACTTCGCGGTTCGCTTTTTGCAGACTCGTTGTTTCGCAGATTTCAAAAAATATTAATTTAAAATATATATCATGGCATTTTCACTGTTTTGTGGGGGTTTGCCACCACCGCTCCCCAATGTACTTTCCCTCCTCAGTCCTCCCACCAGCCTTGAAGGGTCTTTCCTTTCCTTTCTTTCCTTCACTTTATTTTGAGTTTATAAAGACTTAAAATAGTGTATAACTACTAAAATAATGTATAAATATTAAAATAAATAGAGTATCTCTACATCACGGGGTTTTCACTTATTGCGGGAGGTCCTGGAACCTAACCCCAGCAATAAGTGAGGGAACCCTGTAAAATGGCTTGCAAACTCAGGCATGCGAGTGGAAGTATAAAAGCAACATTCTTAGAACAAAACTTCTGCTAATAAACATTATATCAAGAGCTACAGTGTGGAACCCCCAAGTAATTTCTAAAAACACACAAGTCAATAACTTAAACTTTTTTAATTGATATTTTATTTTGATAGGAACACTGTGCACTGCTGTTACAAAATGTCTAGAACACATTGAAACAGTAGATCAGTTATTACATTTCCTCTGTAAGGGCTTCCAGGACAAAGAGAACTTGGTATTATATGTAGAGGAAGAGCACAGGAAAATATACAATGTATATTTACTCCTCCAATAATACTCATAAGCAATAGAGAGAGAAAAAAATCAGAGAAGGCAATCATTGATACAGTTCTCAGAACTACACATTATCAACCCTCACTCACAGCCCAGTAATGATTCCAACTGATTTGGGATGTTTACTTGTCCATCTGCTATTTCACCTGCTACCTGTGCAGAGTCTGCATCAAGGAGAAAACCAGAAGAAAACCTGTACTTACCAAATTAACAGGACTGCTAACATTGCTGTTCATTAAGGCCACCAGCCCATTCACAAGGTCACTGTAAAAGAGACAACACAGCTCTAATAAGGTGGTTTATTCATAAGTGTGCTATCTGTCCCTCTAAAATACTAGCATACAAGTATAGTTTTGTACAGTGGGTTGCTGTAGGTGAACCTTCAAAGCTAAGCAAACTATTGCCCTATATTTGGAAGATGGCAGATTAGGCTAACACATCTCTGGGCTAACTGTTTTCACACAGACTTTTCTCTATACCAACTACTCTATTAGACAGAATATGTCTCATCAGAAAGAAAATGGTGTGGGTAGGTTCCTTAATGCCACTGAATCATGGGCACCATGCTTTAGGAGCCGTAATCAGAAAAAGAGTTGATTTTGTAACCATGGTGGGAACACACACATTCTAAACTCAGAAAAATATTTGGCATTTACTAATCCAGATGAAGAATTTAAGTAATCATCTGCTCTTAGGAAAGAGAGAAAAGCACATTGACACTTGAATAATTTCTGCACACAAAATGTGGGTGGTCAGCAGGGCATGTGTACCTGATATGGTTATGGGATGGAAGGTATATCATACCTATATTCCACCCTGTTTTTTAAAAAACGCACCCTTGAAAAGATAGGAAAGTCACACCTTCCCCCTGCAAATTCTAAATCAAACAATGGCTCCCATCTCTGCACAATACTTAGAATAATCAGATGAGAGGCAGTTTTGAGAAAAATAGCAAAATGACAATAGCAATATAAAGATCACTGTGTCTATTGTGAGTTTTGCAGATTAAAACTTTCACAACCGCTAAAATCAGAGATTTGACAAAGGCAAATTGCACATTCATCCTGTAAACACAAGATGGCAGCAATGTATTAAGAACAACAGGGGACTGCAGGTTGCCATCATTTTTAACTCTAGAAGTGGTTTCCAAAAATATTGTGCTGGGTTTTAGAATTTCAGGTAATCCTATCACTACTGTGGCATGTATTTTCTGCACTGTAGAAATACAATAGGATATTGCTACTCTTTCACATTTATTTTGTAGCAGTGGCATAAACCACAGGACAAGTAAACAATATTTTTTAAAAACCTACATGCTTGGAGCCTCATGAAATTACCTGCTTTCAATGACTATAACTGGAGCTGATTTACCTGCAGGGATATCCATGTATACGAGCAGTATGAGACAGGAATGCATTCATAAAGCTGTCATTCTGTGCACCAGCCAAATGCATGTACTATGTCATCACAGATTCCCTTTGTTGCTGTGTTTTTGCAGTCAATTATTTCCAAATTATGGTGACCCTATCACAGGGCTTTCTGGTGCTGAGAGAATATGACTCACCTAAGGTCCCCAAGTAGGCTTCTATGGCCAAGCAGGGAATAAATCCCCTGATCTCCAGTCATAATCCAGTGCTCAATCCACTATACCACCCTGGCTCCCTTGAGGCTCCCTTCCACTGCCAGAATGACAATACGGTGCTCAATATAGTTTGACTCTTGCTATATAAGCAGCTTCCTAAATTCAGCCAGTTCAAAATGTTATCTGAAGGGCTCATTTTCAGGACAAGGAGCTCAGATAGCATTCGAAACACTGGTTTACTATTTCTCTCAACAGCTACTTTTCCAGACTTTAGACTCTTGAGACTACTCCTTTAATCGCGGAGAGCAAAAACATCTAAGTGGAAGGAACAATATGCTAGAAGTAGTAAAATATTGCTTTTACTCTGCTTTGACTGTGTACTCCTGCATGGCAGGGGGTTGGATTGGATGGCCCTTGTAGTCTCTTCCAACTCTATTTTTCTCTGAAAAGAAGAGTTGTGAAATGGACCCAACAGATCTGCCTATCTAATATGCAGGTCAATGACACAAAGGATTCTCAATCATGAAATTAAATCAAGGTTGGATTATTATTATTATTATTTACATACTGCAAGAAAACACTGCCATGCATCAGTCCCTATAAAAAACAAAGCTGTGGTTTGGAGTGGTGGAGAGAAACAGCAGCAAAACTGCACATTCCAATACCAAAACCAGTTTTTTAAAAGCTCAAATCTTAAGGCAGAAGGAGTTGAACCCACAGAATCCTTAACAAACTGCTTGGCAGAGGGCTGTTTCTAACAACATGCTGATTTAACCAACATACAAGGGCTATGTGACAGAAGAAAGAACTCCACACATATCTTATTTCCTTTTGTGGGAAACACAATCATGAATCTAAATGCTTATGCAAACAGAACTCCTCACACAAACACAGTTTTTGCATGAGTCAGCCTTGAAAGCCTCACTGGAACAAACTTTTGAGTAGGAGGGACACACTTTATTTGGCTGCTAGCCACTGGAGAACAGCTGTGCAGCAGGCCCTCTCTGAGACGCAACAGTAGCTTCAGCAGAGACCTCACTACGGATCCCCTTGAGTAATGTTATTTCACTTACTCAGACCTCCTAAAGGTGGGAAAGTGCAAGGAAGAGGCTTTATCTTGAAACATGGAAGGTTAATACTTATCTTCATTGTATGTACTGTCTTACTGCTTCCACACACTGGGGATCTACAATCCTCCCAAGTTTATGATATTGGTCTAAAGAACTCAGTATTAAATAATGCAGAGGACATAGTATCAAACAGAAAACTAGTGAAAAGTGATGGTATACTGCATATATAAAGTGACTTCATATATTACGGAGCCCCCAATGGTGCAATAGATTCAACCTTTGTGCTGGCAGGACTGCTGACAAAAAGGTTGGTAGTTTGAATCTGGGGAAAAGGATGAGGTCCCATCTGTCAGCTTCAGCTTCCCATGTGGGGACATGAGAGACGCCTCCCATAGGATGGTAAAACATCTGGGCATCCCCTTGGCAATGTCCATGCAGACAGCCAATTCTCTCACACCAGAAGTGACTTGCAGTTTCTCAAGTCACTCCTGACATGAAAAAAAAATTAAGTTAAGACTAAGTTTTGGGCCAAAATTCCACTATGTAACAAAATTTGAGAAAAAAATTGGTTCCCGGTCTGAAAGTGTTATTTCCTGTTCAATTGTGTGGTACCTACTTTGAAAGTAGTTGTTATACTCCAAAAACTTTATTTTTGATAAGTTTGTATTGGGTTGAGACTCTATGAGATATTAATTGAAAAACTATAGCAAAATGTGCTGCAGGATTCTCCGCAGAAACAAAGTTTTTGCAGTTTATGAAATGACAATTAGGAAATTACATTCATAACTCAGGAACAAAAAATGTGTTACACAGTGTTATGGATTTTGATATGATCCACATTCAAGGGTCATATCAAAAGTCGAGGGTTATTCCACAGAAAGGGAAAAGTTCCAGCCGTCCCTGGCCATCACTGCCACCACTTTCCCACCCAGGTATTCAGAAAGGTTAAATGTAGTTTTGCACTGCAGAGAGGGTTGGTACATCTTTTAGGTTTTTGCCAATTTCCACTCTACCAAAAGTGGTTCCTTTTAAAATAAGAATTAAGGTACAGTAGGTTCTACTGACCCATGGATAAGTTGATCCAAGTTTTTTGGGGTTAATTTTTGAACTAAAAATTCTAAGTTTATACATGAGCATATACAGTGCCAATGTCACCGAGCGGCTTATGCTAAAAACAAACCTTTCCATCCATCTCAATTTTTCACATTTATTATATTGGTTTTTTTTTTCTATATTGCACAAAGAGAACATACCTGACATACTGGAATGCTCTAGTTTGTGTGCCAGGCCCATAGACCTACAAGACAGAACAAATATCATTGACATTATTGGCAATTAGAATACTGTACTATATTGATAACACTGGTCAACACCCATTTTGGTGCCTCAAATGTTAGCCTTATTTTGGAGTATAGCTGACCTGCTTATTCAAAAAACGGCACCAGTTTTCCCCTATCATCTCTAATTTTTGAGATACAGAACATATGCTATGTACCAGTCTTCATCTGGACACCCATCAAAAACTATAATAACCATATCTAAGGAACTATAGTTGGTGTGGTCTATCCAGTGCAATATTCTGAATCAGTGCCCCAAATAATTCCAGGAACAGGCTAAAAACCAAAACACAGAGATTTTTTATTTTTTGGTGGGCTGTGCAATAGGTTAATTATTTTGTAGTGAAACACAGTATCTATGTAACCCAAGAGACAACAGACTCTGGGGATAAGCTGAGGCCACAATGGGATTTCTTTTTGAGTGGGTCTCTTCTTTGAAACAAGACATGTGTTTGGCATACACACAGCTATCAAATGAAAAGTCTAGGTTGTTGCTGCCGTGCCAAAATGTAGCTGCAAGGAAGCAAATTCAGTGGCAGCAGGGACTGTGAAAAATAGACAGGGGATGCGGCCTCAATGTGCTGCCATGACCAAGTGGATGCCTTTTAGAGCAGATATTAAAAGCAAGATTCATCCCAATTTACCAAACACATGGCCAGATGCCAAGGAAATTTAGGTCACATATCTCAAGCACAGTGTAATATTTATGACAAGGAGCTCATTATGGCATGGATTGCTTTCCCCAGCTTTGCATCCAGTTTCTGCCTAGACACCAACCAACTCCATTCATTTTGCACAGGATCTCTGCACCAACTTGTTCCAGAGGAGCAGCCAGCATTCTTTGTGCATCTTTTATACAACAACAACAACAACAAAGATTTGAAATGTTTCATTCCAACTTTTGTCAAATTAACTGGATTTTGTTTCCCAAGTAGAAGGGAGAGGAACATGGTGTGGGTTACAAAAGGAAATGTGTTGAAAATCATCCTCTAGTGTCTTTCCTGACAAGTTAGAGGAAGAAATGAAGAACTGAACTTTCATTCATTTCCTAACTCAATTCTAGAGACTGTGGAAGGCAGAATTTGTAAGAGTCCTGCTGATACACAAGTGATGTACTATGGGGGTAGAGGGAGGGGGGGGGACATTCTCCACTGTGACTCATTAAATTTTATTTGTCTGTAGAATGACTACAGTATATCTAAATATATTTATCTGAAAAGTCTCCTGGAAAAATGGTTGATTTGTATTTTGCAATATGCCACAATTCTGCTATTTAATATAAGACTTGATTATAAGTAAAAACTCTTAATGTTTTCAATTTTAAAAACATAATGACTGGTATCTTATTGGTAAATTAGGATGGTATAAACAAAGGCTTTATTGGTTTTTGGTGGCTGTTGATGTAAAAATTCACTTCTTGCAATGACCAATATTCCCCTTCTCCTCTGCTGCCATTTCCAATTTATCAGAAAGTGGAGACACTTCCAGCTGCTGCATAAAGCACCACTGAATGCAATGCACCCCTCAATTTTGAAGGTGCGCATTACAAAAAAGGATTTGCTGTCAAATGTGTCATGCCTCACACAATTCCCAACTGGCCTCATTCAAACCAAGGGGGCGATTTAGAAGGCCTTGTGAATGAGTCCAATTGGAAGGCGCCCACTCTATTGCTTAGTCTTCTCTGGTGCCGCCTTGCAGCGTTGCTTCCTCCTCTCCCACAGCAGTCTCCCTGCCTCCACCTCCTTGCCTTGACCTGGCAGCTTAAGAGCTCAGCTGACAGGTAAGGGGAAGTCATGCTCCTGTCAGGCCAAGCTCTTAGCTGTTTGGTCATGGCGAGGAGAAGCAGCTGCTGAGTGAGTGACCAACCCAATGGAAGAGGAGGAGGCAGTGATGGCAGCCGCTGCAAGCCGCCTGCATCCCTTAGGGTGGTGGGCGCAAAGATTGAACAAGAAAGTGGATGTACATGCGCAATTCTAACACACCATCACATTCAATGTACATCTAATATTTGCAATGTAATTCAGCCAAAACTAGACTTGAGTAAATATGGAATTTTCTTTAACTGCATTTGCTTCAAGAGATGTCATGGGGACTGCTGAAGTTCACTGTGGGTGTCTGTCACAGAATGTCAAGCTATTGGAAAGCAGAATTTACAGATAGTCAAATGGTACCAGAAACAACCCAATCCAAGATGCTGTCCAACAATATCAGATGAAGTTGAGATTTAATTTCCACAAATACACTTGTCACTTCTTTAATAAGTGAGTAATTGAAGGGTGAATATTTGCCACTGATAAACTTGATAGATAGTCTGCTATATTTCTCAGTTTCAGCTGGATAACAGCTTTCAATACAAACTGCTCCAGGATTTGATTAAAAGTATCACTTGATTACTCAACAAGCAACACACATGCATGGGCGAGCCTGCCATGCACAGAAAAATGTTTCCCTAATTCTGAAATTCTATTCTAACTTCTGTTAACAGGTCAAATAGGTTATATGACCTCACGCAAAGGTATTTCAATAAGAAATGTATGATGTTGGTAAGCAACAGAGCAGTCAACATGAGCTCTGGAAAAAGAGATATTTCAGTACATCCACTAAGACAGCAGTCCTATGGAGTAAGCTCTGTTGAACATTGAGGGCTTTTCAATTAGAAAATATGCATTGCCCGGTCAGGATAAATAAGGACTAAAATAGAAGCATTAGCCAGCATACTCATTGGATTATTTATCTCGGGACCATTTTATCAGAAGGCTTTGATTTTCCACAGCACTTTAAGATGTTTTATCCAGAGCGTTCCAAGCTCAGACCTCAAGCTAATAAACATGCTTGATTCCAAATAGGGGCATGACACAAAAGTGTTCTGGTTAAACTCATTAATGCACATCTCTTCTGAATATCTAATGAAGAGTAATGAAATTCAAAGGACATGATCCTAAATACATACAGTTAAGGGTTCTCCCTGAAGAGCCTGCAGGATGAAGTTACTGACAACTCTGCCATCGTTCATGTGCATTCGAGGGCCAAAAGTGTTGAATATCCTCGCAACTCTTACTTCTACACCTTCCTGAAAGCATAAAAAAGCACTTTTAAAAAAACAAAACAAAAAAACAGATACATTAAAGGAGACCACTCCCACAGTGCTTTGCCTGGCTAAAGTCAATGAGTGATGAAATCAGGAGCAGGTAAAGTATTGAATTCAAGCTCCTGCAGTCCTTGGCTTCTTGGTAAGCCTGTGTGACTCCCTGGCTAACATTTTATTCAGTAACTTATTGTTCTGTTCCTGTATCTCCCCCAACCCCCAATGTGATTCCCTCGTTTAACCTAAGTATGTTAGTTTCAGAATGTTTTGTAGCAAATAACCTTGACTTGAATCCCTGGTTTGACTTTGAATGTTCCTCCTCCAACAGTCAGTTAAAAGCTATTTTTTAAATTACCAAGCATGGTCCCTGCACTGTTTTAACACAACACTTACATGGGTTTGTTCTGAGGGGATAATTTGGTCCCAAAATATGCCACAACTGCCCTTCCTTGGATTAGAGCAGTGGTTCTTAACCTGTGGCCCGCAAACCTCCTTCCTTTTTATTTATTTATTTAATTTCCGCTCCTTTCACGCTGCCTGCCACTCCTTCCCCATTGCTAACTAGCTTCACCCCCTTGGATAGACCACATCAGCTCTAGATTATTAAATATGGTTTTTTTGTGGGCAAGCAGATGGCGACTACTGGATGGCATATGTTCTGTATGAGAAACTAGAGCTGATGTGGTCTATCCAATGTAATTTTCTGAATCAGCATCCCAAATAACCAAATCAAAACTAAAGTTGACCAAAAACTGATTCATAACCCTTTTGGTACTACTGTTGGAGAGTGGTTTCTGGTTGAAAAAAGATTGGGAACCACTGGATTAGACCAATGAAACTCACTTCAGCCTTTACTTGGGGTCTGTAAATTTTTTTGTTTGTTTATGTTGTATTTAGAATTATGGCAGAATGAGTCTTAATCAAATTAATCTAGGTCTACTTTAGGTAATAGTAACACCTTTTTTGCAAAAAGAAGACTCATAATTTCTGCTATTGGTAAACGCTTTGAAAGACTCAGAAGAATGTTTCAAATACATTATTTCAGAAGGCTGAATTCTATTTATCCATCCAAATTAGACTCAGAAATTCTTAAGAACTGTTGCTTCAACCTTAGGAAGCTTCTGCTTTAGCCTTCTGCTTATACGATATTGTTCTCCCCAAAGCCATTCGCTGAACCCACTTGAGTCATATTATGTAACTGTTAGAGCTCTGCATCTATATTATGCATATTTATTGCACTTTTTTCTCACATTCTGGATATTCATCAACACTGTGCAAATGCTGGTGCAATACCTGCTTCATGTAGGCATAGCACATTGTTTCAGCAACTCTTTTTCCTTCATCATAACATGCTCTAGGCCCTATAGGGTTCACATGGCCCCAGTAATCTTCATTTTGTGGGTGAACTTCAGGATCTTAAGAGAAGGAAAGAAAAATATTTTAAATTTTTCTCAAGAAATACATAGAAAGAATTAACATTAATATGCTTCAAACAGGCTACAACATATTAACATTTACATAAATATTTTACCAGTTTTATTTTTGTCCCAATAGCAGGAGTTTCAGGGAAGCGAAACTTATTCCCTCCCACAAGGATTGATCTGCTTTCAGTGTCACTTTGTCACCGTAAATTCTCCCACTACCGCAGCTTTAGTATCATTTCACCTGATCTCTTCACTCTTTTAATGAATCCAGACCATGAGGGATCGATCGCTTATGGCAGTAATTCCAAAACATTCCTCTTCCAAATGTTTTGGACTTCAGCTCCCAGAATCGCTAACCATTTGCCAAAGTGTCTAAGGCTGCTGGGAGTTGAAGCCCCTAACACCTGGAGGACCAGAGTTTGTGAATTACTAATGTATGGGATGTGGTTATCATGATCCTACATAGTCAAGGCTGGCTAATCACAGTCTTCACACTAAACACAAACACCAGGTAAAGAGGAAGAAAAAAACATTTATAACTACAGTTTTAAAAATAAAATAGGTTCACAGATCAACTTAGCAGTAGCGGATAAATAATTTTTCATATAAAGTGTTTCATGCTCCCTCTTTGGTTAAATTGCACTATAGCAGAAGTTGCCACTTTTTAGCCACTCCTAAGTTGACTTTTCTTCTTTGTGACAGCTAGAAAAAGCATGGAAATCGATCTGTATGTGTTAAAGTATCATTTGATGATGTACACATTCCAAGTGTGTAAAGTATTCAGCAATGATGTAAAATAACAATTAATGTCTGACTACTGCATTCATTCATGGACATTTGTGTTTTTATAGGCGGAAGGAACATTTCTAACTATTGTTGATGTAGCAAGATTCACAGATTACAATACAGGAAGCTACATCTGTTTATAGAAACTGCCAAAACTAAAACCTAGCCATGCTTTTCTTAAAAGAACACCTATGCATGAATGAGACATCTCTTCCACAAAGGGACCACAGCTCATAACATCTCCAACAAGTTATGGCTTACCTCCATACACTTCAGATGTGGACGCAAGTAAGAGTCGTGCTCCAACACGTTTTGCTAATCCTTAAAACAAAAGAAAAGCATCATTTTAGAGCAAAAAAAAAAAAGGAACAGAGGTGCGTATACAATCCCTTTAAACCATTTTTGCATTTTAGAGCCTTTTGGAAGCCCACAAATACTCCTATGGCCTGTTGTTTTTCTGTCATTTTAAAGAGAATTCTAGGAGTGGTGGGTTGGGGGTGTCTCAGAAACCCTACAAGTGCACCTGAAACTTCTTTTGCTATTTATAAGCAACTTTCATAAACATGACTAGTTTCCTATCTGCTTCATGGCTGGCATGAATTGAATGGACTTGAACCAACTGCAATTGGTGATTTGGGAACTGCACCAAACTGGAATTTTAGCATGACATGGCACATTTGTTTAGGTTACCTAAGTTTCAAATATATCCACTTGGTAATATCCTCATTGCAGCCATCATGACAGCTGGAGTTGATGGAATATACCAAAACTATCCCAATCACCTATCACAAATGGGCAAACACCTGCTCTGGGACAGCCAGGATTATGGATGTGGAGCAAACACATACTGAATGACTGCTGATAAAATTGGTGGCTTTCATATTCAAGAATTTAGGCTTTAATATCAGATTGTAACAGAAGACCTTACAGATATTCCAAGGATAAGAAACAGACACAATGGTGCATGTCGATGATTTAGAATTACAGCACTGGGAGTTATCTCTACATGTTCATCAAAATATCACCATTTGATTTTATTAAAATTCAACCATGAATTTCAGTTTTCACTTACCCAACATGTTCAGTGTCCCAATTGTGTTGGTCTTTAAGGTCTTAATGGGATTATACATGTAATTTGGAGGGGACGCTGGAGAGGCTAGATGGTAAATCTGGTCCACTAGAAAAAATAGAGGGACAAGAAAGAAAGAACAAAATTAATTCTACATGATCTGAAAAGGTTCTAAGAATTATTGTCAGTTCAGTTGAAATAACTGTGACTCTTCTAGCCTGGGACTAAAACAAACAGGGATAAGGACACATTTGTATCTGAAACATAGTTTGGACTTTAATTAGCAAAATTCCCCAGAATATCAGTGGGAGATGAACCTCCAAAACAGTTTTCTTCTAAGATGAGGACTTTCTGATTATTAGAATACAGCTCCCCGAATGCAGAAATAGCTTGTTGGAGAATTCTGGTAGTTGCAGACTAACACTTTTATAGGACACTGTCTTAGGAAAAAATGTTCTACAACAGGGTTGTTCACACTTTTTCAGCATGCAAGCTACTTATAAAACCACCAAGTCAAAATGATTTACCTACCCACAACAAAAATGTGAAACATATAACACAATATCTGCTTTGAACTGGGTTTTCTGAGTCCACACTGCCATATAATCTGATTCCAAGCAGATAACATGGGATTTTACTCAACTGTGTGGAAAGGACCTCAGATCCTATTTTACAGTTGACACACAAACTGATTTCTTACTACTGGACGAATTGACTGAGCCTTCCTCCTGCCCTGCCTGTGATCTACCAGAACCCCCTACGCGATCTACCAGTAGATCGCGATCTACCTAATGAGCACCCCTGTTCTACAAGAAAAAGAATGGAAGATGGAATGGTGGGAGGCATTCCATCATTCAAAACAACCATGGGCAATTCACACACAAATCAACAACTTGAATCTCTCATAACCAGATTATTCAACTTTCAAATATTTTAGCTACAGTACATATGCAGCATTGAAAAATCTTATAAAATACACTTTAGGGATAACAACAGGAGGAAGAAATATTGTAGAAAGGCCAATAGGGCAGGAATAATAATAATTTTAAAATATTTTTTTTATTTATACCCTGCCACCATCTCCCTGAAGGGACTTGGGGCAGCTCACAGAAACACTTTGAAGTGTTGCATATAAACAAACAGTGCATAAGCATATAAAGCAGCAACATAAGTTTAAAAACAACAAGCACACATAAAATCCCATCTGATATCATTGTAAAATTCCTAAAACGCAGTAGAACCTGCGAAATCTGGCAATCTACAGTAACAAATGAAAGTGTGGAGTGAAGCAATCTGACCATAGATTATACAAGGTCAAAGGCCTGTCTAAAAAGGCATGTTTTTAAAGTAGCCCGAACGGCTTGGAGAGTGGGGGCTAACCTAATCTCTCTAGGGAAAGTATTCCAGAGCTGGGGGACTAACACTTGCCACTCCAGTCAGGATGAGAACTGGTGCTAAAAAGGAAAAGGTCTTCATCTCCTAAGGCACAAGCAGTGCAAAGGAAATAAAATAGTTTTCAATCCCATCTCACTTATGCAAGATTTCATATTGTATTTCCCCTCCGAAAAACAAATGCCAACACAAAACCTTCCTAGTACTAATCCATTCATTTTAGACTTTTAAAAAGTTGGTTGGCTAAATATTCATGGAGCCTAAAGGACACGTCAAAGCAACATGATAGAAAAACTATTTGTCTCAAGTCTGGCAAACTAGTTCCAAGGGTGCAATTTACAGATGAGTGATTTCCGCATTGTTTCCTTCTTGCTACAGACACAGTTAGACACTTTCATCTGTGAACTATCTTCCTGTTAAGGGAGTCACACTGAAACTGCCTCTCATTATCCTCCACAAAAAGAAACAGTACAGTTCACAGTAAATCATGCACTAAAAACAGGCTGTCAATTTAATAATGTCCCACTGGTATTATTTAACCAAAAACTCTTGATTGTATAAGCGAGGTGCTGTAGGCTATGTGCAAATCCTTGCTGTGAAGCAACACCCCCACAGATGAGCAAATGTCAGTGGAACCTATTAAGTTACACTTGGGGGTTATTACATTTATTAACTCTAGTCTATAAAATACTAAATGCATTGTATGGTAGCTTGACTACTGAACTCGTATTTTGGATGTTAAAGGAGTTGAATGCATTTCTCCCTTTCTCAGCATGCCTGAATATCTTTTTGGAGTGCAAGATCAACAACCACAAACTCTGAGAGATTTCACTAAACTAACTTGTACAGAGAAAGAACAATACTATGTTCTGACTTCACAGGATGCAAATCTTCCCCTTTCTTGCCCAATTCTAAATTCCATTCTATTTTATCTGTCATCCATCCACTCCTTTGGGCTTCATGCAAATTTACCATTTGCCAAAATATATGATCCCGTGTTTTTCTTTTCCATTTCTGGCCAAACAGCTTAACCATTGGTTCATCCTATCAAGTACGAGGTCTGCCCCAAGAGCTGCTTGTGGTTTTTTGGCATCCAATTCTGAATAGGTGTCACGAAGCTGGATTTAAACTGGGGAAAAGATTCCGTTAATTTTGAATTCAAATGAATGCCGTCCTAAATTGGTAAGATATCCAAGCCTGCTGTTGTCAGAGTATAGTTCAGAGTCTTTCCCACTGGTACAATATCTTTCTACATCTGCCTGTTTTCTCTTTCGATTGTGGGACTTTTATGTGGTGCCAGATGTTAGTTTGATAGGCCAAGAAAGGTGAGAATCATGTCCACATTATATGCTGCTGGGCTGATTCTCCCAGCACTCTCCAGCATTGGCCACACTGGCTAGGATGGCTGGTACAACAGCCGGAGGGCTAAATGCAGTCTGATAACATCTGGAGGGCTACATTATTCCAATCTTTAATACAGTACTTTCGAAAGAATTGTATATTGACATCCACACAGAGCTCACTCTTTGTGGCAAGAGAAGAAAACAGCTCATCGGCATTAATGGAGAGAACTCAGCCTGTGTATCTCACGCGACTCACCTTCAATGTAAAGGGGCTCTACGACATCATGATTTATCAGTTCAAAGTTCTCATGGCCAATCCAGTGCTCCACGTTTCTTTTCCTGCCCGTAAAGAAGTTGTCCACAACTGTAACTTCATGGCCATCCATCATTAGTTTGTCAGTAAGATGAGAACCCACAAACCCTGCTCCTCCAGTTATCTGTATTAGGACAGTTTGCATATAAATTTTTCTTCTATTTTAAAGGAAAACACCAGACACAAAAAGTCCACAAACATGAAATGAATGAAAACTGCAGCTTGCAAAATTTTGTTTACATCTTGACAGAGGAAAAGGGAGGGGAAAGAGGGGGGAAAGAATGCAATTTTTTTGTATTTAAATGAAATAACCTCCAGAGATGTATTCAATCCATTTCACAATTTGCTTCACATAACCAAAGGTCAACAGGAAATTCTGCATATCTCTCTTCTGTCAGATAAAACAGCCTACCCAAATGAGGTATCTATCATCGCTGTTGACCAGAATTAAAACTAGGAGGAGTCCTTACAGGGCTTGCAGCAAGAAAAATGATGCCAAATAGACGCATCACCTTGCTGATAAAGGTGCCTGACTTGCTCCCATGTGGAAAAAGAAAATATTTACTTTTATTTTCTTTAAAGTAAAAGCATTTTTCATCATCTTCCTAACATGCCAGGCACAAGAGTCTTCCTATGCATATGTCTCTCTTTCACAAAAACCATCGTTACTTCCACTGAAATGAAAGGGTCAAGGAAAGACTGTATCACATGTCATATCTGTATTCTATACCTACACCATGACAAATTCCAAGATAATATGGATTAAGTTTTACACTTCCTAATTCACCATTTGCTTGGATATGGTAATGAAACAGACATACATTCTGAGTCATACTCTTTTTCCTTAGCCTACAGCAATAAGCGAGGTCATTCACTTTGCTTTTTACTAGGCCCTATGGTCGCGTTTGCTTAGAAGGCCTCACTTCACATAACATACCGAAAAGGCTGTAGAAAATCACTGAACATGGCTGAACTCTTAAAGAAAACAAATGGGCTTCAGTCTTATGTGGCAGCTTGCTATGGGTCAATTATATAACTGCTGAATTCAGTATGCAACTCCAGCAATTTAAACAGCAACTGTGGGATTACAAATGATTACTGATGCCCTGAATAATTAACAGTGGAAGGCTTCCTTATAGCTGCTGAAAGGGGTAAAAACTTTGACAATACACTAACAAGGCAATTTATTTGGTAATTGGTATGTTCACACTAATAATGCATACTTAATAACAGTGGAGGGAAAGGCATTTGCTCTTCAGATGGAACAAGGAACGGAAAGGATAAGGCTCTACTTCTCTTTGCTTTTGACAGGTCACACATCTTTAAACTTACATTTCACTTTCTCTTACATCTCATTAATTAATTCAGACATCTGACAAAGCAATCAGTATGAGATTTGCATGTGAGAGATTATGCACATCCAGTCATCTAATAAAGACTTGGAAAATGTACTTCGTTCATTTGGATAATCTTAAGAAAGTTAGGTTTTACACATTCCCAACTGGCTAGGTATATTTCAAGCACTGCTATTTTTGCTTCTATTTTAGATTAGGAATAGCCTTCCTTATGCAGGAAAGTTGCTGGACTCTCATCATTCTTCACCATTGGTTACGCTGGAAAGGACCAATCGGGGTTCTTACCAGGCACATCTGGAGAGCTACATGTCACCACCCATCCTTTCTCCAAGGACCCAGAGAACTCTGTTCTGGTTTTGATCCCACTGGGGGGGTTCCCTTGATACATTTCTAATGGGAGTGCTCTGGGAAGCTGCTCCCACACAATGGAGGTAACTAATCAAAACCATCAAAATGAAAGGATTTTAACTGTCCTGGCAGCTTTTCAAAACAGTACACCATGTTCTTCCCCATCTTCTTCCCTTTTTATGGCGGGGGGAATTATTTCTTCACAAGGAAGAATAGCTTTGCTGGATCAGAACCAAGACTCATCTAGTCCAGCATCCTGTCTCACAATGGGCAGATAATGATCTATCCACAATAGTTTATTTACACTGTCCATTTTACAAAGAAATGTGGACTGACTTTATATTCCAAGTCCTCTCTATGTCAAAAAGGCAGCATTTCAAATCTGTTAGCATTTTTTTAAATGAAGCATTTTTAGTGGTAAAACAATTGGGTCGGTGATCAGAATGGTCCCAATACTCATTAGCAATTCTCTCTTACTATTATTTCCAATATATCTTGCAAAGGCATTCAGTGAAATAGCAGAGCCGTCAGTTGACCGGCAAGCACAACTCTATTCATAGCATTTAATATCCCGGCCAGTGATTCCTTATACAAAAGCAGCAACATATTGGTTGTGACTGTGGAAATGTCAGGATCTTGATAAAAACTCAGCCTAAAACTTTGAACTTTCATCCTGTAAGTTGCTGTAGCATTTGAATCTTTAGATGTAGCTTTTATGTAGTTTGTAAAGATTCAACAAAACGCTTTACATACATATTTTGGTCTGAAACATACGACTGGACTGGTGACTGATATATTTTAAAACACACATATACACATATTGAACACTGAAGTTAGTGTGCAAGGTGTGCACCATTTACTAGGGCTCTGAATGTATTAATTATCCATCCTCTAGATCAGGGGTGCTCATTAGGTAGACCGCGATCTACTGGTAGATCACGTAGGGTGTCCTGGTAGATCGCAGGCAGGGCGGGTGGAAGGCTCAGTCCCGCCCCGCAGGCTCCCGCCGCCGCCCAAGTGCAGAAGGAGGTTGGACTGGATGGCCCTTGGAGGTCTCTTCCTATTCTAGGAACCCATTGTTGTTGTTGTTATTATTATTATTATTATCAGAGGCTGAATGGCCATCTGTGAGGAATGCTTTGATTGTGTTTTTCCCTTATGGCAGAAGGAGGTTGGACTGGATGGCCCTTGGAGGTCTCCTTCTACTCTAGGAACCTATTGTTGTTGTTACTATTATTATTAGTAGTAGTAGCAGAGGCTGAATGAATATAATCATCATTATTATAAATACATTCAGGAGCTTATTATACTCACATTTAGTTGAATTCAGTCTTAAAATATATTATATGGCTCTCACTGAAATAAATTTCCAAATATTTTGCTTTTATGGCTCTCTGAGTAGTGGGTAGGTAGATCATTTTGACTTGGTTGTTTTATAAGTAGCTCGCATGCTGAAAAAGGGTGAGCACCCCTGCTCTAGATGTATTAGACTATATTTCCTATTATCTTCCCCCAGCATCCATATAGTTGTTGGAAATGTTATTTCATGGCAACTTCTTCATAATCCTACTGATCAGTGAGTATATCTCCCCTGAATTTACTGTTGGATAGTGAATCAATTTACTGTTGGATAGTGAGTCAACACACACAGACAAATGACACTAATTGTGCTGTACCCGTGATTAACAATAGGACCCAGACTGCAGTATTTTAAAAGCTCAAGCACTTGAAAGGAACTATCCCAATTTAATAATGCATTAATTTCTATATCTTCATCCTATGAGATCCTGGTCTTTATAGTGCGATGAGTCCCTTAGAATTCTCTGCTACAATGCTGTAGTTTAGGATCCATGGACTGCAGTGGTCTAGAAGCTAATTTTAAGGTACCTCACCAAACAACAAATTCAGTATTCTATAGAATGAAGCTGTGAGAGTTAAAGTGGTATCAAAATGCTGTAAATGTGTATATCAACTAAAAACTAGAGGAATTCCCTGCAAGTAAAGGGCTTCTGGCTGTCATGCCTAACAGCAGACTGAAATATGTAATAAGCATCTAAATTACTGGTAACTATCTGTGACACAGTCTGAAGATATGTTCTATGTCTGATTTGCACTTTTAGTAACTGCTGTTTCCAGAAAGCTTCACATTACAAAGTTTCTCTCTGTTTCAGGAAGTGTAAAACTAAGTGCTGATAGGCTGAAAAGACCAAGGCGTTGCAACCTGAAACCAGGTTGCAACGCCTTGGTCTTTTCAGCCTTGAAAGACGGCGTCTAAGAGGTGACTTGATCGAAGTGTATAAAATCATGCATGGGATAGAAAAGGTGAATAAAGAAAAACTGTTTTCTTTGTCACAAAACACTAGGACTAGAGGGCACTCCCTGAAGCTCCAAGGTAGGAAAATTAGGACTAACAAAGGGAAATATTTCTTCACCCAGAGGGTCATTGGGTTATGGAACTCACTTCCAGAAGAGGTTGTGACAGCTGTCAGCCTGGACAGCTTCAAGGCAGGATTAGACAGATTCATGGATACCAAGTGTATCGGTAGTTACTGAAAAGGACACTATAATCATTGTGCACCGTAATGTGAGATGTTCAATTCAACTGCGAATGCAGCGTACAATCTTTGCATTTTAACAAAGGGAAATGAATATCCTTTCTAATTGTTCCGTGTCAAGTTTCATTACTATCTTTACTGCTTTCAAGTGGCAGTGTTAATGGGGCTCACAGGAGCTTCCAGTTTGGTCACTGATCAATCTAAACCCACTTAAGCTTCCCAACCCCACAATGGTCTGGATATTCAGACCATTTTCTCTACAGCCTCTTAGAATAAACAGTGAGTCCTTACTAATGAGTCAATCTGTGCATAACTAAAATTAAACAATAACCTTCTGGGGAATCAGCAATTAGAGATAGAGCTAAACTTTGAAAATAAATGCAGCAAGTAAATAAATGCAGCCCATATCGGCTGTCTTGTTTATTTCTTCATATTAATCCTTTGAAAAACTATAAAACATTCAATTAATCCTGAGTATGTTATTAACTTACCAAAATTCTTTTACGATCCTTTTCAGATAGGAACTTCACTGGTGGGTACTTCTGAGTAAAACTACAAAATTTCAAAAATGAAAGCATAAACAATATTAAACTTTACAGAGGTTGGTAAGTAGTAGTCCTACATATGGGAAAAATGTCAAAACAAAATACTATTGTTTCATTCTTGTTTTGCTCATTCTAGCAGCAGCATGGGCCAAGGAACCAGAATTAGAACCTGAATCACATTGTCTAAATGGGGGGTTCTGGCTTCTTGCACAAATCTGGAATCACCTATTATGATTTATGACTCCCGACTTGCTTGAAAGCAACAAGAGGGAATCCTTAATCCCTTTGCACTTGGTAAGCTTTCCAACAAGTTAGCACAGCTTCCTTTACTTGAAAGCAAATGTGCCACGTGCACTAATATGCAGCTCATAACTGGGAAGGAAGGATTCAATCTTGTGTGCAACAACCCGACTGAGTGAAGGAAATTGTTAAAACTCTGAAGAAGTAAAATAATTGATGTCAAGTAGAACCCATTCTAATGGAATAAAGCCAATCATACGTAGAAGGAAATCTTTGCCATTTTAAAAAACCCCAAACTGTTCTTCTATTTTGAATCTGAAGTGGGCAATAATTTTATTACAAAGCAGCATATTTTCTAAACACGGCATTCTCCTTGGAACCATAAGCCAACTTTTGTGCTTGCTAAATTCCTTGATAAAATAAACATTACAGGCTGTCCACAAGTTACAAACAAGATAAGTTCTGTAGGTTTGTTCTTAAGTTGAATTTGTATGTAAGTCTGAACAGGTATTTGAATTTGTATGTAACTCTAAAGTATAACTCCAGCCAAAAATGTATATTTTAAAACTTTGGATAGTATAGGGAAGGGTTAACACCCCTGTGGTGTTTCTTTTGTTGTCCTTGCCTCTGTCCAGAAAATTTCACTTCAGTTTCTGTCCCTGTGATAAAAAAATATGGCTTGTTGTGGTGACAAAGCTTCAGTGGAGAACTCTTTTCCCCATCATAACCTTTTCAGGAGTGAGGTTCCCTTCCAAGGGGTATATGTGTCTCACTTTCTGTTGTCTCACTCTCGTTCTTAACTATGAGTCATATGCAAGTCAATGAAGCCATATCCGTTCGAAGCCATGTTCTGAAGTTTATTATCAGGGTTGCAGAGGCCCTCTGATTGCATCTACCCATGCATCTCTTCAGGAGACTTTCATTTATTAAAATTAGGATTTCTGTGACAGACACAAGTCACAAAATAGGTACCCAAGATGCACCCACAGAATTCATAGAAGATACAAGATATACCTCTCACAATGTTCCAATGATGGTATCTATTAGTAGAAAAGCTCCATGCATGTAAGCTAATGTGGGCTCTTGTGGCCCCTTTATTCAGGCAACTACTTAGGTACAGAAATTTCTGAATTTATGATACGGTTTACGGTTGAAGAAATCTTGTTTCAGAAATTTGAGTTTGGTTCTAAGCAGCCCAATAGGGATCACACACAGGTTGAAATACATAGTCCTTATGACTAATAAGCTACTACCTTATGGGCATCTCGATCTGGGTTGTTTGCTCTGTGGATTTCACTTCAGATCTCCCAATCCTTGTTTCCTTTCCCCCCAAACTTGTGTGCTATATATTGCTTCATTATTACAGAGTACTAAAGATCATATATTCAAGGCTATTGAAAATCCCATATGGGAGGGCAGTACTGTATTGAAAATTACAAGCTTTGCAGACTAACCTAAAATTATTATGGAAGGGGGAACTAGAGACAGTCTACTCTGTCAAACTATTTCTGACTGTCCAGCATCAGCTATGATTTTAACTGTCACAGCTTCAATGTGACTCACTATGATGTTACTCTTGGAAAGTTATTTAGATCATGCTTGGCAGGTGATAAGAATTTCAGACTGGCTTCAGATATAAATGTTACTGGTTACAGAACTGCTGAAATATCCTGCAGTAATGAAAATGATCCATATGTGTCAAACAAGGGAAGGAGGGAGAACATGCGATATTGCCAGAGATCATGAAAGTTCATATTTCGTGCTCATAAACAGAAATACCCACTTTCATTTTGTGGCGGAAGAAACACAAATGTCTTGAGAATCCATGACGATAACGTTTAAGTCTTGCATATCAAATTCAGGTGGAAGTACTGACTTAGCTGACTAAATAGGAGACACCTTTTAGAAATCTGGAAAATAGAATGGCTTGTGTGACTTGCTGTCCAATGACCAACAGCAGTATTCATCATGTGATTGGCTCTGAAGCTTCAGTCATTCTTATCTCATTTTAGTGGGTGAAAATAGATGAAGAAATTTTGCCTTGTTTTATAATGAATGCTGCCAGATGCGGCAGCAGTCTGTAACAGCACATTCTATTACAGGCTACTATGGATATAAGTGTAGAGCACCAGGAAAATACAAGTGCCAATCGTTTTAAGTATCTAACTAGGTCACAACGACATTTGAAAACAATTACTAGGTCACAATGATATTTGGAAAGACTGTTACTTCTGTCTTAAATAAATGTTTTGAAAGGAATCAACTAGCCTTGGGCTAGTACAATAAACTATTTGATTGATTGATTGATATAGACTAGTGCAATGGTTCTCAAACTTTGATCCAGGTATTTTGGATTAAAATTACAGAAATCTGTCAGGAGTTCTGGGAGCTATAGTCCAAAACATTTGGAGGGCCAAAACTGAGGAACCACTCTTCTCGAGTTTCAATCTATTTGGACTCTTAAAGCATAAATCCAATTTGGTGCTAGTGACAGGACTCCCCCCTGCCCCGTTCCTGCTCTTGAGGGTTTTCTTAGTCCTCCAGAGCAGCTTTTCAGGATGTATAGAGTCTGAAGAGAAATCTGAAGAGAAAACCCCCCAATATCGGATGGACCCCATAGGAGGCAGAGCAAATAAAGGGAACAGAAATGCTGATGTATCAGTAGAATAATACTATGTAATTCAAACCAACAAATATTTAATCCTGAATTCTGATGTCAAACTCAGAAATGCCTTATAATTGTTTGCATTTTAGAATAAAATGCTTTCAAAAAGTCAAGGATGTAACAACTGCTTGAGTACCAACTTCATTTAATGAAAACACACCACTTTAAGATGGTTAAATAAATGAAACTTGTGTGAAATTTACTAACTGCCCATCAGTTGATTGATGCTGAACATCACCATATATTTACTCGTGCAGACTCTGTATAACGTAATGAAATTTGCAGAGAAGAATTTGGAACTGATTTCGACTCGTATTTTCTTCCCATGTGCCTTTAATCAATTCTGATTTAAGATAATCCTACTATGGGTTTTTAGCAAGTTTTATTAAAAGTAAGTTTGCTACTACCGTTCTCATTATGGTACTGGCTTTTAAATAAAGTATCATTATACTGGTGCAAACATCTGTAAAGCAATTACACAGATATGCTTGAGATAACTGTTGGGAATTCTCCTATAAGTCATTACTCAAGATTAATAACAAAGACAGGAGGATTAAAAATCCATAACAAAGAATTTATTCTGTGTTGCAAAATGTCACTCAATTCAACTATTCTTACATAGGCTTTTTGACATAATTTCAACTGCTAGTCTTAATTAGAGTAAATACAATGGGACCTACTTAGGTTTTGACGTTTCATGTATCAACTGATTCAATGGGACAAATCTTGGACTGGATGGCCCATGAGGTCTCTTCCAACTCTATGATTCTAGTGTTGAGGACAGCAACTGGATTCAGACCTTTATTTTAAGCCAATGTAAGTCACATAACCATCTACTAACAGATTCCAAAACATACATACCTTTTCTCTAGCTCTTGGATCTTGTCCCTTAAAGGTCCAATGACCTAAAGACAAAATGAAAATTAAATACTTTGGGTTTCCCCCCTCATTAATGTCTTTTCACATAAAATAATGACAAAGAATAAGCGGCAGAATAGAAATTATAAGCAACATGTAGCTATTCTTCTTACGAGTAAAGGGCAGAAATTCACCCACTTAAATGGCAACCACAGTAATACATACTGTGCAATTTCTTAAGGATTTATACTAACACTACATTACATTTATAAATGCTATATAATAAACACAGATAATGCCAAAATATAGACTGTTCCAAAATTACCAACCTAGATGTTGTTTGATTCTTAAAGTAACATGATTTCAAAAAATAACCCACTTCGATACTGACTTACATATATGACAGGTACATAGAAAGGGTTCTAGAGCAAACACTGGAAATACTAGGTTAATTCTAGACATAGAATGTATCTACATTGTAAAATTAATGCAGTTTGACACCACTCTAACTGTGATGATTCAATGAGAGTTGTAGTTTGTTGAGACACCAGCACTCTTTGGTGTTGTTTATTTGTTCAGTCGCTTCCGACTCTTCATGACCTCATGGACCAGCCCACGCCAGAGCTTCCTGCTGGCTGTTGCCATCCCAGCTCCTTCAAGGACAAGCCAGTCACTTCAAGGATACTATCCATCCATCTTGCCCTTGGTCGGCCCCTCTTCCTTTTTTATTCCATTTTCCCCAGCATCATTATCTTTTCTGAGCTTTCCTGCCTTCTCATCATGTGGTCAAAGTACTTCAACTTTGCCTCTAATATTCTTCCCTCCAGTAAGCAGTCGGGCTTTATTTCTTGGAATATGGACTGGAATATGGACTGGTTTGATTTCTTGAGGCCCAAGGCACTCTCAGAATTTTCCTCCAACACCACAGTTCAAAAGTGTCTATCTTCCTTTGCTCAGCTTTCGCTCTTTGGTAGACGAGGGTAAAGACCTTAAAAAACTATGACTCCGAAGACTCCATAGCACTGCTTTATGACAGTTAAAGTGGTGTCAAACTATATGAATTCTACAGTGTAGATCAGGGGTGCTCATTTGGTAGCTCGGGAGCTACTAGTGGAGCTTCGGCTCCCTTCCAGGTGATCACCAACTGGATTGGGCGCTCTGCCATCCGCGCGCACACCCTGCGTGCACGCGCGCTCCTGCTGCTGGCTTCCGCTCTTTCGCCTGCGGGGCATTGCAGGAAGAAGGAAGCACGAGGCGGGGCCTCTGGAGGAGCACCCTGCCTCTCTCTCCCAGAAGCAGCTGTGCAGCCTCCGTTGCCGGCAAGACAGGCAGAGCGGAGCGCTCCTCTGGATGCCCCGCCTCGTGCTTTCTCCTTCCTGCAATGCCCATGGCAGAAGAAGCGCTGGACGGGCGGAAAACAGCAGCAGGAGGCAGAGCGCGGCGGCGGGAGCGGCGGCGTGCGGCGGCGAGGCGTCGCGGCGGCGGGGGCAGGTAGATCTTTTGGACTTGGTTGCTTTAAGAGTAGCTCGCATGCTGAAAAAGTGTGAGCACCCTTGGTGTAGATGCACCCTTAGTCAAATTCAGAGAAGCCCAGCTGAGAACAATGGATTTAAATGTATACCTAAGAAATCTGATTTGACTCAGCATACCCTGACTATGATCACATTTTATTTTATTCTAGCAACACTGATTTAATGATTAAGCACCCCAACAAGAAACAGCAATATACTCATGTGATGCATTTGGATTTTTCAGATAAGAAGAGATACATTGTGGAGCTCTGGATACTATTTAAACTTGAATTCAGTTGTAGTCCAAATAATATATGATCCATTGAATTAATGGGAACTTGCAAAGTCAATACTTAGGTAAGACACAGATTCAACAGGTCTGTTATTATAAGTGAGGAAATAGTATATGATCTAAGATCTGGATTTAGTATCTAATGCAAGAAATTATTGAGTTGTATATTAATCAGTGTTTCATATACTGTACCCAAGACAAGGGTCTATCATAAGATTATAGCAAACAGAAAAAAATGCTATTTCCATTTTAAAAAACCAAAAAACAAACCCCAAATCACACATCTTCCCAGAAAAGGCTGTATGTTTCTCACATAGGAATGAAACTAGGCAAGTCAGAATGCTTTGGTGGGAGTGTTCTGTGAGCTTTAGAAACATTCAAAGAGAAGATGAGACAACATCATCATTCCACAGAAAGAATCAAGGAAAAGAATATAGTACCAAAATAAAATATTGAAAGACATGCAGAAGGCAAAAAACTGTAGTGCATTGCATACTAACCTCTTCAATTTTATTTTCTACTTTCTGATCACCATTATCTTGGATAGACCTGTTGCATATGAAAATAAAATAATTTTACATCTGAATGTCAACACACTGGAAATACGTATCATATGAAGGAGTCTTACATCCAGGAACAAAAACATTATTATTGTTACTAAGTCAATAGATTTGCATAGATGGCAGGAGGTATATGCACTCCCACCTTCTGCATGTAGAAAATGGTTACTGGGTGAAGGCTTGCCCTTGCCTGAACTTGATTAATATTATTGGGACCTTCTGGATATTCCTTGCCTAAAAAAACCCAATGAAATTAAACAGGTCACCATAAGTCGATAGGCAATTAAATTATCTTGCACCATGCAGACATTTGTATTCATGCAGATCGCATGAAAATTGGTTCATTTTCCATATGCCATCTCCAAAGGAAACACTTATTTTTATAAGTAGGGAAAGCATACCTGACTTTTCAAATACAACAGGAAGTAAGAGTGGCATTTTTGGTGGAAGGAACTTTTAAATACTCCAACTCCCATGATTTCACAGCATTGAGCCATGACAATCAAGGGGTGTCAAACTGCATTAGTTCTACAATGTTGGTTCACCATTAGTCTACAAAAGCTGGTGCTACCACCTCCATTCTCTCAGTCCACAAGGTGCTACAAGCTCTCTTTCCATATTGTTATTATTTATTGATTTATTATTTCAATTTATATACCACCCTTTCCAACAGGCTCAAGATGGTTTACAATATATAAACATACAATCAGTAAAATAGCACTAAAACAATAAAACACCAGAACACTAAAACAATGATATTATCAGCACACAGAAGAAAATGGCTAAGAGTTAAATGACTGCCGAAAGAGAACTGTCTTGCAAGCCTTCCGAAAAGCAGGTAGCTCATTAATCGCTCGAACTTCGGCTGGCAAGGCCTTCCACAAGCTCGGCGCCACAACAGAAAAGGCTCTCTGCCTAGTCGATGACAGATGAACAGACCACATAGAAGGGACTTTTAACAGGATTTGGTCCTCCGAGTGAAAGGATCTCTGGGGAACATATGGGAGTAGACGGTCCCTCAAGTACACCAGCCCCAGACCATGCAAGGCCTTAAAGGTCAAGACCAACACTTTGAAGGTTATCCGGTGCTCAATTGGCAGCCAGTTGCTGCAGAGTTGGAGTGATATGGCTCCTGGCCGGCACTCCAGCCAGGAGTCTGGCTGAAGCATTCTGCACCAGCTTAAGTTTCTAGATAACCGCCAAAGGTAGACCAATGTAGAGAGCGTTACAGTAGTCTAATCTCAAGATGACTGTCGCCTGGATCACCGTAGCTAGGTCATTCCCGGTTAGGTAGGGCGCCAGCCGCCTAGCCTGTCACAGATGGAAAAAAGCAGATCTGCTGACAGCGGAGACCTGAGCCTCCATTGTCAGCAGTGGGTCCAATTAGACCCCCAGACTCAGGTTATAGCTTTTATCTCCTCCAAATGAGTTCACACAAATCGAAGTTGTCTCTAGAATGTTTGATGAGAAATTAATGGAACGTATTTTGCATCTTGGTATTTTCAACCATTGTAGAGCTGGCTTTCATGGCTCTCAATCAATAAGCACATAAATACATCCATTTCCCCAGCACTGTTAGGGGCCAGAGAAGAACTGAACCATTCATTATTTATGTGTTCCTGCCTGAACCCAGCATCTTTTGACCTTATGTGGAAGCCAGTATGGAAAAAATTAGCTGAAGGGCAAAGGAGAAAGACCTCATGATAAATGTTACGCATGTAAAGCCATTGCCTGGAACATCGGGGAGAGGAAACTTATCTTCTGCACACTGGAGGAAATAAAACAGCACTCAGAAGCTCTTGTTTTCTACAGGAAGGCAGAGAGAAGCCACTTGTGGTAGCCAGAATGGGATCAGAAAGACCTGGATTCACAAAACCTATTAAATAAGTTTAAAATGAGCCACTATTTCTCACCCACACCCATCTACAGGTTTAGTGCTGCATGCTCCGAGTTTGTTGCAAAGAATGGGAAAACTCAGATATATCATCCTTCATAAAGAAGGATTATTATGCAGACATAATACCAGGGAAAATGGGAAAGAAATCTGAGAAGGGAGAAACATAGGTACTGTGTTCCCTCTTTTGCCTTTGCGAATTTTCCCTCATTTCCTCAGGTGGAAAAACAAATTATCTCGAAATATTTGTCTTGCTGAAATGATATTTTAAAGGACTGAATATTTTAAAATTTGTGTACATTTTTAATTGTATTTTTAGGTGTGAGCTGCTCTAGTCTGATAAAGTGTGTAGGCATTTTAATTTACGATATTACACAGAATAAAAAACAGGAACCCCTGACAGAGCTTTAGTTATGTAGGAACCAAATGAAGGTATCACCCCAATAAGAATGCTGAATTCCTATTACATGTTTATTCTCTCCTCCAATTTGAAACAATGCAATAATTTAAAACTTTAGTTGTGCATTCAGAAATACTGTACATTTTAGAAAAAGTGGCTAGGTAAAGAACATAGCAGATATGAAGGGAGAGTCACCATGGTATAGTGATTTGAGTGTCATGCATTTCAACTTCTCTACATCCTCACCAATGCAGAAAGCAAAAAGCAAGCAAAAAAGTGCTCAATATTACCTCATGTTGAGTACATTTCCCCAGACAGCTGTGAGAAACAAAAAAGAGGAATGAGTTAGTACTGTATGAATACTGAGTCAGTATTGAATGTAAAGAAGCTAAGCCTCAGAACATGTCACAAAAGATATGTCAAACTAGACATGGATGGATTGAACTAACTCCTGTTATGTCAAGGTTCATTGTTATTTACATCATTGCCTGTTTTAAAACTTTCCAACCATTGTTATTTACCTCTTCATACATTGTTGCCAGTTTAACTAGAAAAATATACCATTGCTACATCATTCTCAAAATATTTCCTATCAAGTCATAACAAAGAATACATGAACAAATTGAAATTGAATCCAAACAAGACAGAGGCACTCCTGGTCAGTTGCAAGGCCGAACAGGGCATAGGGTTACAGCCTGCGTTAGACGGGGTTACACTCCCCCTGAAGGCGCAGGTTCGCAGCTTGCGTGTGATCCTGGATTCATCACTGAGCCTGGAACCCAGGTTTCAGCGGTGACCAGGGGAGCATTTGCACAGTTAAAACTTGTGCGCCAGCTGCGCCCAAACCTTGGGAAGTCTGACTTGGCCACAGTGGTCCACACTCTGGTTACATCCCATATATTATTTATTTATTACTATTTAAAACTTTTATACCCCGATCTTCTCACCTCAATAGAGGGACTCAGACCGGCAAACAGCAAGAATTCAATGCTAACATTTAAAATCTAAAAACATCATAAAATTACAATAAAATTATCAAATACAAATACAATAAATACATAAAAAGCCATTCGCCAAAGTAGAATCGAGTCCAACTCAGTCCATGTATTCAGTCTATATCTAGTGGTTAGCGACTTTAGTTGATTAGCAATCTCCACCCTCATTCTGCAAAGGCCTCATTGCACAGCACAGTTAGGAGGCAGGGGGAGATCTAATTTCATTTGAGAGGGAATTCCCCAGCCAGGGGGCCATCACAGAAAAGACCCTGTCTCTCGTCCCCACCAGATGCGCCTGGGAAGGTGGTGGGACCGAGAGCAGGGCCTCTCCAGACAATCTTAATACTCTTGATGGTTCATAGGGTAGAATATATTCGAACAGGTAAACTGGGCCAGTACCGTATAGGGTTTTGTAGGTCAAAACCAGCACTTTGAATTGTGCTCGGAAGCTAATTGGCAGCCAATGGAGCTGGCACAACAAGGGGGTTGTATGCTCCCTGTACCTTGCTCCCGTTAGTAATCTGGCTGCCGAGTGTTGGACTAATTGCAGCTTCCGGGCAGTCTTCATAGGCAACCCCACGTAGAGAGCATTGCAGTAGTCTATACGATATGTAACCAGAGTGTGGACCACGGTGGCCAAGTCCAACTACTGAAACACACTTTACGTGGGGTTGCCTTTGAAGACTGTCCGGAAGCTTAAAATGGACAGTAGCCAGATTGCTAATAGGAGCAGCACTCAGGGAGCATACAACCTCTCTGCTGCGCCAGCTCCACTGGCTGCCAGTTTGCTACCGGGCCGAATTCAAAGTGCTGGCTTTAGCCTATAAATCCCCAAATGGTTCTGGCCCAACTTAACTGTCTGAAGGCCTCTTCCCCTATGAACCCTCTAGGACTTTAAGATTGTCTGTTGAGGCCCTGCTCTCGATCCCGCCTTCGTCACAAGTACGGTTGGCAGGGATGAGACAGGGCCTTCTCAGTGGTGGCCCCTCGGCTATGGAATGCCCTCCCTAGGGACATTAGATCGGGCCCCTCCCTTTTAACATTTTGGAAGAAAGTTAAGACTTGGCGTTTTGAGCAAGGGTTTGGAAATACAGCATAAAGGACATAGGAAAATTGACTGACTGGATGAATGTGATTGGACAATGTTTTAATATGGAGATTCTAATGACTTACGTTTTTATTGATTTTATCACGATTTTATATTTTCTTAAATATCTCGAACATCAAAAAACAATAAACACAATAAAAGTATGCTAGTGATTCTGAGTCCCAGCAACTGTGTCTTCATTTTGGGGTATGGGTAAAGGATGGGAGACTAAATAGCCTCATATGAGCCTCATATGTTATAAAAACATGGGAAAGGTTTGTTAAAGTGCAAAAACTTTGTTTTTGTAGGACATCCTGCAGCACGTTTTGCTATAGTTTTTCAATTAATATCTCATCAAGTCTCAATCAATTCAACATAGTTCATGGTAGCCACAAAAATGAAACTTCTGAAGTATAACAACTACTTTCAAAGTAAGTACCACACAATTGAACAGGAAATAACACTTTCAAATCAGGCTGAGTTTTTTTTCCTTTTGATATAGTGTAATTCCTGTCCTCATCAAAAAAAAGTCATCTTCTATAACAACCAGTTATGCTATAACTACAGAAGGACATCAGAGTAATATGGACCACTGGGAAGAATAACACAGCCTAACAACAAACATTTCTTGGTGTTTTGGTTTTTAGCCGTGTTCCTGGGGTTATTTGGGGTGCTGATTCAGAAAATTGCATTGAATAGATCACATCAGCTCTAGGTTCTCAGATATGTTTGCACGATTTCTTATGGGCAAGCAGATGAAGACTGGCATATGACATATATCTCAAAAACTAGAGTTGATAGGGGAAAACGGATGCCAAATATACCCGCAAACTGGTCTAACATTTGAGGCACCAAAATGTGTGTTGGCCAGTGTAATGTTATCATCTGAGGATGAAGATCACATTGAAGGAAATGTCAGCTTGTTCCTAGACAATAATTTCCTTTACTGCTTCTCAGAAGATAGCCTTGCCCAAAATGGTGCCACCTAGATGATATGATCTTCTAATTCAGTGGCTCTCAACCTGTGGGTCCCCAGATTTTTTGGCTTTCAACTCCCAGAAATCCTAACTCTGCAAGTAATGATAGTAAATGATGGTGTCTGTCCCTGACTTGAGAAAAAAAGGCAACCACAAGGTTTCATCATTTATATTCAGTAAAGAATACCTATGGTAGATCAGTCCACTGGATATAAATGCTTATAGTTGATTAAAATTGTTCTGGCACTATCACGCAAACCCCAACAGTAGACACTGTGAATTAAGTGATATGACAGCCATTTTGGTGACTTTGATTATAAACAGCATGTATGATTTGCTTAGTCTCTCTTCCCATGGTCAGATATTCCCATGTATAAATGCATCAAGAAATTCAGTAGAACATATCAGTCCCTTCCAATTTAATATTATGTGGCAAGGGTGGTACTAGTCAAAAATGGAATACAAGCGGCGTTCAAACTACTCCTTATGTGAACTACTTAATGCAATTAAGAACATACCATTAGTTCTCTATGACTTGTGTAGTGAGAAACAAGTATAAAATAGTATAAAATAGTATTATTAGTATTTTCAAATCAAAAGTAATTTGTTCTCTTAAGCTGGTGATCACAGTAAGAGTACATAGACACTAATTTTAGTTCATTGCTTTAAACCAATTTAAGAAAGTATGGGACTAGCACAAACAACCAGTTAAGGAGACTTTGTTCTTTTGATGATGAACAAATGTGAATAACTTACATTAGCTATAAAACTAATGAGACATCTCTAATGAGTGAAAAAATTCCAAAAGGCAACCCACTTTTAAAATCAGAAACATTTGATTCTTGAACACGATTGCTTGGATAGGACAGCAATATATATATATATATATATATATATATATATATATATATATATATATATATAACACACACACACACACACACACACACACACACACAAGACACAAAACAATTATGTAATGGCCTAAATTTGCACATAAACTGCTTTAGGACATGTCCATACTCACCACAGATTCCTAGATACATTACACAAGGAAAACTTTCATAAAATGCACTTAATGGATTTAATGGTGCTGGATAACCAGAATGCTAAGAAAAATGGCACACATAGAACTGTCCCAGATTTTAAGCAAGACTTAAATTGTTCTTGACTGTCAGCAAGTCCATATTTGATATAGCTCCAGAAGTCCCAGTATCATATAATGTGACTAAGAAGACAGAAAACATATGTTCTGAACTAAGAAATGACAACTCAATGTCCCAACCAAAGTATTTCGGATTCATCTAGAAATATAAAAGCTGAGAAAGTTGGGGGCAAGCTTATGCTAAAAAAGATTCCTACAAAATACTTACTTTTATTGCTTTCTTTCTTCTGGTATCTCTAAATATAATTTTTCCAATTCCAATTGTATTTATCAGGGAGCTGATTATATTGTATTCAATAGGTCTTATCTCTCATACAATGCACATTATGTATGTATAGTTCTGAAGCTGTAATACTATTTATTTAAGAGTAATTGCTACTTAACAGAGCAAGTTTTACAGGAATATAAAAATCCATATGATTTTTTTGGTAACATTTTCCAAATAGGTAAAATGAGATGTTTTGGTGCAAGATACTTAATATTTGTCCCTTTCCTTGGGCTCTATAAAGCCAAATCACGGGCTCAGTGAAATAGCATGACTGTATTTCCCTTTCACCTCAACTCTAGGTATTCCTTGTCCAAGAAAACCCTATGCAATGTATGGAATTGCCATAAATCGACAAACACTTAAGGCACATGCACTTTTGCACAAACACATACACAGAGTGACGTGTTTATACACAGGCTGGACTTATGAATCTAAAGTATATAACAACTGAATCAGATATATGATAAGAACCTATTGGGCTCTTCAATGGGTCTATGATGTAGTTCAACACTCTACTCAAACTGTAGGCACTCGATTGCCTTTGGAAAGTCTACCAGCAAGACATGGGTGCAATAGCACTTTCTGCCTCATGTTCCCAACAACTGTTATAAAGAGACTCACTTCCTTTGATGCTGGGGATGATATGAGAACCATCCTGATGAGCAGATACTGATAGCCCTGTCCTCCACAAATGTATCCAGTACCCTTCTTAATACCACAACTACACGCTAATACAGCGAATTCCAAAATTAAGTGTGTGCTGTGGGATAAAATAAATCTTTTTATCTGTGATTAATCTCCCACCAGACAGCTTTAATTGATGGCCCTGGATTCTAGTATTATAAATGCAGGAGAAAAATTTTATGTATACTTTATCCCACTACAGGTATACATAATTTTATACACCTTTCAAATCCCCTAATTCACTTCCCTCCCTAAACTAAACAGACACATAGGGGAGTTGCTCCAGTGCCTTGAGAATTTTGGTTGCCTTTTCCACATCATTTACAGCTCTATGATATCTTTTCTTGAGAAGTACTGATATATGAGATGAATTCAGGCTGTCAATTAGGCTGGGTTTGGAGGGTTAATGTTCTCTGAGACTATCAAGAAACACATCAATAAAAAAGCAAGTGCCAAAATATTGTTTTATTTACAAATCAGATACTACATATCAATGGTATTCACACCTAAAAATACACTTTAATAATTTAATTAAGCAAATTCAATTTTTTTATTTAAAAAAAAACCAGTGTGTACTAGAATACCAATACAAGAGGAATCAAAACCTATTCTTGAACAGTTTTTATGTTCAAATTACATGGTAAGAATATGTGGGGAAAGAGAAAATGGCAGTTCAACTATTCTGCCCGTAACTTTTAACTTGCAGAGAACACTCTAAAGAGAAGAGTTTTCACTTCATGCAGAGGCTCTTCACATGACTAGAAACCCTGAAATGCATTGCATACCAAAATTGTATGTGTAGCATAGACTTGCCTAACTTCTCTCCTTCTGAATTCACATTAATCCTAATCTGAGAAGTTAAAGATGCTCCTGATTGGCCTGTTATAAGACAAGTATTTAAAAATAAGATCAGACTCAAAATATCATGATCCAAACAAAGTGTGCCACTTGTGTTATATGTAGACAAAACCGCAGGGGAAGAGTTCTGCACTGCCCATACTTAATTCATTGGATGTCCACTACAAAAGATTATAAAATGCTTTCAGGAGAGATTAAATCACAGAAATGAGGCTGGGCAGACATGCTTTGTCAATCTAAGTGCAGCCATCTCTAAAAGAAATTTTAACCTACCAAGTGTAATAGGCTGGCAGGTCACTGCAGTGGATACAAACAGATCAGAAAGTAGAAAATGACCTGAATCAGATTATATTTTAGATAATCAATCAGACAACAAGTTTTGTTCCAGTTGTGTGACTTATGGTTACTCAAAGCTGAACCTATCAAAGCTTTTTTGTTCAGAGGGAATGTCACCCAGTGGCTTTTAATAGCCAAGTGGGCATTCAAACTCTGGTCTACAGTCATAACCTAAGAGGCAAACAACTATAACACACTGGCTCAGAATGAAAATAAAGAATGGTTGATCACTTGGGGAATGTGCAATGGGGAGTAACTGGTAAAACACAAAAGCACCAAAACAAGAATGTTTTACTTCATATTTTGTATAAGCTAAAACCAACACTCGAACCCAAGACCGATGACTTGTAATCAGTTGGCTATGGATTATGACTGTGTTTTATTGTTTTATCGCTGTACATTTGTATTGTACATTTTATCTTTGTTGTGATCCGCCCCGAGCCTGCTGGGAGGAGCGGAATATAAAATTGACTAATAAATAAATAAAAGGTAATGAAACAATGTGTGTGTGTGTTTTTTTAATTAAAAAAACTGCCTTGTTATAGTCCAACCCCTTCTATTCTGGCAAAACGAGTATGTACTGTTTGATGAATACACTGGACGCAAAAGTTCAAATAAGTTGCAGGGGCAGCACTACTCTGATCAAGCTGATATTAAGTCACAAGAACAAAAGGCAATTCTTCATTAACATCAAGGAACTTCAAAGCCAGCCACCCGACTGTAAGAGGCTATGTAAAAGCCTTCTTGTGAATCTATTGGTGTCATTTTAACATTAACTATTGTGGACAATAAACCAATTGTTCCTTTCTCAAATTAGCTACAGAACCACACCATTCATTAAGATGTCTTATAATTATAAACACTTTATCATCCTGGCAAAGTCACCGTGCACCTATCTGTAAAGAGAGCAGTGGTCAAGTATGATATACCTATTCTGAAAACCAAGATCAAGTTTGGATTTGGTTCCAAGACATCATCGATTTTCAAGTTGATTCCAACATTCTCAGGCATTGTGTAAGTGCCAAGACAAGAGTTGGTTTTATGTCCTCTGAACTGCATCCCTGACTATAGCCCATCAACTGGACCCTACACATCAGTCTAGTTTTCAGATTATCTGACATTGGTGTAGAAACTGTACAAGGGGAGTTTGGTCTTGTTTGTCCTTCTGGATTTTTCAGGAGTAGATAGATGATTGAGCATGGTGCACCTTTAAAAAATATTTATCTTGAGATTGGGGGGAGCAGAGAAAACAGATGTTCAAACCATGACCTCTTTATTCCAATCTACGGCATGCTTCAGATGTTTTAATCTACAGTAGGTCAATTTATTACTCAGGCCCATGATCAAAGTATTAGTCAAATGCAATAACCTTTAAGTAATGCAGGAGGTCCTAGCAATGCCGAGATAATTGTTCCCCCTAGGCTTCCAGAGCAATTCCAACTTCTGCTGGAAATTCCACTTGAAGTTCCATCTGAGAGAATACTTCTCTAGGCATCACTAGGTCCTCCTGCATGATTCTATGGCATGTTTCATTCTGAACTCCAAAATATAATTGATTTGGGATTAGAAAAAATATGATTCCAGATTACGCAAATATTATAAGAAGGACCCTGGAACAATTCCCCTCTGTAAGATATCGGCCTACTCTAGTCTATGGAATGCTCTAAGGATTGGTTCTATATTGGCTTCCATTCATTTGCCCATAATGTTTCATGTAAACATGAAACAACTGGGAGATATCACCCAAAGATGTGGAGTTCCACTTCACTGGTGTACTTGTTCTCTTTAATTCTAAAATGTATACTTATCAGGCTTCACATGCAACAGCTACAAGTAGATATTTGCAATAAACTCACCACCAATTTGGAAATCTGCCTTAAGTTCAATAGACTGGAAAGAGTATGGCAACGAAGGAAAGGATTGGTGAGGATCTGTGGGGCTGATGGCTCATTACTATTACTCCACCTCATTACTACGGTATTATTTACTCCGCCTCATTACTATTATTTACATCCCACTTTATCTCTCCTGAAGGGGACTCAAAGCGGCTTAACATAAAAACGTTAGCACAGCATTTAAAATATACAAATATTAAAACATAATTAAGTATAAGCACTATTAAAAGATTCACAGTTAAAACCATTCAAACATATTTGATGCATATTCAAAGTTAAAACTACAGCATCCCCTGAAATGATCTTCAAAACCTTCATTTTTAAAAGCCTGCCTGAATAGAAAGGTTTTAACCTGCCACCAGAAGGACAGCAGGGAGGAGTCCATTCTGGCTTTCCTAGGCAGGAGTTTCAGAGTCAAGGGGCAGCCACTGAGAGAGGAGGTCCGCTCTCTCTCATTCCCACCAACCGAGCTTGAAATGGAGGTGGGACCGAGAGAACTGCCTCTTCTGAAAATCTCATGGCCCGGGCAGGTTTCTACAAGGGGATGTGGTCAGCCAAATAGCTTGGACCTGAACCACCTTACTCTTCTATCAGAAAAGTGAAAACGTTCCTATTCTGACTAGCTTTTTAAGAACTGGCCTCAGTTTGACTTTTATCTGTGTGCTATAATGTTGATTTTTAATCTTCTGTCATTTAATGAATTTTATATTTATTCTAATAATTGTATAATGATGTTTTTAAAATATTTTATATGCTTTTACTTGTATCTTTTCATCTATGGTATTTGAATCTGTATTGTCTTAATTTTTGCAAGCTGCCTTGTGTCCCAGTACTGGGGAAAGGGTGGAGCAGAAATGAATAAACAACAAAAACAACAGCAAACAGGCTTTCAATGATCTGGTGCCACCAGATGTATTAAACTACAACTCTTATGTAGCAGAACTATCAGCCAAGGTACCTGGTAGTAATGGAAGACAGAGCCCAACATGTTTCAAGAGAACCCTTTGCTAAGGCCATAATCTTTTCCTCTCAGCTACTATGCCGAATCATCAAAGAATAGCTCTACTTACAGTCTAGTGTGTGTTCCTCCAGCAACAATAATTTAGTGCTGACCTCTATTTAGCTTCCAAGGTCAGATGGAATCTTGTGCCTTTAACTAGCAATGACCCTATTTAGCTTCCAAGGTCAGATGGAATCTAGTGCCTTTGGGGTAATTAGCTTACCCTAGTACAATTTCCCCAAATACCACCGCTGACATATACATATTATTGCAGGGTTTGGAAAGTATTTGTGCCTCCACATTTTTGGGAAAGATGAGAAATCTTGAAAATATCCAATCCTCTTCTATGATTAACTGAATTTCTATCTTAAAGGATATGCTGGTTGTTCATCAATTTAACAAAAAAGATCTGCAAGATTTCTTCTTCATGACATTAAGTGCAATCATAATCACTCTCCTTACCTATTTTATTTCCTCTCTCTCTCCTCTTGGTTAGCAGCAAGGAATGAAGTCATCCCCACTGTTCATTAGAGCTTTTTGTACACTTAAAACCCACAAGTCTATGTTTCCAACAATCAATAGTCTAAAAGTAGCTCAACACGCATAACAATTTTTCCTTCTTCAAAGCAAAAGTGAATTGAAGATCCAGGGTTTTGCAGCAAGAAGCCTGAAAGAAATATCAGGCAAAGCTGTTGCCCTACAAATCACTTCATTGTGATCCAAGTTATCATGTAGAACAGGGCTGTCCAACTTCTACCGGACCGGGGGCCTGAATTCCGGTCACTGATCACCTGGGGGGCCTAAGGGTCTGCCCCCGCCCCGGCTCCGCCCCACTGGCTCTGCCCCCTCCCTGCCCCCTCCCTCCCCGCCCCTCCCCTGGCCCCCCCCATACTCAATATGCCCAAATGTGAACACTGGTGGATTTGGGGAAAATAGACCTTGACATTTGGGAGTTGTAGTTGCTGGGATTAGTAGTTCGCCTACAATCAAAGAGAGTAAACCCCACCAATGATGGAATTAACCAATCTTGGCACACAGAACTCCCATGACCAACAGGAAATACTGGAAGGCTTTGGTGGGCATTGACCTTGAGTTGTGGAGTTGTAGTTCACCTCCATCCAGAGAGCACTGTGGACTGAAATAATGATGGATCTGGACCAAATTTGGCATGAATACTCAATATGCCCAAATGCGAACACAGATGGAGTTGTGGGAAAATAGACCTTGACATTTGAGAGTTACAGTTTCTGGGATTTATAGTTAACACACAATCAAAGAGCATCCTGAACTCTTGCAACAATGGAATGGAACTAAACTTGGCATATTGAACTCTCATTACCAACAGAAAGTACTGAAAGGGTTTGCTTGGAAACTGACCTTGAGTTTTGGAGTTGTAGTTCACCTACATCCAGAGAGCACAATGTTGGATCAGGACCAAACTTGGCATGAATACTCAATATGCCCAAATATGAACAGAAGGAAGGAAGGAGGGGAAGAAGAGAAGGATGGAGGGAGGAAAGGGAGGAGGGAAAGTGAGAAGGAAGAAAAGATAAAAGGGTGGCAGGAAATAAAGAAAGGAAGGTGAAAGAGAGGGGGGAGAAGGGAGGGAGGGCGAAAGGGTGGGTGGATGGGTGGATGGGTGGAAGGAAAGAAGGTGAAAGAGAGGGAGGAAGGAAGGAAGGAAGGAAGGAAGAAAAGAGGAAAGAGTGGAAGGAAAGGAAGGGAGGGAGGAGAAAGAGAGAGAAGGAAGGGGGAGGAAAGAAGGCCGGGCAGCAGTTGGGGCTGCTGAGGTGGCGGCAGAGGAGGAGGCGGGAGCGCCGCTGCGAACTGGGCCGGCACGGCTGGGCCTCCTTCACTGCTGGGCCTCTGCCCGGTTGGGCCTCTGCCGCCGCTGGGCCTCTGCCGGCTGGGCCTCCGCCGCCGCTGGGCCTCCGCCCGGCTGGGCCTCCTTTTGCCATGCTGCGCCAACAGCGCGCCTGACGCCTGCGCCGATGACGGGCGCCTGCGCCAGCTGGCGTGCCTGCGCCACCGATGCCGGGCGACCTTGCGCACCTTGCGCCGGCTGCGCAGCCGGCGCCGCAACCGCCCACAAAAATGGAGCGCGCCGATTGGCGGGGGGGGAGGGAGGGAGTCGGAGGAGGAGGGCGGCTGCTCCTCCTCCCTGCCCAGCCCTGCCCCTCTGTGAAAAAAAAATAAAAATAATAATATATTTTTTTAAAAAACTAAAAACCCCCAGCCGATTTCTTTTTTAAAAGGGTAGGGGGCCGAAGGAAAGGGACTGGGGGGGCCGTATACGGCCCGTGGGCCGCCAGTTGGACAGCCCTGGTGTAGAATAGATATCCCCTTGGGTTGTTGTAGGTTTTTTGGGCTATATGGCCATGTTCTAGAAGCATTCTCTCTTGACATTTCACCTGCATCTCTGGCAGGCATCCTCAGAGGTTGTGATATACCTTTTTCAGAAGAAATAGACAATAAAATAATTCATGCTGTAGCCCAAGGGGACAGAGAATGTGTCCTTTAACATTGGGTTGGGGGAACTGTAGCCACAGGATTGCAGGTACCTCTCAAGGCCATTGTGGGAACAGGATTTTTTTTATATAAAAAAAACAACTTATCAAAAAGATACTGTGACCCCAATTGACTCTAAAGTTGAGCAAAGCAGTTCCCTCAAGCTTTAAATGTCCTGAGGGCTTAAAACAAGACATTCCATAGAAGACATTTGGGAGCAATTTGGAATATTTAAAAGATGGGGGGGTTGGGGTAAAGGGCAGGGAAAGAGGCTCTCTGAAGTTTCCTTGCAGATCAAGGAGACCTACAAGCCTCGAACAGCCAGGGTCCTGAGTTTGCAAGTCTTAGCTAAGGCTCTTAAGCCCCTTCTACACTGCCCTATATCTCAGGATCTGATCCAAGATTATCTACTTTAAACTGGATTATATGAGTCACCGCTACCAGATAATCTGGGATCAGATTCTGGGATATAGGGGCAGCATTAACCAGAGGTATCACATTTGTAGGACTGCCATAGATTCACTATTGCTGATGGGTGATGAAATTCAACAATAACTGGAAACTCGCAGATTCCTACTTCTGCTTTAGCCCCACTCACTTTAGAACATAAAATATGCAAACGGGATAAAGGTGTAATAAATGGCAAAATAAAGACTACTTTTTATTTGTATACCCGGTTTTTATTATCAACATTTATCCATTGATATTGCAAAAAAACCCCTAAACAACTGAAATGTTACATCAAAATGTGATCTTTGTGATCTGTTTTCACATATGACACAACATTTAAACTAAAGCATGCTTGTCATTGGTACTTCAGTTCGCTTTGTAACAAATACAAATAATATATTGGTTCATTACGCTTGCATTAATGGTTTACCGCATTCAAAATACAAAGGAACATTCTTCTGCTAATGGTAATGACTGAAGAAGAAAAAATATGGACAACCTACAATTACTAAAGTACTTTATCATTTTGGAAGAGAGCACTAGACAGATATTGTCAACACATCCAGCTGCAAAATTAGAAAAAATATTCTCTGTTCTTAAAAGTTGCTTCTATCTCATATTATTTGGTTTCTATACTACAATAAGAAAAGACAACAACAATCAAAAATATTATCTTCAAAAGGTATTATAAAAATTCTGTCTACAGAACCAATTAAAAACAAGCATTTTTTTTTTGGAGAATAATCTTGTTACTGAAATATGGTTCTATTTCATATGCAATTATTACAAATCCATGCCTATTTTGTCTATTGCAGAAATAATGTGTTTGCTATATGTGCACTTGTCCACACATCACTATACGACAATATCAATGATAAAGAAATCCAGATTATACTGCACATTGCCAGATTGAGTATGCCTTTAAATATTCTACAACTCTCTCTTGTTTATTGCTTTCCTTGTGAGTGCTCAAGCATCACATGCAGGGTTTGTGGAAAACTACTACAAACCATCACATTGCCTTTAGGGTTTTCTGCTCATTCTTTATCAATGCAAAATAACACAGTAAAAGTCTGGCTGAAATACAAAATGCTACAGGATTTGGGAGAGTTCAGCGCATCTGCAATGATAAAAATAGAACTAGCTCTAAGGTAGCATCCCACAAAAGATGGTGTGAATGTAATAATAATAACAACAAGAACAAACTTTATTTATATCTTGCCACCATTTCCTCGAAGGGACACGGGGCAGCTTGCAAAGGCACTCAAGGGTGCAACATATAACATAAAGCAGTAATTAAACCTTACAAATTGTATTAAAGAGGCAGCACCATATGCATTTACACAACAGCTTTTCCAAAAATTACAATGAATGAACTTTAAAGACCTAGAAACCTTTATTATTTAGGGGAAATAATCAACAGTGTAACTGCATGGTGTAGCATTTTCAGCAATGAACTTTGACTCTGTAGACTAGGCTTCTAATTGCTGCATAGCAATGGAAACCCACTGAATGACCTTTGGCAAGTCACACTCTCTCAGGCCTTCTATCTATCTATATAAAAAGAGACATGTTGTGGTGAGGGCAAAACCACATTACGCAGAAACACCAAATGAGGCCACTACACCCCCTACGGAACGAGGTATGTTTAGCACCGGGGACATTAAAAAAAATACACAAACAACGGTAAAAAACACAAAAACTCAATGGGATTACATTTCCCATGATCCCCCATGCTACAGCATCACTGCGCATGTGCGGAAAGACTTCTCGCGGAACACCACCCCCCCCCCCCCCCGCTGGCACAGAGAATAGAGGAAAACGGCATGCCATCTTCCAATGGCCCTGCCAATGGCTCGCCACCTCTTCCTTTGCCCCCCCCACCCTGCGGCAGGACAGAAGGAAGGAAGGAAGGAAGGAAGGAAGGAAGGAAGGTAGGTAGGAAGGTAGGTAGGAAGGAAGGAAGGAAGGAAGGAAGGAAGGAAGGAAGGAGAGAGGAACCCAAGGAAGGAAGGAGAGAGGAGCCCAAGGAAGAAAGGGAGGAAGGAAAGAGGAACCCAAGGAAGGAAGAAGACAATGTAGAAAGGAAAGAGGAAAGAGGTAAAGAAGGAAGTAAACAGAACAGACAGGAAGGAGGAGAGAATAAAGGAGGGATGGACAAAGGGAGAGAATGAAAGAGGGAAAGGGGGGAGGAAGGAAAGACAGAAGGAGGGATGGAAAATGGCTCGCCTCCTCCTCCTCTGGGCAACAGGAAAAGGAGGAAGGGGAGGGAGGAATGAGACAGGAAAGGAAGGGAAGAAAAAGGGAAAAGGAGGGGGCATGAGGGAAAGGAAACAGCAGAAGGATGAGGGATAGAGGGAAGAGGGAGGGAGGAGAGGAGGAGCGACAGGCAAGAAGGAATGTTGCGGAGCACCTCCGCACCCCCCCTCCCCGCCGCCGAGCACCACAACGAGGGAAAGAACGAACACACGAAGGGGTGAGCAGAGTTCACTTCTTCCCCTCCCTTCCCTCCTTCCTGTCCTTCCCTCCCACACTGCCAAGGAGGAAGTCTTCCAAGCCTAGGTGAGGAGGAGGAGAGGGAGGAGACGAAAGACCTTCTACAGCACGCCTGGGCCAACTTCGGCCCTCATTCCCTCCAGGAGTTTGGGACTCCAACTCCTCTGAACTCCCCCAACAATAGATTTGAATCAAATTTAACACACAGAACTCCCATAACCTATAGAAAATAATGGATGGGTTTTGTGGGCATTGACTTTGACTTCTGGAATTGTAGTTCACCCACATCCAGAGAGCACTGTGCAATCAAATAATGAAAGATTGGAACCAACATTGGCATCAATACTCCATATGCCCACATGTGAACACTGGTGGAGTTACGGAAAAATAGACATTGACATCTGGGAGTTGTAGTTCTTCGGATTTATAGTTCGTATACAAACAAAGAGCATTCTCCACCACACCAAGGATACAATTGGGCCAAACTTCCCACACAGAACCACCATGATCAACAAAACATACTGTGTTTTCTGGTGCTCTCTCGCAACACTTCTGACACCCCCTCACGACCCCCAGGTTGAGAAATGCTGCAAGCTCACCAGACTACATCACAGCCACATGTCTACATCAACACTCACCAACGATTCACAAGAAATACTGTTTATCCACAACCATTACGAACTCACACTTATTACATACCACTACTTTCTCAGGACTTCACTTTTGAAACCACCAGTCAGCCACAGCAACTGGGAGATTTTGCTCTCACTCCCTGATCATCCTCAAATTTATATCCTACTTTTCTCGAGAAATTGGAATTTGAGGCATTTTTCAGATTATGAAAACCAGAGCAGATTAAAAGCTTGCAACATAGGTAAATAATGCTATTACTGGGGGGGGGGGGGAGCTGTGCAGGCTAGAGTAGCAAAGAGTCAAATGAAAACGGATACAATGAGAAACATCAGGTGAGAAAACAGGGTCAGTTGTGACCAGGGCACCCACAGGTTACAGTAGGCTGTCTGCAGGATTGAATTTACCAACATATCCCATTTGCACTGTACATGAAAGTAGGCTCACATACACAGCTGCACATGCTATCCTTCCAAAGTCTGTGTGATTTCTGCCAATATATACCTAGCATAGATGTCACGAGCAGGATGAAGACAAGAGCTGTAGCTTGCAAAATTGTTTCTATGGCCTTCTAACATGTTACTTTTTAACTGACTTTTAACAGTGTGCATGAAAATATATACATTTACCCCAAGAGGGTTAATTCTGTACTTAAGGAATTCTTTATCTTACCTACACATTCACAGAAGTGCTACTGCTATCTAAAAAAGGTCCCTTCCTGAAGAACTACAGAAAATTGACTAGACAACTATGAATACCTACTTGGTACTATCCCTTTGGATCTAGAATTCCTAGAATCTGCCATCCAGCATGACCAATGGGAGATGTAGTCAAAAGAAGGACAATCTTTATAGTAAGAGCAAATGTTACTATAAATCAGAAATCAGTCTTAGTTCAATGTTTTGCAAGCAGAAGTTCTCTATTTCACTTCCGGGAACCACAAGTAAAGCACAGTTACAGAGCCCATTTGGCAGTCTTTTCTTCCTTAATGTACCAGGAACTAGTATCATATTGGTCCTCATTGATAATAACTTTCTGTTATTTCCTGGAAACTTACTATGGACTTGTAGCCAGTCCTCTTCGGCTTTTTCTACATTGCCATATAAAAACCAGATTGTCTGCTTTGAACTGGATTATATGGCAGTGTAGACTCACAATGTGGATTATCTGCTTTCATAATCTGGTTTTATTGCAGTGTAGAAGGGGCCCGAGTAGCACTGAATTATAGGATCAGGTAATTTTTTGACAAGGACCCAGCTCAAGAACTGCAGCCACCAATAAACATTAGATAGCTGTATTAAAGATCTGATTTAATCGTTCATATACAGAATTGTGGGAAGGTGAGAGCAGTCTAGAATCTATGTCAGAGCTTCTCAAACTGTGTGTCGCAACATGTTTGTGTGTTGGCTGCAGGTGTGTTGTGCAAACGTTAACATGGAAACTATCTGAAACATGCAATCAATCATATACTAAAATATATAAATGAAAGGTTTTCATGAGCTACATTATGTCTCCATATACTTTGTTATAGTTTATATATGGGTCCGTATCTCTTATAAGGTGTACGTTTAACCTCCGGTTTGCTAGCCAAACTCAAAAGACTGTGTTGCAAAGCGATGCATGTCTAAAAAGTGTGTCACCAACATGAAATGTTTAGAAAGCTCTTTTCTATCATAAACCCAAATACCCGAATGCAAGAAAAGGAACTAGTCAAGGATCATTGTGGGAGGTGAATCCTTGGACATCTCATTACTCCTGCCCTTGTATGATAAATCTCAGGAAGGGCCATTTGTTAGTTCAGGTTAACATCTCTTGATTTGTGAAATGTGAGGCATTGCCTAAATATTATAGGACTCTCCACCGATTTCCTTTTTATTGCACTCTTCTTACAATGAGATTAGGATGACATACATTCCTAGGATTGTCAGTCTGATATGAGGGACTTGTTTTTCTTTCTTTCTCCTAAAATGCCAGGGGTCGGTACTATATTTATACATATTATTCGCAACTAATTATCTGGAAACTTTATTTGGACTGGCACTTGTTCAAGCAACTAGGAAAAAACTAGGGTAGGCTATTCAACCAAAGCAAATAACAAGAGAGTAACCAATAACCAATTAAACAGATCTCTATAATAACAATCTCATATAAAGAAATAGTAACTAGCATTCACAGATATTATTTGACCCACGTCTAGATTGAACAATAGTAGTAACAAATAGTTTTAATTAGCAATATCATATGTGCATATAGTATTGCATATAAGTATAGCACACACAAAACATATTGCCAAACCTAGGCGTAGTAGATCATCAACAATGTATCCAGAAGTGGAAGAAGACACAAAGTAGACCTGACGCTTGAACGCGAATATCCCATCAGGACTACTTTCGTTTGGACCTTGTGTCTTCTTCCACTTCTGGAAGATGATCTACTACTGTTGATGATCTACTACACCTAGGTTTGGCAATATGTTTTGTGTGTGCTATACTTATATGCAGTACGATATGCACATATGATATTGCTAATTAAAACTATTTGTTACTACTATTGTTCAATCTAGACGTGGGTCAAATAATATCTGTGAATGCTAGTTACTATTTCTTTGTATGAGATTGTTATTATAGAGATCTGTTTAATTGGTTCTTGGTTACTCTCTTGTTGTTTGACTTGTTCAAGCAACACCATGCTGAGTAGTACTGACCACATTTCCCCCCAGTCCATCCAAGACAGAAAACAAACATAAAGAAATCAAGACCAATTGGAAAAGGTCTCAGTTGGGGTCAAAGCTACTCTCCGCAATTACCCGGCGCATTCCCATTCTCCTGGTCCCAAATAGGGTCTAGCTGTACTATCCTCTGATCACATGTTGCAAGCACAATACCTAGTTGTTTCCAGTATTTGCACTTAGGAAGCATCAGTACCTAGTCTTGTGATATTTGTGTACATCCCAAATATCACAAGGCTAGGTGCTGATGCTTTCTCCCACTGGAAATACTGGAAAAGTCCACAACGAGCCTCCTACCTGTATAGTACAATTTAGCCTCTTTTAGAAAATACTAATAAACATTGCTTAGGAGAAGGAACATGATGAGTTCAGGTAATTCAGCCAGCCTCACTCTTACATATATAGCAATCCAGATGACAACAAGACAAATGAGTTCAATCTTTTCAAGGACCCAGGGCCCCCTCCGCACAGCTGAATAAAATCCCACATTATTTGCTTTGAACTGGGATATATGGCAGTGTGGACCCGGATAACCCAGTTCAATGCAGATATTGTGGGATTGCCTGCCTTGATATTCTGGGTTATTTGGCTGTGTAGAAGAGCTCTAGGTTCTCATTTATATTTATTCTCTTAAATGAAACCTGAGACCCCTTCCACACAGCTGAATAAAATCCCACAATATCTGCTTTGAACTGGGATATTTATTTATTTATTTTATTTTATTTACATCATTTCTACCCCGCTCTTCTCAACCCCGAGGGGGGACTCAGAGTGGCCTAACAAAAGGCAACAATTCGATGCCGATACACAATATAAATACAATATAAAACCATAGACATTCAGAATTAAAATACAATTAGCATTGACACATAATACACATACACTTAAGTTAAAAACAGAATTCCGTCCACCACATAAGCATTGAGCCATATCCATCAACTTACCAATTACAATTCTAATCCAAAGTGCTGCATTGTGCTAATGTGCAAAAGCCTGGTCCCAGAGCCACGATTTCACTTTTTTCCTGAATGCCAGGAGGGATGGGGTTGATAGTATGTTGCTTGGAAGCGCATTCCACAGATGGGGAGCCACCACCGAGAAGGCCCTCTCTCTCGTCCCTACCAACCGCATTTGAGAAGTTGGCAGGAGTGAGAGCAGAGCTTCCCCGGCTGATCTTAAATTATGAGGTGGGAAGTAGCGGCAGATGCGTTCGGACAAGTAAGCTGGGCCAGAACCGTATAGAGCTTTAATGGTCAAAACCAGCACTTTGAATTGAGCTCGGAAGTGGACAGGCAGCCAGTGGAGCTGGCACAATAGGGGGGGTGGTATGCTCCCTGAATGTAGCTCCGGATAACAATCTGGCTGCCGCCCGTTGGGACTAGCTGCAATTTCCGAACTGTCTTCAAAGGCTGCCCCACGTAGGGTGCATTGAAGTAATCTATTCGGGATGTGACTAGAGCATGGACGACCGTAGCCAGATCAGACTTCCCAAGGTACGGGCGCAGCTGGCGCACGGGTCTTAACTGTGCAAAATATATGGCCTTGGAGAAATAACCCAATTCAAAGCAGATACTGTGGCATTTTCTGCCTTGATATTCTGTGGGCCTTTCCGCACAACTCTATATCCCACGATATCTGCTTTGAGCTGTGTTATCCGAGTCCACACTGCCATATACCCCAGTTCAAAGCAGATATTGTGGTGTTTTTGTGGGCTGTGTGGAAGGGCCCTGAGTCCACACTTGGATAACGTGGGATTTCCTGCCTCGATATTCTGGGATACAGGGCTGTGTGGCAGGGCCCTAAGAGTCGCAACAACACCCAGAAAATACTAATGGCAAACACACAAAACACGTCTTTCACAAGGAAATGGGGGTGTCAAAAGCAAAAGGATGCACGAAGAAGGGTGCGCCTACATGGTGGGATTACTGCAGTTCCAGGCCACTTTAACTGCCATGGCATCAAGGGAGTTGTAGTTTCCCAAGGCCTTTATTTAGCCTCCTCTGCTGGTGCCTCCCCAAACTACAATTCCCAGGATTCTACAGCAGTGAGCCGTGGCAGTGGTAGTGGTGCCACCCTGCATTCACTCCCCAGGGGAGATGCCGCCAAAGAAACCCCGCATGAGCTGCCAAATCATCTCGGGATGCAGCTACAGTTTGACGCCACTTCAGCTGCCATGGCTCAACGCTACAGAATCCTTGGGGGTAGTGGGAAGGCAGAGAAGGCTAAAGACCCTGGGAAAACTACAATTCCCGTGATCCCGTGCAGCTAAAGGGGCCCAGGCCCGGCTTGGCCCGCCCCAGGGCCCCGCTTACAGGCGACGTAGGCGACCAAGGCGAGCCCCATGAGCAGCTTCATCCTCCTCCTCCGGTTGACGGCAGACAGCACGCGCTGCAGCGTCCCTTTGCTCAGCATCCCCTTCCTCTGGGCACAGGGCTCCGGGAGGCTACCAGCCTGCCAGCCAAGGACCCGCAGCCGCCGCGCGAGCGCGCATCGGAGGCACGAACCCGGTTTTGCGCCGGCTCAGCAGCCCCAGCAACCGCGGCCGAGCCAGTTTCCCGGCCGCGACGCCGCCGCGCATGCGCGCACGCTCCCTCCCTCCCTCGCGCTCTCTCTCTCCCTCTCGGGTAGAGCCAGGCGGCAGGAGGAGGCGGGGGGGTGACGTCACTGTGTCCGGAGTGCGCCTGCGCGGGCAGCCGGCTGTCCTCGCGCTGGAAAAGGTGGGCGCGCGACAAGCTTGTGACGTGTCCCCTGCGAGGCGTGGTTGAGCGGATTGGGAATGCACCGAAAAGCCAAGGATCTCCTCCTCCTTTTCCTGACTTCTTTCTTGCGTGTTGATTTCAGCCCAAAGGCTCTCCTCTCAGGGCCCTTCCACACGCACAGCCATGTGTCCCAGAATAGCAAGGCAGGAAAACCCCACACATTGGTACCTTAGACATGTAGCCTGATAACACAAGTGGTTTTGTGCATGGCACATCTTGTATACATAGAGGTTTACTGAGTTTTCAGCCTTCTTTGCCCTCCTTCCAGTACATAAAATGCATCTTTACTGTTGCAGTTTTGTTTTATTTAAGGTAAAGGTTTCCCCTTGACGTTAAGTCCAGTCGTGCCAGACTCGGGGTTGGTGCTCATCTCAATTTCTAAGCCAAAGATCCGGCACTGTCCATAGACGTCTCCAAGTCCATGTGGCCAGCATGACTGCGTGGAGCGCCGTTACCTTCCCACAGAAGCGGTACCTAAGGACCCCACCTTTGCATAAAGGGGAAATTGATGCTTTTAGTAGAAATAATGTCAGGAGAGAGTGCTGCTCAGTATAGGCTTCAGAATACCGGGGTAGCTTGCCAAGTAATAATGACGAGAATAAGCTACTCTGATTGGTACCAAGGCACAAGCAGTGATTTGCCAGGGAACATCATGTGCCTTCTAGATAAGAGTGGCCCTGATAGGCCGAATGCTAGCAACGTGCGTTTGTTTACAATGTTGTGCGCATGGCAACTAGAGACTCCTCCTTGTGAATGCTAAGGAGAAGCTGCATAGATTTGTAACATTTTGGGAACACGCTGCATCAGAAGCAGATAACATAGCCTGGGAACAAGAATTAATACCTACGCCATGCATTTTAACAAATAGGAGTGAGATGCTAGAATAATGCTTTGATTAATTGGATAATGAAATGAGTTCATGAATGCCAGCCAGTAACGGGGGATGAAGGAGGGCGGGACAAAGGGGTTTGTCGCCATTGCTTGTATAAAATCAAAGTGTGGAGATTGTTCGGGGCTCTTGCCCTTAGCAGCAAGTTCTGCGGGCCGAACCCATCAGCTGTTGTCCTGCAAATAAAGTTTGGCTTCATTGTACCATAGTAAAGATTGTCGCGTTATCCATCTGCCCCTGTGCTCGCACGGAGACGTCGCCTGAGGTAAAAAGTTACTGCCTAAGGAGTTTTGGGACTCCGAGTTGCTGCCTCATGCATGTTTTCTAACTGCTAAGTTGCCAGAAGCTGAGTCTAACTAACAGTGGGAGCTCACCCTGCTGCCCAGATTCGAACCACCGATCTTTTGGTCAGCAAGTTCAGCAGCTCAGTGTTTTCACTCGTGTGCTACTGGGGGCTTTCTATTTGTATGTATTATTTGTTTTATCTATACAGTGTTCCCTCACTTATTGCTGGGGTTAGGTTCCAGGACTTCCCGCAATAAGTGAAAAACCGCAATGTAGGGATACTCTATTTTAATATTTATACATTATTTTATTTATTTATTATTTCGATTTATATACCACCCTTCCCAAAAAGGCCCAGGGTGGTTCACAACAATGAATACACAACGCAATGTAGTTAAAAACAGAATAAAACAGATAAGGACCAGAATGGAAAGCACAACCTTAGAGATTAAACACCTGGCAGAACGCCTGGCGGAATTTTAGTAGTTATCTTCTGCCTTCAGGGCCTAAAAATGGGCTTTAAAAGAATGGACATTGCAAGCTATGGCCCTAAAGGTAGAGAAAAGCCGTCCCACATGCAGGGAGACCTGGGATATCTTTAAGAATGAGTGCTAGACTCAAAATAGTGAACCAAACAAGGTTTATTGAATAACAACCAGTAAAAATTCTAGTGTCCCAAAATGCTTAGTTGGTTGCAAAAGGAAGTCCTTTAAACAAAGGAATTGTGTCCACTTGCCTTATGCAGAGTGAAGGTACCTTTCTCCGATTCCAGGTTTCCTGTTGCCCTCTGGCTTTGTAGGCCCACAAAGTCCTGTAAAGCCCCCAAATCCGCAGTCTATGTTGAGGACAGGTCCTTTGTACTGCAGGCTTCGGTTGAGAGCGAAGGTTAGGCTTAGTAGGTGAACTAAGATGCTTTGTCGCAGCAATGGCTTAGATTCCACCATGCTATGTCCGTGTGCTCTTGTGGAATGCGGCCAGAGAGGAAATCCTGCCTCTCAGGTAAACTCCGGAAAAAGGAGGAGTTAAGGGCAGTGACGCCAGGTTTGGAGCCAAGACACAGCTCCGCCCCAAAGTGCCCACATGGCAGAACAATTGAACAAAGGCCTTGCAGGTAAAGGGCAAACAGGTGCACAGTACAGATATAAAACCAGCCCTGTGGGGGCGCCACAAGTTATACACTATTTTAAGTCTTTATACATCTGTAGCTTCTGTATACCTTAATAAAACGGAATGTTCGTATGTATGTATGTGTGCGGAGGGCGGAAATGTGGCAGCGTTCTGATTGGCAGCCACTTTCACAGGCCACAGCGACCAGCGCGGGTGATGGACCTGCACCAAACTTGGCACACATAACCCCCCTAACCCCCTTTACGTCCTGGTACGGTTCGGGGGACATGACCCACAGATTATGGGATTTGTAGTACTTTCTAACACTTTGGTTCCCACAGACCACTGAGGCCACCAAAAAGGACCAATACAGACCACACTTGGCACACACAACCCCCATGACCCACTCTATCTCCTGGTGCAGTTCGGAGGAGGGTGGACCATGGATGATGGGACTTGAAGTACCTCTACTCACTTCCCAAGTCCACTGCAACCCTTATCCAATTACTGATCAAGACCAAACTTGGCACACACAGCCCGCATGACCCACTCTACATCCTGCTGCAGGTTCAAGAGGGACAGACCAGGGATGATGGGACTTGAAGTACCTACACTCACTTCCCAAGACCACTGCGACCCCCACCCAATGTCTGATCACGAACAAACTTGGCACATAGAGCCCCCATGACCCACTCTACATCCTGCTGCAGTTTTCAGAAGGGTGGACCATGGATGATGGGACTTGAAGTACATTCACTCATTTCCCGAGACTGCTGCAACCCTCATTCAATGACTGATCAAGACCAAAGTTGGCACATAGAGCCCCCATGACCCGCTCTACATCCTGCTGCAGTTTGCAGGAGGGTGGACCATGGATGATGGGACTTGAAGTACTTCTACTCATTTCCTGAGACCACTGCTCCACTCATCCAATGACGAATCAAGACCACACTTGGCACACATAACCCCCATGACTACCTTCACGTCCTGGTGAGATTCAGGGGAGGACTGACAATGGATTATGGGATTTGTAGTACTTTCACACCCCTCTGTTCCCACAGACCACTGCGGCCCCCAACAAACACCGATAAAGACCACACTTGGCACACAGAGCCCCAGTGACCCACTCTACACCCTACTGAAGTTTGGAGGGGGGCAGAACATGGATGATGGGACTTGTAGTACCTTCCCTCTCTTTCCAAGACTGCTACAAACCTAATCCAATGACTGATCAAGACCAAATCTGGCAAACGGAGCCCTCATGACCCACTCTACATCCTGGTGCAGTTTTGTGTGAGACGGACCACAGATGTTGGGACTTGAAGTACCTTCACTCACTTCCTCAAAACAATGCAACCCTCATCCATTCACCAATACAGACCAAACGTGCCACACACCGCCCCCATTACCCACTCTACATCCTGCTGCAGGTTGGAGGAGAGTGGACCACAGATGATGGGACTTGCACTGCCTTCAGTAATTTCATGATACCACTGCAACTCCCAATACTGATGGATCAAGACCAAACTTGGCACACAGAGCCCCCATAACCCACTCTACATCCTGCTACACTTCTCAAATGACCCGGGCACCGCCGGGTCCCCAAGCTAGTTTAAAATAAAGGGAAGGAAAGGCCCTTCAAGGCTGGAGGGAGGGAGGACTGAGGAGGGAGAGCACCTTGGAGAGCGGCAGCAGCAAAACCCCACAAAACAGCAAAAATAACATGATATATATTTTAAATTAATATTTTTTTAAATCTGCAAAACTGCAAGTCTGCAATAAGCGAACCGCGAAGTAGCAAGGGAACACTGTACCATCCATTTTTCAATAGTTTAGAGCAAAATTCAGCAAAATATTTAGAGTGAACGTTTTCAATCTATTAAACTGTTCTCTTTTTAACATCCATGGTGGGGGACGATGGACGGACAGTTTAAAATATATGTAAAACAGCTGAAAAGGTAAAAGCACAACACACCGCTCTTAAACTATGTAATTTAAGAACCAAAAGCCAACCTAAATAAAAAGGCATTTAGTGGAAAGAACAGAGAAGCAGACAAAGTGGGCTTCCAAAGTACTTTCACAGCCTGGGAGCAGATGTTGAAAAGACACTGTTTGTTCAAAGGAGTTTTGCCTTTGCCTTCCTCTGAGGCTGAGAGAGTGTGACTTGCCTAATGTCACGCAGTGGGTTTCCATGGCTGAGCAGGAATTCAAACTGTGGTCTCCAGATTCATAGTCCAGCATTCAAGCCAGTGCATGTTCCCTCTCATACTAACCTTAAATTCACAATTTAACAACACACTGATAGAATCAGAATAAAATGCCTGTATCCCACTCTAACAAACTGTCTCATTCATGTGGTTGTAAAGCAGTGTTTCCTGTGGAAATTTACTGGCAGCACATGGGGTGCAGACCCAAAACTAATAAGAACATCAGCCCTGGTCTTGTCTTACTCAACTGTGGAGTATGCCTGCCCTTTTTGGCACAAGTCTGCCCACGCAAAACAGATGAACATAGCACTGAACAAAACATGCAAAATGATCACATGATGTGTTAAACCTACACCTGTTGATAAACTCTGTAAAATAGCTGGCATTGCCCCCTGCTCCCTCCGAGTGGGAGGGGAGTGAGATAGATAAGGTTGAACACTGTGAAAGCCACCCACTGCATGGCTATCAGCCTCCTCCCAGTTGACTCAAGGAAAAGTTTTATGAGAATCACTACTCCATTTAATGTTCCCCAAGCAACAAAGAGTATCCCTCTGGGCAGCTAAACTAGAAAAACCCAATTGGATGGCACCCCATGAGGGTCTGCCTCCAGGGGCAAACCAAGACTGGGCAACTTGGAAGACCCTGAACAGACTCAGAAGTGGAGTGAGTAGATCAAAAGAAAACCTGGCTAAATGGCTCTACCTAGAAGAATCCTCCATCTTGTGCAAGTGGAGCAGAACAAACAACTCAACATCTGTATGCTTGCCCACAATGCCCTGCCTCATGCACAGAGGAAGAACTGTTCAAAGCTACAGACAATGTGCTTGCTGTTGTCCATTTCTGGTATAAAATTATTTAGCTGCCTGTGCTCCCTCTATTTTATCAGTTTAATACTTGTTTATTTATGCAGTTTAATACTTGTTTATTAATCCTCTCTGTTGGCGCCCCCTTGTTGTGGGGGAGAGGCTTGCGTACCCTGATGAAGTTGTGAGCTATGCTGGCAGTGGCATAATAGCCACTGGTAGGGCCTCCCATGCCAGACAGGTCACAACCGAAGGATCTGACAAAGAGCGTCAACAGGCAGGATGGGCTCTCTAGCCTTTTGGCAACCATCCTAGGAGAAGGAAAACTCTGATTTCAAACCCGGGCAGATGGTGCTCGTCTAACCCTGTAAGGTCAACCATCTAGAGAAGCAAACTCGAACCAAACCTACGACCTGAGGACCTCGCTGCCACCGTCCCAGCTTGCTAGGTCCCGGCAGACGAACCTCTGGTTTAAAGGGTGAGTCCAGTTCTGTGTATGCTGCGTTCCACCAGAAGAGTCCACTGCACAGGCTCGAAGGACACATCCAACCTCCGAATCATCAACATGCTTGTACAAAGCGTGGGATGAGTCCTTCCTGGATCTTTGTTTGTGAAGAAAAGCCAAGAGCAAGAATTTATGCAATGCTTTTGACACGAAATAAATATATTCACGAAGTTGAACCTGAATGGGGACATTCCATCCCTTTGGAAACTTCCTGCTGCAAAGAACAGTAATTAATTAATAAAACTTTAATTCTATCCCACCCAATCTTCCAAATGGGGACTCAGGGTGGTTTACAACATGTAGCAGCAAACATTCAATGCCATAAAATGTAAACAACAAACAGATAAAACTTATTTCAACAAACGAAAATAAAAATGTTAAAAATCTCATAAATACAGTAGAGTCTCGCTTATCCAACATAAACAGGCCGGCAGAATGTCGGATAAGCAAAAATGTTGGATAATGAGGGATTAAGGAAAAACCTATTAAACGTTGAATTGTGTTATGATTTTACAAACTGGACACCAAAACATCATGTTTTACAATATATCAACAGAAAAGGCAGTTCAATACATACTAATGTTATATAGTAATTACTGTATTTACACATTTAGCACCAAAACATCGCAATGTATTAGTACAGCTGTGAATCTGGGCAGGAGGCAGACTGCATTGGATAATACAGAACGTTGGATGAGTGAATGTTGAATAAGTGAGACTCTGCTGTACTAATAGTTAAATAAACATAATTATACATACATGTTTACCCAAAAAGTTAAAGGCTAAAATACGTACACGGAAAAGTGCCTGACCAGTAATAATTAAAATGAACCGCAATAAGGAAGACAGGCAGGAGCAATCTACCGCACTTTTAGTCCCCTCTTCTTTGAAGAAGGAAATAATCTGTCATTCCCTTTGTAAAATCACTCTCTCTTATAACTGCTGGAAATTTAATGAGGCAGACATATGTGTGTTATTTTGGAATATCCTGATTGCACCCCTCAATGGATGAATTGCTCTCATCATTTCTGCTGTGCTTGCAGGAAATACTTGATCAAAGTCTCAGCTTCTGGTTCCAAAACCAAGAAAAATAAGCTTCTATTTGATATTATTTAGGGAATTATTAAGATTCACAGAAAATTCCAGGCAGATTATTAATAGGAAAATGTGGCCTTGGCCACTGCAACAGAACTATGACCCTGTTCCAAACTAGTCAGTGGTCCCATCTATACTTGTGCCGTCACGCCCAGGCACTTAAAAATAAAAACTTTGATGTGCCTTTCTCCACAACCTGGGGAACTGCGGGTGCCTTCTCTTTGAGGCTCAAGGGTCCCAGCAAACAAACCCACTACAGGTAAAATAAAACAGTCTTTTATTTTTGCAAAGTCCTGAAGGAACTTGGTACAAATCTTAGTCCTTAGTAGTTTCAAAAGCAAACATTTAACTTTCAAAAAAAAGGATAAAACAGCTCCCTTGAAGGCTCTTTCTCTCTCTTCCTAGGTTGCTGGGGTAAGGATCGAAAAATCCCCCTTTTGCCTCCACCAATGCCAGGGAAATCCGGGGATATTCCCTGACCTAGCCCTGAGTAACTAATTAGAAGGAGAGGGTCCTTCCCTAAACTAACTCGGGGCCAGTTTTAAAGGCAGAATTGCTGGAGTTGCAGATAGATAGCCCCAAAATACGGCAGGGAAGTGCGGGACTTCGGCAAGGTACGACTGGCTAGCTATCTATACAACAATGAACTCAGCAAGTTGATGTACTTACGATGGCCTTTTCTAAGCTGCCCTAGCTCGACCAAGACACATCTGAGTCATTCTCTAGCCAGGAGAAGACTAAAAAGAAAACTCAAAATGGAGGGTGGTACCTAGGAGAAAACTCAAAGTGATACATTTTGCAGGGCACCTAGCAAGTTCTGCAAAACTGGCTGCAAAAAACTTGCAAACACTAGCCACCAGGGTGCAACTGTGTCTGGAATAATCCCTGGGTAAAATGCAAAAGGAAAATGCTGTTTTCTATAACAAAACTATGGGGCAATGCACATGAAACGTCTGGAAGACAGAACAATACTCCTATATAATGCAGTTTGGATCCCGTGATTTTTTTTGCCCCACATTTTGATGCTGTTTGGAAGTGCCCTAAGTACTTATCTGTTGCCCTTTATCTCAGGAGATATAAACTAAAGTTTTAACCCTAACTAATTCAAATGTAATGTTGCCCTGGATAAAACAAACAAAATATTAACACAAACTGGGTTTCTTTACATACAGTTGTGTGGATTCCTGCCTGCAATGTTATATTTTTCAGGTTTACATTTTTCATCTTAATCCCCCTACCCACATCACCCCATTGTCAATGAAGCTTTGGAAAGTCAGAAGGACAGAGATCAGCATCCTTTTATTAGATGGACTAAATTTCTAACTCCAATTCTTACATGCCTTACAAACTACAAATCCAACCATTGCTTGATTTGGAAACCATGTGCAAGTCTCACAGATCTGTAGTTCAGAGGAATGAACTAGAGCTGTCTTACACACTCTAAGTACCTCACTAAATAGCAAATCGAGAATTAAGATGGAGCCATAATGAAATATTCTAAGTGTGTAGATAGATAGATATTTATTTACGGTCGAAGACCAACATCATATTATACAGAAAATAGAACACTATAAATGTTAAAACTCCATTCAACTCTAAAATTAACACCAAAAGTATCTGGCCTATTGTGTTTCCGCGTGCAGTTTATTATGCTGGTTCCTCATGACCAGAACGGCCATGAGATATTTGGCCACCAAGTGTGTAGACTGCATATGTTTTTAGACCCCTTCTACACTGCCATATAAAATCCAGATTATCTGCTTTGAGGGATGAAAACCCTACATTTGGTGGTAGAGATGGGAGTTATGATATAAATCCCCATACGCGTATCTCATCTATCTATCTATCTATCTATCTATCTATCTATCTATGTATATAATAAAAGTCAGTGTTTGCGGCGGTGCGGAGGGCGAGAGGTGCGGAGGAATATGTGCCAGCGTTTCGATTGGTTGCCACTGTGGGAATATTTGCATAAAGGACTCTGATTGGCCAGCCTCAGAACTCCAACATTCAAAGGCACCAGATTATTTGCATAAAGGATTCTGATTGGCCAGCCTCAAAACTCCAACACTCTATGGCAGAGGTAATTGGTTGTCACTGAGACACTATTTGCATAAAGGACTCTGATTGGCTAGCAAAACAGAATGCAACTGAATACTTGAGTTAGCCAAATGACAGGTTTTTTCCATTGCAAATTGAATGTTCATTTTCTGGGAGGTGCGGAGGTGCCAAGGAATATGCGACAGCATTTCGATAGGTTGCCACTATGGGATTATTTGCATAAAGGACTCTGATTGGCCAGCCTCAGAACTCCAACATTCTACGACCCCAGACAGAGGGGATTGGTTGCCACTAAAATGGTATTTGCATAAAGAACTGCGATTGGCCGTCAACATTCCAACATTCTAAGGTGACGCAGAGAGAAAAGGAAAGGCCTCAGGCAGTCAGACACTGCGGCCCACAGCAGTGACGGATAAGGACCAAACATGGCATACAGGGGCCCAATGGCCCACTTCACAATGCGACCCTCACCCAATGACCAATACAGACCAAAATTAGCACACAGAGCCCCCTTGACCCACTCTACACCCTGGTGCTGTTTCAAGGAGGATGGACCACAGATGATGGGACTTGAAATACCTTCACTCACCTTCCGAGACCGCTGCAACCCTCATCCATAGAATGATCAAGAGCAAATGATTTATAAATACTGCTCACTGGATTTGAGGTACTGGAATACAGCAACCCTAAAGTCAAGCAAACCAGGGAGAACTTGTTTTTGACAGTTTTAGATACAGAGGAGGTCATTTGATCTAGTTGGCCATGGATAGCTCTCTCACACAAGTGTTTATTAGTCCCACTTGTTTCTTTGTTGATACATTAGCATGCTTTGGACCATCATAATTATGTATATGTGTAATATAATTACTTATGATTATAAGATTAATGTACGGGTTATATGTAAATGGCTGAACTCTCATCTGCTTTATGCATTGCTTATGCAAATGTTTCTCCCTTAAGGGTTGATGTTGCAAAACAATTCCCATGAAAGGGGAAAGGGTTTTAAAGCCAGCTGCCAGTTCAGCTTTATTATCTGAGCAAAAAGAAATTAAAGCACAAACACACAACTCTGTTGGTTGTCATTATCCATCTTATCTGCTATGAGCATAGTGAGAAGGCGGGTGTGGACCTATGACCTTCTGTTCTATGACTCAGGGAATCTAAATAAATTATTAGCAAAAGTGCCTCTCCTAATGGATGGTCATGTATCTGAGTTTTAATTTATTTCTGTATAGGTTTGACATTCAAAAATCAGTTTTTTCTAATGGCTTAAAGTCCATAGATGATATATCTGTTAAAAAAACCTGGATCTATTAAGAAGACACGTATTTTGCTTGGATATTGGTAATTTTATGGTGCACATGTTTATTTGAAAATTTAAAAGCATCAGATTTGATTTCAATGTGGTAATTTTCTTATTACTATACCTCCTTCTCTGCCTCTTGCACCTGCGCACCTGCACCGATTCACTGCAGTCTTCAGGAGCGAGATCTGAGAGGCAGAGGAGGAGGTATGGTAATAGGATACAAGGGTGAGACAGACAGGTAAAGCAAGTGTGTTTTTCTGGGCCCCGGACGCCTGCAGCTTGCTCCGCCCTTCAGTTACACCTTCCCGGTGAGGCGCTCCTTCATCTCACCATCGGGACCGCATTAAGTCCACGAATCCTAATGAATGGATTTTCTTCTACCGTACTTGTACAGCGTCGCCCTTAATGCTCTCATACAGTCGCTGCATACTGCAGTAGGGTTGCCATATATCCCTTATTCTAAGGGACGTCCCTTATTTTGGCCCTAAAATTTGTGTCCTGTTTTTTCAAGCCCTTTCCCTTATTATTGACTAACAGGACAAGACTGGGCAGGGTTGACCAGAGGAAGGTGCGTGCTGCGGTTTCCACGGCAATGCCTATCCAGGGATTCCAACTTGCAGGGCGCTGACAGTTGCGCGCTTGCGAGTGTGTGCCTGCCTGCGTCCACATTGGAAGGAAGAGGCGATACAGGAGTTTTTCAAAGTACAGTAGACTCAATTAACCGTTACCCAAGGGGAATGTTAGATCATGTTGGATAAAGATAGTTTCTGGTTGCTTGAGAGTTACTCTTAAAATAGGCCTAGCTGTGTATCCCAATACTATACAATGCTGTATATCCCATACTATACTATACCATTAACTATTGACATAATAATGATGAAGATGTACTGTCTTATAAAATTTGTTTTATTTTAATGTTTAGACAGTGCACTTTTAAAGTCAGCAAAGTCAAGTACTAAATACAGATGGAGAAAATAAGGTAGTTCTAATAATGTTTTTTCTGCATGACAAAGCATGCAGAAACATACCATGTACTGTTAAGAATGTGTGAGTCAGTTTCTTTTGTGAGTTTCAATCATTATCTTATTTTGTTAATAAAACTATTTATACCCAATGTTTGAGTTTCAAGTTTTTAATGAGGTGTCCCTTATTTTTGTGAAAACCCCCGTAAATGTCACTTATTATATCAAAAAGTGGCAACCCTATACTGCAGGGACATGGTCACTGCCATTTTTGAGCTCCCCCCACCATATGCGGCAACCACAAATTCTCCAATCCGGATTGGAAGTTTCAGCACCCGCTCTATAAGATGACTCCTGGTGTATAAGACTAGCCCCATGTATAAGGCTACTCCTGCATATAAGATCACTCCCGCATATAAGACGACCCCTGACTTTTGAGAAGATTTTCTTGGGTTAAAAATAGTTTTATATGCCAGAAAATATGGTAGTTTACACACTTGATATTTTATTAATATTCTTCTTTCCATTAAACTTTTTTCTATTTAATCTTTCATGTTGAAGAATCTCATTCATCCACTCTTGTTTAACCAGTTGGCTTATATGAATGGAAGGAGTAATGTAGGCCATTTCTTCTTAAACTGTGGGACCCAACCCCAAATGAGGTCCCTTTAACTCAATATTAGGGTTATTACACCTACCTAACATACCTATATATCTGGTCACATAAATATTTATTGGGCCAAAAGTGGTGGGAAGTGGAAAAGTTCAAGAAGCTCTGCTTTAAGCAACTGGCTCTTTGATCATTTAAGAAAGTGGTGAGTAAAATATGGTCATCCAGATGATGATGGGATGCAACTACTAGCATTATTCACCTTATATTTTTATTTATTTATTTATTTATGGTATATGTCCCGCAGGGGGACTCAGCACGGCTTACATTTGCAGCACTACAGGCCGCACCACCACAATCTATTATATAAAGGAGGACCAGAGACAGAGAAACCTTCCAAGGCAGAGACACCAAACTTGCCAACAAAAATAGGCCTCAGGCAAGGAAGGTTTTTAGCAAAAAAAACTCCCCCCCCCAAAAAACCTAGAAGGCCCCCAAAACAATGATTAAAAAACTACATTTCCCAGCATCTTCTGTGGCAGCCAGCAAAACCCATTGGCCAACATCAGCCCACACAAAATGCAGGGAGGCTGAGTAACCATAGTAACGCTGAGCAGAGCCAGCCAAAGCTAGGAGAGAATGCTGAGTGATTTCAGTTTAGTCAGTTGGTGGTTGAGGGTTAAACTGTCAAGGCCAAGATCTAGGAGGGAGACAAATAGGGCACCAGGGACACAGGCACCACTGACAAACACATACCCCCAGAATAACACAAACTTGCAAAACCCACAAAAAAATATCCTGCAACACAACCCCCCAAACAAACACCACTGGCAAAAGCAACACCCCCTCCACATCACAACCAGCACACAGCCAGACTAAGACAACTATGTCACCACTAGTAACTCAAGCCTATACAAAACAAAATACAAGCATATAGCAAAAAGTATCAAAATATATTATTATAGTACATAGCAAGATGAGGACGCTCCCTCTATTTTCAAATCAATAATGATACTGGCTCTATATGGCCACATACAAGTTATACATCAGTATATAGTGAACACAGAAAGTTCCGTCTCCACACTTTCCTTCTATGCTACAGGTAGCGCGATTTCGCAATACTGTCCACACAAAACGGCTTCAAGATTTAAGGGCTAAAGAGTTCAGATTGTAAGTTCCAGGGAACAGTACTCACTGGAGACTTCCGGTTCTGGTTGAGGCGAGAGAGGACGCGCTCCAGGTAGGCTCCTGGTGTCGAAGCCGTTTTGGGGCAATTGGGCGGCAGTGACCCCCCCCCCCAGAGGTCTCAAGAGGAGAGACCCAGAGGGCCAGGGGTGCGAACAGCCCGGGGGGGACCTGAACCGAGCCGCGGAAGAGGCTCGAGGAGGCTTCCCAGGTAGAAGACCCCGAAGGAATTGCCGCTCGGCGTGCTCGGTGCAAAACCGAGCCAAACTCTCCCGCCGCCAGAAACACCTAAGGCGCAGCGGTGCTGAGTATAAGGAGCCACTCACTTGCTTTCGAAGACGTCTCCGTGGCGGAGGAGGAGAGGAGGAGAGGTGGAAAAGAGGACTTGGAGTTAAAGGGAAGCAGCGAGGAAGGCCAAACAAACAAAAATAATTAACGAACCAAATTAGCCTCGGCGGAAGAAGCGGAAGAGGCGGAGCTAAGGGGGACCTTAGAGCAAGTAAACCGGATAACAGAGTAGAAAAGAGTCTATAGAGAAAAGAAAAGGGAAGAGAAGAGAAAGAAGATATAGATGTTAGAAGCACTGAAAACTTAAAGGTCCACCAGTCAAATTGAACAACTGAACAACTGAGATCTGGAGATCCTGAGTCTGCTGGCATAGTAGAGGCTTGATGTTGGGCACCTAGACGGACAGTGCCTGAACGATTGGAGAGGAGTGACTGGAAACGGAGGACACTGAGAGGAAGACCTGAGAGATTTGATAAACTTGAGTGACTTAAAAAGAGATCTAAAGAGACCCAAGAGAGAGAAAGAGAGGTGTTGGGAGAAGTTAATTGGATGGAACCTAACCCCTGGCTCAAACATTACTAAAATACCAAAATATCACCCAGGCCCACATAGGAGGAGATTGGTATCAAGTATACTAACCACAAAAGGGTCGATATTAGTGGCTATTAGTGGTCATATCCCGAGAATTGAATCGAATGAACTCAGAGGTTGAAATATAAGAAATATAAGAAAATAAAGCGAGGTGAGGGTCTCCGCAAGGACCCTTGGGTCTGCAAAGGAACATCTGGAAAAGTTTCATTTCTACTTAAATACCATCAAAGTTTAAAGCAAAGTCTGAACCGAATCGAAGGGGAGCAACAAAGTGGAGTATAGTTTACACCTTAGAACCTATAATCTGATATAGTTGCTTTGCATCACAATTTCATAAGGTCTACAAGGTCACAAGACTATAACGAAGAAACGAGTAAAAAAGAAAAGAAGAGAGAGAGTGAGAAGGGAAAAAGGGGGTAAGAAAAGTCACCCCGTTCTTTCTGGAACAAATGACAACAATGTCAACAAGAGGACGCCAGGAAAAGGAGAAAAAAAAGACCCACCTCGAAGAAATTCAGGAGTAGGAATGGGGGGTCAAGGAGATAGTGTGTTAAAAGAACTATTGGCAGAAATGAAAGATATTAGGAAAATCATACAAAAAGGAGACGAGGACAGGAAAAAAATGAAGGAAGAACTAAAAGGCGACCTGAGAGACATTAAAGGGGAAATGAAAGAGATGAAGAAAGATATTCAAGAAATAAATACAAGGATGGGAGAAATGAAAGAAGAAATAGGTGACCTGAGAAAAGACTGTAATGAACTTAAGAAAAAACAGAAAAGTAATATTGAGAAAGTCAAAGCAATAGATATTAAATCGAGAGAGATAGAAGATAGACACCTCCAGATGGAATATGCTCAGAAGGAACATCAGGTACGCTTCAGAGGGATAGAAGAGGAGGAACAAGAGAAGATCAGGGAGGTAGTGTCAGCAATCACCGCCAAAATATTAGACGTACCGGAATCATATATGGAGGGGAAGATAGATAGGGTGTTTCGTATTAATTCTGCGTATGCTAGGAAAAACAAAACCCCTAGGGATGTGATTGCCACTTATACACTCAAAAGTATTAGAGATGAATTGCTCAGGTGGAAAAAAAACAGAAACGGCCAATATAAAGGAAAAGAGATTTTAATTTTGAAAGAAATACCATCAGAAATTTTGGAGAGGAGAAGAAAATATTATTTCCTTACGGATATCCTGAAAAGGAATAAAGTAAGGTTTCGCTGGGAAAAAATAGAGGGTATTATGGCCACATATAAGAACAGACAATACTGGCTAACAACAGAGGAGAAGGCAAATCACTTTCTGAAGAAATTTGGCGATGACCTGAAAAATAATACTACTGAGAAGGAGGCGGAGGGCGGAAATGGAGAGAGAGAACATCAAAGCTTGGAAGAGGGAAAGAGCTTAACCCCCTATATGGACGACAAAGAGATAGAGACAGACGAGGAAGACGGAGAAGTTAGTGAAGACCAGGCAGATTCAATGGATCAAAAAGACTTGGAGGAGGACTTGGACCAGGAGGATGCTACAGAAGATATTGATTAGAGATGTCACTAAGGTGTTTATCCTGGAACATTAACGGGTTAAACAATGGGGCAAAACGGAAAAGGACTTTTCATAATTTAAAGAAAAAAAAGGCAAACATTATTGCGTTACAGGAAACTCATATTAAAAAAGATGACATCAAGTATTTAAAAAATGAGAAGCTAGGATTGGAATTCATAGCTTCGGCCAAGGAAAAAAAAGGGGGGGTAATTTTGTATATAGACCCAGCTTTAAACCCAAAGTTAAGCTTTGCTGATGAAGACGGTAGATTTGTCGGGGTGAATATTGAAAAAGAGCAAAAAAATATTTTAATATGTAACATCTATGCTCCAAATAACCCCAAAGCAAATTTCTTTAAAGAAATTGAGAAAAGATTGAACCTTTCCAATTACGATAATTGTATTTTAATGGGAGATTTCAATGGGGTTATGGACCCAATACTAGACAAAAAATTGAGCAAATTATATGAAAAGGAACAGAGTAAGAAGCTACCCAAAAGCTTTTTTAGGTTATTGGAGAATTTAAATTTGGTCGATCCATGGAGAAGGATAAAGCCTAGAGAGAGAGATTATACTTTTTTTTCAAATAGGCATCAATCCTGGTCCAGAATTGACTTTATGTTAGTGTCGAAAGAACTGGCCATACAAACCAAAAAAACAAAAATCCATCCCAGATACTTCTCTGACCATTGTCAGGTGGAGCTGGAACTTTTCAATGAAAAAAGAGAATTTAATTGGAGACTTCCTTTACATATTATCAGAGATGGAAAAATACTCGAGGAGAGCAAAAAAATATTAAAAGAATTTTTTGAGGTCAATTGCCATAATAATAATAAAAATAATATTATTTGGGATACGAGTAAAGCCTATATGAGGGGCTATTTTCTCAACCAGCAATCGATAAGAAAAAGAAGTGCATTAAGAAAAATTAAAGAATTACAAGAGAAAATAGAGAGGATCGAGAAGACACTTAAGGGGGACCCGAATAATAAAGTTAAAAAAAATGAGTTAGCCATGTATAATAAGCAATTGGAGGTGTATGATATGGGAAAAATAGAGAGAAATATAAAATTTACTAAACAAAAATACTTTGAATCAGCAAATAAGCCCGGAAAATTGCTCGCTTGGCAGTTAAAGGAAAGAAGAAGAAAAAGTATGATTACAAATTTAAAAGTAGGTGATAGAAATTATTACAAAGATAGAGAAATAAGGAAGATTCTTGAAGAGTTTTTCACAAATATTTATAAGGAAGATGATATCCAAAAGTCAGATGTAGAGAATTACATAGGAGAAAAGAAGTTGGGGAAAATCTCCGAAGAAGATAGAGAATCTTTAAATCGATTTATTTATTTATTTATTTATTATTTGCATTTGTATTCCGCCTCTTCCCGAGGGCTCGTGGCGGGTTACAAGACATACATAGTGATCGGCAGGCAACACTCATGCCGATTCACGAACAAAATAAAACAATGCTATAACCATAAAAATAACAAAAATGATACTAAAAACATCATTAAAACATTGTTAAAATTACACCAAGTGACAAAAAAAACGGTAACACAGAGTCATAAGTCGATTGAAAGCAAGAGGCGTTATACGTTAACCAAAGGCCTGCTTGAAGAGGAAGGTCTTACAGGCCCTGCGGAAGGGGCGAGCTCCCGTATGGCTCTAGCCTCCTCCGGCAGGGCATTCCAGGCCGTTGGAGCTGTTACGGAGAAGGAGCGCTGCCTAGTTGATGATAGGCGGCAGAGGCGGATCGGTGGAATCTCAGCAGATTTTGCTCTGCTGAGCGGAGTGATCTCGGGATCGTATGGGGCAAGGCGGTCCAAGAGGTACGCAGGCCCTAGACCGTACAAGGCCTTAAAGGTCAACACCAGCACCTTGAAGGTGATTCGGTACTCAATTGGCAGCCAGTGCAGTTGCTGGAGGATGGGCGTAATGTGCTGCCTCACCGGCACTCCTGCCAGCAGGCGAGCAGCGGCATTCTGCACTAGCTTGAGTTTCCGAATCGTCGCCAAGGGAAGGCCAACGTGAGGGCGTTACAGTAGTCTAGTCTCGAGATGACCGTCGCTTGGATCACCGTAGCCAGGTCATTCCTGGACAGGTGGGGGCCAGTCGCCTAGCCTGACGTGGTGGTAGAACGCCACCCTGCTGACCGCGGAGACCTGGGTCTCCATGGTCAGCAGGGAGTCGAACTGAACACCCAAGCTCTTAACAATTGACGACGTGCTTAATTGCTCGCCGTCCAGAGTAGGCAACGGCACTCATCCCGGCCAGGCTGACCCGGCCATAGGATCTCCGTCTTCGACGGATTCACCTTCAGCCGGCTGGCCCGCAGCCAACCAGTCACGGCTTCGAGGCACAGATGGAAGCAATCGGGTACGGTATCCGGCCTGCCGTCCATTCGCAGCAGAAGCTGGGTGTCATCAGCGTACTGATAACACTCCAGACCAAAGTCGCGGGCCAGCTGGGCCAGGGGCATATAAACGTTGAATAATAAGGGGGAGAGAATGGCCCCTGGGGGACCCTACAGTTAAGTGGGAGCCGCCTGGAGACCATCCCCCCCTCCACACGCTATCCCCGATCCCGGAGAAAGGAGGCCACCCATTTAAGGGCAGTGGGTCAACAATGCATGGTCTACTGTATCAAACGCTGCTGTCAGATCTAACAAGACAAGCAGTGCCGATCCACCCTGGTCCAGCTGGCGGCGAAGTTGGTCTGTAATGGCGACAAGCACGGTCTCCGTCCCGTGCCCAATACGGAAGCCGGACTGGAAGGGATCAAATCCAGCTGTGTCTTCTAAGAACTGCTGCAGCTGATCCGCTGCTGCCCTCTCAATCACCTTGCCCAGGAAGGGCAAGTTGGAAACAGGCCGATGGTGAGAGGAGCCGAAGGGTCTAAATTCGGCTTCTTCAGCAGCGGTCTTACCATAGCCTCTTTTAATCCCCTGGGAAGACTCCTTGCTCAAGGGAGCTATTTAAGATCGTGCCCAGGGGGCGTAACCTCTCCTGGCAAGGTCTAATAAGCCAGGAGGGGCACGGGTCGAGGAGCAAGTAGTTGGTCTAGCTGCAACAAGTAACTTATCGACAGCTGCTCGTCAGCAGTTGGAAACGGGTGAAGGTGGGCCCGCCAGTGGCGGCGGAGTCTCGAGGATTAAGCTAACTGTAGCAAAAGTAGCGGGGATATCCCGGCGAGCAGCGAAATCTTGTCGGTGAAATAGTTCTGAAAAGCCTCAGCTGTCGGAGCCAAACCCTATCATTTGGGACAGAAGGGATCGCTGTCAGGGACCGAATTATCTTAAAAAGTTGAGCGGGCGTGAACTAGCTGACTCTATCAAGGAGGAATAGTATGACTTTTTGCTTCCTTGATAGCATGCTCATAAGCCTTTTAAACAGCTTATAAGCTGATTTGAAGCTTATCACGGAGTCTCCGCCACACGTCCTCTAGCTGTCTCTTCCTCCATTTCATCGCCCGCAGGTCCTCAGAGAACCAAGGCGAGCGATTAATCCGAGGATGAGAGAAGCGTCTGGGGCGTTCATCAGGCGGCGGAAAGACTGGCATTCAGTATTCCACCTGCCCATCGGCGGAATCGCTGGGGGCTCCCATTCCTTAGAGCATTCAGGAACCGAGTGGGTTCCATAAGGCCCTTCGGGTGAACCCTAAGTGGTTCGGCACCCTTACCGAGAGGTGAAGCCAGCTCAGACGGACTTCTAGGACCTTGTGATCCGACCATGGAACCTCTATAATAGAGGCTGGGGTCACACCAATTCCGGCAGCGAAAATCAAATCCAAGGTGTGCCCAGCCTGGTGAGTGGGACCGGTCTTACACAGTGAGAGACCTAGTGCCTCCATGGTAGACACCAGATCCAAGGCTACTGTCGGCGGTGTCGGCGTGGACATTAAAGTCCCCCAGAACCATAAGCCTGGGGAACCGCAATGCCCACTCCGCCACCACCTCCAGCAGCCTGGGTAGACTCCCCGCACGGTTGGGTGCACGGTACACCAGCAGGAAGGCCACACTCTCACCAAGGTCCCACACCAGGCCAGAGCACTCCATGCCTGGAATGTTCGCTAACGGAATCGTCCTAGAATTAAATTTTTCTCGACTGAGGATGGCAACACCTCCCCCCCGCCTCTCTGTCCTCATCTGATAACTAGCCGTGAACCCAGGAGATGCCAGCTCGTGCAAGATGACCCTGTCTCCCTCCTGGAGCCATGTTTCTGTGAGGCAGGCCAGATCGGCCTTCCTCTCCAGCAAGAAATCCCTGATGGTAGCGGATTTATTACGCACGGATCTGGTATTGGCTAGTATCAGAGTTGGAGGAGAGGTAGATGAGAGCTCTCCATCTGCGTGTCTTGGAATAGCACGTAGGTCAGAGGGTGGCGAGCCCTTACACGGTTCGTCCGTCCTCTCTCATAAGACCTACGGCTACCGTCCCAATTGCCCCTGCCGGGGGCTCCCATTCCTTAGAGCATTCAGGAACCGAGTGGGTTCCATAAGTCTCCTCGGGTGAACCATAATAGGTTCGGCACCCTTACCGAGAGGTGAAGCCAGCTCAGACGGACTTCTAGGACCTTGTGATCCGTCCAAGCAACCTCTATAATAGAGGCTGGGGTCACACCAATTCCAGCAGCGAAAATCAAATCCAAGGTGTGCCCAGCCTGGTGAGTGGGACCGGTCTTACACAGTGAGAGACCTAGTGCCTCCATGGTAGACACCAGATCCAAGGCTACTGTCGGGCGGTGTCGGCGTGGACATTAAAGTCCCCAGAACCATAAGCCTGGGGAACCGCAATGCCCACTCCGCCACCACCTCCAGCAGCCTGGGTAGACTCCCCGCCGGTGCGTTGGGTGCACGGTACACCAGCAGGAAGGCCACACTCTCACCAAGGTCCCACACCAGGCCAGAGCACTCCATGCCTGGAATGTTCGCTACCGGAATCGTCCTAGAATTAAAGTTGTCTCGACTGAGGATGGCAACACCTCCCCCCCGCCTCTCTGTCCTCATCTGATAACTAGCCGTGAACCCAGGAGATGCCAGCTCGTGCAAGATGACCCCGTCTCCCTCCTGGAGCCATGTTTCTGTGAGGCAGGCCAGATCGGCCTTCCTCTCCAGCAAGAAATCCCTGATGGTAGCGGATTTATTACGCACGGATCTGGTATTGGCTAGTATCAGAGTTGGAGGAGAGGTAGATGAGAGCTCTCCATCTGCGTGTCTTGGAATAGCACGTAGGTCAGAGGGTGGGCGAGCCCTTACACGGTTCGTCCGTCCTCTCTCATAAGACCTACGGCTACCGTCCCAATTGCCCCTGCCCGAGATCACCCGAATAGCCCGCCCCTGCAAAGCCCATCCCTGAATCTCTAAGTGTCCGGCGCCCTGCTCAACCTCTGAAAAGGGGGAGCACGCTGGATCACTCTTTGTGATTTATGACTAGAGTTAGTTTGAGGGCCAGGCAATCTCGTTCGCAACTCCTCTCTAACCCCCCCAGAGTTTTGCTCAGGTCGGGCTAAAGAAAGTCCAGAGGTCAGATTAATTACGAAAGATGAGATTAAAAAAGCGATTCACCGATCCAAACAGGGGAAATCCCCAGGACCAGACGGCTACCCGGCTGAATATTATAAACTCTACCAGGATGAAATAATAGACATTTTGTATAAAGTATTTAATGATGTACTAAACAACGCAAAAGTTCCAGACACGTGGAAGGAATCAAACATTGCCCTGATAGGAAAACCAGGGAAAGACCCTCTTGATCCATCTAGTTATAGACCAATATCTCTTTTGAATTGTGATTATAAAATATTTACTTCAATTATCTCAGAAAGATTAAAATTATTTTTGAATAGATGGATCAAGAGGGACCAGAATGGCTTCCTTCCCGGCAGACAATTATATACTAATGTTAGAATGTTGACAAATTCCATCGAATACTATGACAAGAACATAGATAGGAAGGCCGCTTTCATCTTTGTCGACGCCAAGAAAGCGTTCGACAGAGTGAATTGGTACTTCCTACAAACATTATTAAATGAAATAGATGTGGGCCATCAAATGAAAAATATCATAACAGCCATCTATGCCGAACAGTCAGCAAAAATTATAGTTAACTATAAAAAACAGAAAAATAGAAATTCATAAAGGAGTCAGACAGGGGTGCCCAATGTCCCCCCTGTTATTTATATGGATATTGGAACTACTATTAGATGACATTAGATTAGATGAGGAAATAAAGGGAATCAGGATAAAAAAGACCGATCTAAAAATTCAGGCATTTGCTGACGACTTGGTACAAATATTAGAAAACCCAAAAGACTCAATAAAACAATGGCTGGAAAAGGTGGAAAGATTTGGAAAGTGTTCAGGATTCAAAATCAATAAAGAAAAAACACAAATGTTAATAAAAAATATAAATGAAAAAGAAAAACAGGAACTTCAAAATATATCTGGAATCCAAATTTCCAATAAAGTTAAATACTTGGGTATTCAAATAACACAGAAAAACTCCCAATTGTATAAAAATAACTATGAAGCAAGATGGAGAGACATAACCCAAACATTGGAGAATTGGAAAAAGATAAATCTATCATTTTTGGGGAGGATTGCATCTATAAAGATGACGATACTCCCCAAAATAAATTTCTTATTTAACACCATTCCAATTATAAAAAAAGAAAGCCAATTAGACTTATGGAATAGAATAATTTCTAAATTCATTTGGGCAGGGAAAAAACCGCGGGTGAGGCTGAAATATTTACAAGAGCCGAAGGGAAATGGTGGATTAGGTGTCCCCGATATGAAATTATATTATGAGGCAAACTGCCTATCTTGGCTAAAAGAGTGGTGTCAACTAACAGACGACAGATTACTAAATTTAGAGGGGTTTAACCTAAAATTCGGTCTACATGCTTACCTGCACTATAATAAAATCAAAAATGATGCAATGTTCAAAGATCATTACATCAGGAGTGCATTAATAAAGGTTTGGGATAAGTATTACTGGAAATATAAAACAAAGATTCCAATGTGGCTTTCTCCTGTAGAAGCTTTTCGGATTAGACAGATCGATGACATACGGTGGATAACCTACAAAGATCTAATAAAATGGGATGGGACAGAGTGGGTACTGAAAAGGCACCAACAACTGTTAGATGAAAATAAGAAAATAGGGTGGTATACATATTTACAAATTTGTAATATATATAAAGAGGATAAAAAGAAGGGATTTGTACAAGAAAATAATGAAATTGAAGAATTGCTATCATACATTCCCCTGAGATCACTACGTTCTGAGGAGTCGAATTTGCTCCTGATTCCATCGGTCCGCGCCTGTCACCTGTCTGCTACCAGGCAAAGGGCTTTCTCTGTGGCGGCTCCGGTACTCTGGAACTCTCTCCCGGACGACGTCCGAGCTGCCACGGAGCTCATCCCGTTCCGCAGGGCTTGTAAGACCGCCCTGTTCAGACTGGCCTTCGGCTAGGCGAGTAAGCCGAATATACTCATCTTCCTAATCAGCACCCTGGTTCAGGGAATGCCATGGCATGCACATAATTTTAATCTCGGGACCTATTGTATTTTGTTTTATTGTATGTTTTATGTTGCATTTTATTGTATGGCGACATGGATGTACATGCCTGCCGAATTTTATGATGTTATCCGCCCCGAGCCTGCAGGGAGGGGCGGAATACAAGATGGAACAAATAAATAAATAAATAAATAAATAAATATTGAACAATAAACAAAAGATAGTAAGTAAAATATATAAATTGTTACAAAAAATGGGAGAACAGAAGGATCAAAGTAAGAGACATCTAACAGAATGGTCAAGGAATGTGGGATATAAAATCAAGCCTGAAATGTGGAGAACAATTTGGAAAAATAATGCGAATATCACCTATAGCCAGAGTTATAAGGAAAATTGGGTCAAAGTAATATACAGATGGCACCTAACCCCGGTAAAGATCGCCAAAATGTATAAAAATGCAAGCCCTAGATGCTGGAATTGTAAAGATACAAACGGGACGTACTTTCATGTCTGGTGGCTGTGCAAGAAGGCAAGGACCTTTTGGACTATGGTCCATAGAGAGACGGAAAAAATTATAGGAAAAAAGATAACAATGAGACCAGATAGCTTCCTACTGGGAATATTAGATCAAAATTTAAATAACTCCGAAAAAAAATTATTTATACTGATAACAACAGCAGCAAAGATGTTATTTGCAAAATACTGGAAGTCAGTTAAAAATCCAAAGAAGGAGGAGTGGATCTTAAAAATTATAGATACAATCCAGATGGAAAGACTGTCGGATAGGATAAAAGAAAATCCAAAAATGGATATGGTATGTCTAAATAAATATGAACAATTCGCAGACTACTGTAAAAAAGAATTTGACATAGAAATAGACTTAAAGTGGTAAAACTCGCTCTAAGTAGAAAATAATATTATGAAGGAATAATATTAGGCTAAAAGAATGCTTTCCCTTTTAAAATGCCGTTGTGTTTTCTTTTCTTATTTCCTTTATTATAGGGAAAACTGGAGATTTCTAAAGAAGATCTGGAAATGTAATTATGCTCAGTTGAAATGTACAATACGCTACGCCTTATATGCTTTTGTCTTTTCTTTTAACCTTGCACGCCCTATTGTGTCTATCCCAATCTTCACCTCCCCCCCTCCCTACTCCCCCCCCCCATCCCCCCTTGTCACACATGTAGGACCCTCGTGGCTGCACCTCAGAAGGAGGAAGAGACACCAGGGAGTACCTACATAATGTGCTTTTACTTGTCCTTTTGTATTTTGTTAACTGAAAATCAATAAAGACTATTTAAAAAAAAAACGGCTTCAAGATTTAAGGGCTAAAGAGTTCAGATTGTAAGTTCCAGGGAACAGTACTCACTGTCCTGTAGGTCTTCTGTCCTCAAATGTGGCACTTGTATATCCACAATGAGCCCCTTATTTCTCCAAGGTTCGCCCAAGCGGGCGCCTTTTGCGACCACTCGTAAATGCCGCGGTAACTGGAGAACGCCGTAAAGCACACCCGCTCTGTCGCGTAGGAAAACTTTTGCGACCGCTGCACTGTTTAGGCGGCGATTTCGAACTGGGTGACTTGAGAATGGGATTTTTTAGGGCAGATGCGTAGGGTAGTGTCCAATAGAAGGGAAGTAAAGGTAAACAATCAAGGTAGTAGCTGAGGAGGAGTCCAAAGAAGACAGGGAGATGGCTCCAATCCTACTGCTCAACCCATTTGTATGCCATTCCTTCCTTCCACACAGGCATAAGCTGACCCAAAAGACAAGCCATGCCTCCTAAAAAGAACAGCATCGGACGACACACTCGCAACGCTACATACATCAAACAAAAAAGGGCAGAACAAACACCAGAACAGAAAGACACTGCACTACATTAGCTTTTGCCATCACCATAAACAAGGCTCAAGGGCAAACACTACAAATCTGTGGCATAGACCTTGACACAGAATGCTTCTCCCACAGACAACTCTACGTAGCGTGCTCCAGAGTTGGGAAACCACAGAACCTCTACATCAACACAGCAGATGGGAAGACAAAAAACATTGTATATCCACAAGCTCTGCAGAACGCCAGGAACACCACACACCGACAACTCCACAAGACTTCAACATCCCACCCACCAGAACAACCCACAACGACACAGCCATGACCCCACCAAGACCATAAGTAACATCAATTCCAACCCTTACATACTCAGACTTTCTCGCATCTCCTAAATAGGGCACAGCAACGCGTGCCGGGTACAGCTAGTACAATATAAAAATACACCATATAATCAACATCATTAAAAAGCATTAAAACATTGCTTTAAAACAGTCCAACAATACCTGCCAGGCCACATGTATCCCTCTCTTTGTCTGGGACTTTTAAGATCAAAATAAGCTATTTAAAATGCAGCAAAAAAGCCAAACCTTGTGAGTGGTATAGGAGAGATGCCACATGCTTTAATGACCAATTCCTACCAGTAGCCAAATATCTGCTCTTCCAATAAAGTTTTGAATGAACAAAACATGAAAATATTCTTTTTGCAGGTTACAATTTCTAGAATCCCCTAGCTAGTACACAGCCTCTGCATGTCTCAATGCTATGTAGATCCAGCCAAAGAGTATTTGATGATGCAAGTTTCCATTGTGGAACTCAATAGAAAAATGCCCTTGAGCTTTTGAAGAATATGCCATTCAACATCAACAGCACAGCGTCAACTTTTGGCACTGCATTCAAAGTGTTCAAGTTGGCAGAAAACAGCTTTCCAACAGCTTTGAGGCCTAGATTAATTTTTTGGGTCCCCCCCCCCAATTAATTATTGTGTAATTTCTTCCTGTCTTCAAGCTCAATTTCTTCCACTGCTTCAAACATGTTGCTATTGTGCGTGTGTGTGTGTGGGGGGGGGGGGGGTCCAGGTTACAACCATTTACAAGTTTTAAATTAATCTGGACTGGGGATCCTGCTACTGATGTGTATAAGTATTATTATTATTTATTTCCAACATTTCTACCCTGTTCTTCTCAACCCCCGAAGGGGAACTCAGGGCAGTTTACAACGGCAGCAATTCGATGGTGACAACATACAGCATACAAAATAATTACTACAACATTATTCAAGAATAAAACATTAGATTAAAAAACATTAAAACATTATTATTCATCAACTACAAATTGTTGTTTGCCTTGTTTGATTTGTACTTGATTTTATTCTAAATCATCCTGGAATTTTAAAAAAATAAGATATATAAATAATTTGTAAGTAAATGAATAAATGAAATTGGGCTGAGGAACATGACAGTGTTCTGTACACCAGAGAAACATGTTTTATATTCTCTCTTGAATAATAACGTAAGCAAAATTGATTACAATAATTGAATACAGAATGTTCTAAACAGCATGGCTTCTCTCTTGCATGGCACCTATTACTGTAAAGTTGCCATTCAATTTCCTTTGTAAATTACCCAACTGCTGTATTTCTGAGGATGATTTCCTTGGAGGAGGTAAGGAGACCCATTTGCCATTTTAAATGTAGCAAAGCAAACTGCATTTTACAACATATTCTGATTATTGTTATTTTAAAAAAATTGAATACATGATAGTTATCCAACAATCACACCCCATAGTTGAGTTTGAGATGTTTCATCTGTTAAAATACAGGATATCCAAAATGAAATGGCTTCTTAGAAGCAAGTGACTTTTATAATTTGGGGTTGCCTTCTCAATCTGAGGAAGACAGGACCGATAGTAACTTTTCAGGCCATTTTAATGTGCAATTAATTTTTGAACTAGATTTGTCTGCAACGAGAACAAGATCGAAAGAAGAAAGCATGTGCAACCTGAGCAGTTAATTCAATGTAAATGCAAATTATATATTCAAAATAAACCACATGAAATGTGGATTTTGATTTCACTGAAAGAAACCATTTGAATTATGTGTGCCTGTGGGACACTTGAAGGCATGTGGTGCTGTCCTGAGTCAGTTGAAAAAGTTACTTTTTGAACTAGAGACTACTGGGGGTTGTAGTCTAAAAATAACTCGTTCAGGGGTTTGTTACTGAGGCAAATACTGTTGACAAATCCACACATCACAATTCTACACACATCTTTTCATGAGTAAATTCAGTGGGACTTACTCTATGGAAATAATTATTGTTTGGTAGCTTCTGAAATGCTATAATAATGTTTTCAAACATCCATGATTGTAACACAACAATGGAGTCTGTTATTAACAATATATGTATGTACATATTGAATTTTCAGTTGAAATCAATTTTTCTTCTAGAAGTATCAATAGAATAAAAGGAAGGCTAACAGCAGAAATGGAACAAAGCGGTTAGCTTTCCTTTTATTCTATTGATACTTCTAGAACCTCATGCCAGAGTTTCTATAATTTTGTATTCTCTCCTGGAAAAAATTAAATTTCATTTATACTAATCCAACAAATAAATTGTAAAGAATACGGCATGTAACAAAAATATAGTGGAATGACTTTTCCATATTCATTGTTCAGTTCATGATAGTTTGTTGTTTCAGAACTATGGTGACTGTAGGGCCAACCTATCTTGTGGTGTTCTTGGCAAGATTTATTCTGAGGGGGTTACCTTTTTCTGAGGCTGACAAGAATATGACTTGATAGAAGGACAATATATACAATATGATGATTGGAGTCCTATATGGAAAATAGTCCTACCCTTTGTTTTGTTGCATTATCTCAAGAATATGACTTGCCCAAAGTTAACCAGTGGCTTTCCATGGTCCATTATCCAGTTCTAGTTCTCATTGCAGATTTATAATTTTTTTAAAAAAACTCACCGAAGATGCCTGCCATAGATGCAGGTGAAACATCAGAACATGGCCATACAGCCCTAAAAACCTACAACAACTCACTGAAAATGCATAACTTTTCTAATGTTTTTGTTGTTGTTGTTATTTTGGCATTTGTCTTTGCAGGCTGAAAAATGAATATCATATTGTCTAAAAGGTGCCATCTGTTTTCTCTTATTGGTTTAACTGGGAATGTTAACTTTTTTGCTAACTTCTTCCAATAACTAAACTTAGTATTTTTATGAGTAGCCACTATCAGACAGCAATATGTCATTCATCAATCTTTAGCAGTTTCCAGTGTTCCGGAGGATTATTCCTGTGGCAACTGAAGACGCTCTTAAAAACCACACTTCATTCACTTCCTTTCATTATATGTGTGCCCTGTCACAGCAATTATCTTTTATTTCCAGTGCCCTGCTCAGTACCGTGTTGATGCGTTCTTTCACCTCTTTCCAAAAGAAAATTATAGCTGACAACTGACTGTCTGATCATGGCAGCTCATACTTTAGCAGAAGTTGGCACTGTTTGCATCCAAAATCAGTTTGCCAGAGTTCTTACCGTTTTGTCTGTACATCTCCTTTTATTTGGTCAAATAGATCATTATTTTAAAGGACAAGCATAAAAATGGCTTTGATTATTCACATCTTGCTTGCCCTTTTAAATTATCCAAACTTGTTTGGACACTGGTTCTAAGAGCTGCGAGATCTTTTATGAATCAATACTGTGTCACCAAAAGATTTTCAACCAGTTCTGATAGCATATGTTTCTCAAACTCCCTGGAAATGATCCAAGGTGTACATAAAGGATTGAACTTCTTATGGGCTATGAAATCAAAAGAGTTTCTCTACAAGACTAAAACAACAGATTTAGGGGGATAGGAGGTTTTTGTAAACAAAGCTAATAGGTAAAACTACTTGCAACTGCAGATCTGTGTGTGTGTGTGTATTTTATAGAAGACAGATTTTGTTTCGTCCAGTGCATACTATCATTCTATATTTCCTCTGTTCTGGCCAGTGAGAAGTTCAAGACAGTTTACTAGCCAATTTTGCATTTTGTTATATATGGATTTTAGAAACATTACATATTTAAGAAGTTGATTATTTGAAATATATGGATTGGGCATCTGTTAGAAATTGGAAAAGAAGTCTGCTGATTCAAAACCAAACTATTTATTTATTATGTCTATTTATATCCCACTTTATTTCTCCACTCAAAGCAGTCACAACTAAAACATTTCAATGCAACTTAAAATATACAAGTATTTGGCATTTGTCTTTGCAGGCTGAAAAATGAATATCATATTGTCTAAAAGGTGCCATCTGTTTTCTCTTATTGGTTTAACTGGGAATGTTAACTAACATTAGTATTAAATCAATACAGGTTAAAACCATAAAACCAAATAAAACCACATCACAAAATCACAGCAGCCCTTGTTGGTCTTAAAAACTTTCTTATTTAAAAGTTTGTCTGAATAAAAAGGTTTTAGCCTCCTGGCGGAAGGACATCGAGGGGGGGCCATTCCGACTTCCCTGAGAAGAAGGGAGTTCCAAAGTCAGGAGCAGCCACCGCGTAGGAAGGCCCGCTCTCTCGTTCCAGCCAACTGAGTTTGAGATGGAGGTGAGAGAGAAGGGCCTCTCCTAAAGATCTCAGGCCCGGGCAGGTTCATATAAGGGAATGTGGTTGGCCAAATAGCCTGGACCTTAACCATCTAGGGCTTTAAAGATCATAACCTTTAAATTGTGCCCTGTAACAGACTGGCAGCCAGGGGCATTGTCCACTCCCTGTAGCCAGCAACCTGGCTGCAGCTCTTTGGACCAGCTGGAGTTTCCAAGCACCCTTCAGAGGCAGTCCCATGTAGAGTGTATTACAATAATCCAGACGGGATGTAACTAAGGTATGTACCACCGTGACCAGATCTGGCTTCTCAAGGAATGCGCGCAGTTGGTGCACAAGTTTTAATTATGAAATAGCCCTTCCAGCCACCACTGACACCTGGACCTCCAGGTTCAGCACTGATTCCAGGATGACCCCAAACTGAGTTCTTCACTTCCAAAATCCTTTCTTTCTGCTAGGGCCTGATCTTCAGATTTCCCCAATAGTAATGACTAGGTCTAGCAAGTGTAAACCACTATGGAACACCCAATAGGTAATATACATGAAATGCAAGGAAAGATAGACACAAAATGCGTAAATGTATCATATAATGCTTTAAATCCAAATAGCATACACACTGGTGTCTGGAAAACGCCCAGGAATCCCCCCCGTTCTAACAATAGAACACTACACACATGAAATAATGTATAAAACAAGTTAACGAGGGAGTAAATACCCCGGAATTCCTCTGGACTCGTTTCGACCGAAGTCTTTGTCAAGGTCAAAATAATTCTCTATTCAAATGATAATATTCAATATGTGGCAGACATAATGATCTGGAATATAAATATATACAACATCACAGCACAATGAACCATACAGCACGGTACATCATATAGAATATTGCATTAGGACATTTAAACAAAGCGTAGCATATTTACCTGATAGTAAAGGCTCAATAACATAAGCATGTGAAGTATCATGATGGCAAAGAGCAAGGAAAAGAAAAAGCCAACTAAGCTATAACCCTGAAGCAATCAGCCCAGCAATTAAGGAGATCACCTGAGTAAAGCAGCAAGGGAAAGTCTCTCATTGAGCCCAAAAGGTGTCTCTGTGCGATAGTTGATGATTTGTTGAGTTTCTGCTTTAATTAAAGCTGTATCTAAGTCTCCGTGAGCTGGGACGGAGACCTTCTGGATGCCAAAGAAACGGAGAGACTCAGGGCCATGGGACAAGAGTTTGCAGTGAACATAAAACGGGGAGTCCTCAGATAAATTCCGGACGCGTGACCTGTGTTCCGAAAAGCGCACTTTCAATTTTCTTCGACTTTCCCCTATGTAAATGAGTCCACAAGGACACCGAATTCCATATACCAAGGAGTGGCTGTTGCAACAGAAAAAGTCTTGAAACTTAAAGGTGCAGGAGCGACCCGGGCTGTAGATCTCCTTATCTGAGTACACAAAGCGACATTGGGCACAATTCCCACAAGGATGAGTCTTGGATGTTAAAGAGCTCTTAATCCTAGGAGATCTAAGTGAGGAGTGTACCACAGCATCCCTGATGCTTCTGGTGCGTTTGTAAGCAACCATGGGGGGTTGTTGTAGTCCAGGGATGTCCTGAATGATGGGCCAGAATTTGTGGATGGTTTTCATGATGTCTCTAGAATGTTGTGTCAAGGTTAAAGGCCAGACTACCCTGTCCATGGCTGGATTAATCTTTTTTTGGAATAGAGTGTCACGGGGAGTCCGATGGGCTCTTGATAGTGCTGATGATAGGATGTGCTCAGGATATCCACGTTGGCGCAACTTGTGGGAAAGAGATTGGGTTTCCTGCTGGTAGTGTGCATTAGTGGACGAGTTGCGCTTCAGCCGTAGATATTGAGAGAAGGGAAGGTTCCTTTTCAGCGCATGGCTGTGAAAGCTTTTAAAGTGTAATAGTGCATTTTTATCAGTTTTTTTGTGGAAACATTGAACCCAAAGTTGGTTGTTAAGGCGGTAAACTGATACATCTAGGAAGTCCACTTTCTCGGTGTGAGCTACCATGGAGAATTTTATGTGATCTGACCAAGAGTCCAGCCAGGAGTTGAATTCACGGGGGTCTTTGACTCCTCCCACAACGGCAAACACATCATCAATAAACCGTACGTAAATTTTAATATTCCAATTGTGGGGTCTCCTGGTGGTCCCGAACACATGTTCCGCCTCCAGGGCGTGCATGTATAGATTAGCGATGGAGGGAGCGATGGGGCTGCCTATGGCCACGCCCCAACCTGCAAGTAATATTCATTGTTGAAGGTAAAGTAGTTATAGTCCAGGACCGAATCCAAAAGGTCCATCAAGAAGTGGGTGGGCGGCCTATGGGTCAGAGGTAGGCTGTCAAAGCAGTCCATCAGAATCTGGCGAGCATCTTCAGTCTGAATATTCGTGTAGAGGGAGTTGACGTCCGCAGTAATCAGAAGGTCGTCTTTGTGGATGTTGAAACCCTCGATTCTTTTGATAAAGTCCCTCGTATCTTGTATATATGCATTGTTGGATTGTACTATGGGTTGAATCAAAGAGTCCAGATACGAGGCCACTGAGTGTAACAATCCGCCGCTGCCTGAAATGATTGGTCTCCCCGGGACCGGCCTAACGGCCTTGTGAATCTTTGGAAGGTGATATGTCGCTTTGTGTACTCAGATAAGGAGATCTACAGCCCGGGTCGCTCCTGCACCTTTAAGTTTCAAGACTTTTTCTGTTGCAACAGCCACTCCTTGGTATATGGAATTCGGTGTCCTTGTGGACTCATTTACATAGGGGAAAGTCGAAGAAAATTGAAAGTGCGCTTTTTTGAACACAGGTCACGCGTCCGAATTTATCTGAGGACTCCCGTTTTATGTTCACTGCAAACTCTTGTCCCATGGCCCTGAGTCTCTCCGTTTCTTTGGCATCCAGAAGGTCTCCGTCCCAGCTCACGGAGACTTAGATACAGCTTTAATTAAAGCAGAAACTCAACAAATCATCAACTATCGCACAGAGACACCTTTTGGGCTCAATGAGAGACTTTCCCTTGCTGCTTTACTCAGGTGAGCTCCTTAATTGCTGGGCTGATTGCTTCAGGGTTATAGCTTAGTTGGCTTTTTCTTTTCCTTGCTCTTTGCCATCATGATACTTCACATGCTTATGTTATTGAGCCTTTACTATCAGGTAAATATGCTACGCTTTGTTTAAATGTCCTAATGCAATATTCTATATGATGTACCGTGCTGTATGGTTCATTGTGCTGTGATGTTGTATATATTTATATTCCAGATCATTATGTCTGCCACATATTGAATATTATCATTTGAATAGAGAATTATTTTGACCTTGACAAAGACTTCGGTCGAAACGAGTCCAGAGGAATTCCGGGGTATTTACTCCCTCGTTAACTTGTTTTATACATTATTTCATGTGTGTAGTGTTCTATTGTTAGAACGGGGGGGATTCCTGGGCGTTTTCCAGACACCAGTGTGTATGCTATTTGGATTTAAAGCATTATATGATACATTTACGCATTTTGTGTCTATCTTTCCTTGCATTTCATGTATATTACCTATTGGGTGTTCCATAGTGGTTTACTCTTGTGTTATTGACACGGACCCCCTACTGTTTGTATTAAAATAGGTCTAGCAAGTGTCTAGCAGAAGCGTAGTAGCACCAACTTTGTGAAATGCCAGTGCGTCCCAGTAGATTTGAGAAGAATCAGCGCTTTGGCCAGATAATTAACTTGGCATAGGCTACATCTTGTTTATTAAAAAATGTCACATTTCTCTTCAGCTTTAGTAGGCATTTCTTGTTCCTACTGCACCCCTCTATGGAAAGAGGTGGAACAGTCCCTTCTCTTCTGTGGCACACCAGTTGTGGAATTCCTAACCTTGGGAGATTCGATTTGTGCCAAAGATGGCTTGCTAGAGAGATTAAAAACAAAGACACAGGCTTTTCTAGTTATGCCTGTAGAAAAAGGAAGAACAAAGAAATGAAAGGGTAACTTTGTGGAGAAGATGGCAAAATGATAACAGGAGACAGAGAAAAGGCAGAACTACTCAACACCTTCTTTGCTTTGGTCTTCTCCCTGAAGGAAAATAGTCCTCAGCCTGGAGGAAATGGAGCAATTGGGTCAGTAGCAGATATGTAGCACAGAATAGGTAAACACTAGGCATGGTTTAGAACCCAAAAATAGCAAATCGTAAATCTAATGGGGGGGGGGGGGATTTTTTTGATTAGTAATAGGAAGACTTACAAAAATTTTTCCAAAAAGTTCTAAAATGTAACTTAATTACTAACGAAATTCGTTAGTAATTCGTATGCCAGAGCATGCGCATTCCAGATGGTTTTGGCCTACAACTCCCAGAAATCCTAACAGCTGGTAAATTGGCTGGGATTTCTGGGAGTTGTAGGCCAAAACTTGAATAAATCACACTGAATTCTAGATGGGACTCTCCAAATAGGAAGGAGGGAGGGAGGGGGGGGTATTCTATTCTTGGAAGCAGCAAAAGAAAAGGAGGAGTAGCCCCCCCCTGGCTCCTCGCTGCCTCTCTCTCACCCCGATCCCCAGGGAGCGAGGGCCCAAGTTTGCCCAGGCTGGTCATATACCTACATTCCATGCACATGCAATAATACAGCAGTAATAACAATGGGTATAAGAAGAGGTAAAATTCAAACCGAAGTATTCTGACTGGTCCCTCCTCATGCGGTGCAAACGGGCTCTTCTCTGTGAGCCCGGGAAAAGACAGCGTTTTCTGCTTGGGTGCACACACATACATATTCTTTGGGGGGGATTTGCTGCAGAATCCCGGCCTCATAGAGAAGATTCTGCAGCAAATCCCCCCTCCCAAGAATATGTATGTGTGTGCTCCCAAGCAGAAAACGCTGGCTTTTCCCCGGGCTAATTTCCCGAGCCCCGTTGCACCGCATGAGGAGAGACCAGTCAGAATACTTCGGTTTGAATTTTACCTCTTCTTATACCCATTGTTATTACTGCTGTATTATTGCATGTGCATGGAATGTAGGTATGACCAGTTGGATTACTTATAATATTAGGCAGTGGCACTTACAGTAGCATTCATTGTATTATACATTAGGTTGGTTTCTCACCCCAATACTCTTTGATGCCTTAGATCCTGGCTGGCAGGCAGGAGAGGCAGGGAAGCCTGGAAAAATGTAAACAGAGAGGTTTACTCAGAAGTAAATCCACAAAGGAGGGCCCTTCATCCAAAGTGCCCTCCTTTGCAGATTTACTGAGTAATCCTCTCTGTTTACATTTTTCCAGGCTTCCTTCCAGCCGAGCGAAGGAGCGAGTTTAGGGCTTGCCTTGCCATAATATTGGCAAGGGAGGCGGGAGGGTGGTGAGAGAGAAGGAGGGTGCCCCCCTTATGCCCCCCCCTTACGACCTAATAACGACACTTAAGAAAATCCTGGCCCCCGAGGTTCTAAAAAGAAAGTCCACTTCCTGGTTGGCGTTCCAGGTGCGGAAATGCTCGAAAGTAGCATTTCTTACGAATTTCTTACGAAACGATTCATTTTCATAACTTTTTTCTCATGCCTAGTAAACACACACACAATCATACCTAGTACATAATCCTAACTAGTTATATGTGTGCTACTGTTAGGTGTATTTGCAAACCCAAAGAGGAGGTCCCTGTCTCTCTCTTAAGAAGTTGGCTTTATCTGTCTTGGGATTTTGTGTGTGTGTGTGTGTGAGGAGCAACTTGACAAATTGCAAGTCACTTCTGGTGTGAGAGAATTGGCCATCTGCAATGACGTTGCCCAGGGGACGTCCAGATGTTTTGATGTTTTATCATCCTTGTGGGAAGCTTCTTTCATGTCGGCGCATGGGGAGGTGGAGCTGACAGAGGGAACTCATCCACGCTCTCCTCGGATTCAAACCTCCGACCTGTCAGTCTTCAGTCCTGCCAGCACAAGGGTTTAACCCATTTCCGCCTTGTCCTGGGATGAATCAGTTTGTTGTATTAAATTCTTATTTCCAGCTTTTCCAGTAAGCAACTGAACTTGAAGACAGGTATTCTCATTTATTTTATCAGGATATCTGGTTCATGTGTGAATAGGAGGAAATGATGTGCTGATGCAGTTTTGTGATGTGCTGCATGGGCCCTGATGTATGCAGCACTCCCCATTTGGATTCCCCTTCTTTGCTAGCACAGAGTGTTGTGTCGCTTTGCTCTTGCTGGATTCAATCACCAGCTAATTTATGACAGAGGGAACCTTACCCAGCTTTTTAGACTAAACAGGAAACAGTTGAAATGTATAATGTTTGGTACTATGCTAAAATTAGGAAGCAACAGGTGGTCCTCATAACAGCGCTGACTTTTAGACCGTATGTCCAGAAAGGCATCTTGATAACTTTATGTGCAATTACAGTTACAGTTTACAAATCCATCAAATCTTACTTTAACTTCACACCTACCAGTTAGGCAGAAGACACAAGCTGTTGGCTTCCATAACAGTGAGGTGATGAATATGTTCCAGGTTTATTGAAAGCAGGTAGCTGCATCCACATGGAAAAAGGAAGGGGGAATGCCATCAAACATATTTTGAATGGTAAGGGTCTTCTGGAAATGTTCATGTGGGGCATGAATGCTACCAGCAATGTTGTGGCAGTGAATACCTTACACTGATAAGGGATTGGATTAGATCAGAGATGGGAAAGTCTTGAGATTAGGAGACCACATCTGCCCCATACTCCTAAAAAAGAGTTTCCTCTTTCTTTCTTTCTTTCTTTCTTTCTTTCTTTCTTTCTTTCTTTCTTTCTTTCTTTCTTTCGTCTCCAAATGATCCCAACATTCCTGAGGTTTGAGGAGGGATTATTTTACCATTGTATGTCTTTGTCCAAAAAAAAAAAAGAACTGACCTAGAAGCACTGAGGACTTTGCAGAACATTTTGGGGGCAAAAATGAATTTTTAATAGTTTTTGTGAGTGTTGAGATACACAAAACCAGCATTTAGAAATTGGTTATTCTGGAACTGTCTAACAGTTTTGGGTTTTCTATTTTAGAAAGTAGATACAGGCTGCAATAGAAGGGCAGAAGATATGGCCAAGACAAAGTCCAAAATTGGATGTCACACATGTAAATTATATATAAGAAGGGTTGGTGTTTTTTTTTTTACAACAGAAGCTGAGAATTGCATAGTCCTCAAGATGTTATTGTACTGATGATGTTTTAACAACATCACCAAGGATGGAAAATCCTGGACACTCAGTTCAATAACCTCTGGAGGGCCATGCTTACCATCCAACATTTCAGAGATGAAAACTGGATCACGTGTAGCCAAGTAGCAACAGAATGAGGTCAGGATCGCAAAATTCAATAACAAGGAAGAATCTGCAAGCTAGGAAAGACTGTAGAAGATTGTGTTTTTTTTCTGAGCCCACTGGGAAGGTCAAGCTTGTACTCTTTCAATCCTTCCCATGTGCTGAGAATGGAGTTCAAACTATCAGCATGAAGACTGGGGACAAAGGAGGAAAGTGGGGAGGAGGAGAGAGAAACTGGAACAATGTTAAAGCAGCTGAAACTGTGGGATGACAGAAGATTGATCAGGTTCATGCCAAATCAGGACAGTTGGAGGGAATAACCATATAGTTCCCACCTGATGTAAGATAATATATCTCAGGATGCATCTACACTGTAGAATTAATGAAGTTTGACACCACTTTACCTGCCATGGCTCTGTTCTTTAGAATCATGGGAATTGTAGTTCTGAGAGGCTAATTATGAAGTCACCGCAGAAATAGAACATATATGGCCAATGGGATTTTGGCCTGCATCAATAGGAGTATAGTGTCTATATCCAGTCATGCTACCCCTCTATTCTGCCTTGGTTAGATCACACCTGGAATACTGTGTCCAATTCTGAGCACCACAATTGAAGGGAGATGTTGACAAGCTGTAATGTGTTCAGAGGACGGCGACTAAAATGATCAAGGGTCTGGAGAACAAGCCCTATGAGAAGCGGCTTAAAGAGCTGGGCATGTTTAGCCTGCAGAAGAGAAGACTGAGAGGAGACATGATAGCCATGTATAAATATGAGTAGGGAAGTCACAGGGAGGAGGGAGCAAGCTTGTTTTCTGCTGCCCTGGAGACTAGGATACGGACCAATGACTTCAAACTGCAGGAAAGGAGATTCCACCTGAACATTAGAAAGAACTTTCTGATTGTGAGAGCTGTTCAGCAGTGGAACTTTCTACCCTGAAGTATGGTGGAGGCTCCTTCTATGGAGGCTTTTAAACAGAGGCTGGATGGCCATCTGTTGGGGGTGCTTTGAAAGCGATTTTCTTGCTTCTTGGCAGGGGGTTGGACTGGATGGCCCACGAAGTCTCTTCCAATTCTATGATTCTATGATTCTATGGTTGAATCCAAACTCAGAATTGCAGTTGGTTTGCTCCAAATATAGCAAACCAACCAATGTGCTCCTTCAACTTGAGAGAAAGGAGACCAAGCTTTATTGGGCTAGGAATATGTGGGATGTGGGCATAAATTAGTATCTCCTGTTCAATCTCAATGGATGCATTTTACATTTTGAATATTGGGTGGTTTAAGTACGAACGCATCTGGGTTGCTGTGAGTTTTCCAGGTTGTATGGCCATGATCCAGAAGCATTCTCTCCTGACGTTTCACCCACATCTATGGCAGGCATCCTCAGAGATTGTGAGGTCTGTTGGAAACTAGGCAAGTGGGGTTCATAAATCTGTGGAATGTGTAGGGTGGGAGAAAGAACACTTGCTTGCTTGAGGCAAGTGTGAATGTTGCAATAGGCCATCTTGGTTAGCATTTAATGCCCTTGTAGCTTCAAAGCCTGGCTGATTGCTGCCTGGGGATCCTTTGTTGGGAGGTGTTAGCTGGCCCTCGTTAATTCTTATCTGGAATTCCCCTCTTTTTCAAGTGTTGTTCTTTCTCCCACCCTGTACATTCCACAGATTTATGAACCTCACTTGCCTAATTTCTAATGGACCTCACAATCTCTGAGGATGCCGGCCATAGATGTGGGTGAAACATCAGGAGAGAATGATTCTGGAAATGGTCATACAGCCCAGAAAACTCCAGCAACCCAGTTATTCCTGCCATGAAAGCCTTCAACAACATTACTGCATCTTTCCAGCAGGGGTCATGCCATGACCAGAGCTGCTCGATGTCTGTCCATACCTCTTAGTTTGAAGGCAGCATATGTTGGATGAAAGATTTAGTAGTGGAGGCAGTTTAGTGTGAATAGTCATTATAAAGATGAAGAACAGCCTTGTCTTCTGCTTGTATGGTTGAATGTTGTACTTCCAGACATTTCCATCCAACACCACTGAAAAGACTTGTGATATGAAATAAGTGCTAGACAGAAACAAAAGTATGTGAATGAACAGATTGTAAGGTGAGCCAGTGTCACCCACTGGCACTGGCTTCAGGGTCAGTGGGTGCTCAGTGTCCACTGAGGCCCCTTCTACATGGCCATATCATCCATCTTATCAAAGCAGATAATCCGCATTATCTGCTTTGAACTAGATTATATAAATCTACATTGCTATATAATCCAGTTCAAAGCAGATAATCTGGATTTTATATGGCAGTGTAGAAGGGGCCTTAATTTTAGTATGAACATTAAAGGGACAGTATAAGGTGTTTATTTTAAATTATTTTAAGGACAATACAGGGTGTTGAAACCTTTATCCAAACCAAAGCAAGACCAGCACAATAGCTAACTATTTTGAAGTGCAGATTCATTGCCCCACTAGCCACCGTAGATTGAGAAGTAGGTTTCTTTTTTCAATCCAGTTTGCATTTTCAGTTACTTATATTACTGCGCCATGCTAAGATTGAAGGCCAAACTGGACAGTTGGATTCTTGGCTACCAAAACCGAGTAGATAATAAATCTGCTAAGGCCAGTGAAACTCAAAGCTAGATGTGGATTTGTTTAAACCTGGTTCTTCCTCATCCAAATCCAGCACATACTGTACTCGATTACCAACACATTTTGCAGAGGGGAATAAAAAGATAGGCAGCCAAATTTAGATATAACAATTTAGCCACAAAAAAATCAGTATAGAGAATACACTTTAAGGACATAAGCACATAAGCAACACCTCCATACTGAGGCATACTTCGAGGAATATATGCAAGTGTATATGCGTGTATGCGTGTACACCTTCAGGTCATCAGTTGACTTATGACAAGGCCGTGAATGTCATAATTTTTCTAAGGCAAGAGATGCTTGAGGGATGGTTTTGCCAGTTTCTTCCTCTGAAAATATTTCCTATTGCACATTGTATCAGTTGGCAGCCTCCCATCCAAGGACTAAGCAAGAGTGATCCTGCTTAGCTTCCATGATTGGACCAAATATGGTATTTAGGCATTAGCACACTGCTAATATCAAGGGCTCATGTCGTGTTCAAAATAATTTGTTTAGTTCTACCATACAGAGGTCCACATCTTAGTACAAATGCTTCTAAAAGAAAATATATTTTTCTTAATGTGTTTTGCCGTACTGATCAAGATTCGTATGCTGCTTGTTCCTGTGACATTACTTTATAGCTCCTGATTGTATCACAGCACATTAATGGTGAAAGCAAGAAGGAATATTTAAATTGTTACAGTGCTAAAGTAAAACATTCCGTAGACCACTGAGTTCAGAGATGGGATGTTAGCCAAGGTCTTGCGTACCCTCCAATTACACTATGTAGCAAATTTTGAAAAAGTTCATCTTCCTAGATTTAAAGTCTTATTTCCTGTTTAATTATGTGGTACTTACTTTGAAACTTCATTTTGTGGCTGCCACAAACTATGTTAAATTGGTTGAGACTCTTTGAGGTATTGAAAAACTATAGCAAAATGTGCTGCAGCATGTCAGTTACTTATATTACTGCGCCATGCTAAGATTGAAGGCCAAACTGGACAGTTGGATTCTTGGCTACCAAAACCGAGTAGATAATAAATCTGCTAAGGCCAGTGAAACTTTTAAGGCTAATAAAACTTTTTCATGTTTTTATGATAGAGCCAATTAGGAAATGATATTTGTAACACAAGATCAAAAATCATGTTATGTAGTGTTATCACAAATTGACAGGAACAGTACCAATTATTTTAAGCTTGTGTGTTCTTCCTCATTAATAGTTTTTGCTATCTTGACCACACTATGGTCTTTATCACATGAGGCTGGCAAGAGGCATTTTGGCAGCATAATATAGTATTGTCTTTGGCGGTAAGTTAGCACACAACACTGTGCCCTTCTGCAACTAGCGCTTGTATTCCATCCATTAGTGTAGCACATTTTTCATTCATAGGTAAAACTGGAAGTTCCCCGTGGTGCAGTGGGTTAAAACACTGAGCTGCTGAACTTGCTCACCAAAAAGTCAGTGGTTCAAATCCGGGGAGCAGGGTGAACTCCTGCTGTTAGCCCCAGCTTCTGCCAACCTAGCAGTTTGAAAACATGCAAATGTGAGTAGATCGATAGATACCACTCCAGCGGGAAGATAATGGCTCTCCATGCAGTCATGACGGCCACATGACCTTGGAGATGTCTAAGGACAACGCCAGCTCATTGGCTTAGAAATGGGGATCAGCACCAATCTTCAGAGTCAGACATGACTAGACTTAATGTCAAGGGGAAAGCTTTACCTTTACCCGTAGGTAAAACTATCGTGGCTCATGAGACCACTGTCTTCTGTGACACTATCTACATTGCCATATAATGCAATGTGAAGCTACAGTATATGGTCAGTGTAGATTCATATAATGCAGTACAGTGCCATTAAACTGCATTATGTGGGGCTTGTGTGGTACGATTCTTCTATTGTATTTCCAATAAGGGCCCTTCCACACAGCCATGTAACCCAGAATATCAAGGCAGATAATCTGAGTTCACACTGCCATATAATCCAGTTCAATGTGGATTTTATATAGCTGTGTGGAAGGGGCTACTGAGACAATACTGTGGCATCAGTGTGCATGATGCCCCACATCTCCTTTCTCAACCTTGTTATTCCCAAGCAACCTGTTTTCCTTTTGTAAAAAAAAATCATTTATGTTGTTGTTAAAGAGCCATAACTGTAAAGCTGTGTTAGCTGAGTTAAAAATAAAAAGAAGACCTTAAAACTAAAGTGGACAATGCATAGGGAAGTGTTATAGAAGCAGCTTGGAGAACAGGTTGTGGGGCCTTAGACTTGCACTAATATAGGGAACTGTGATTAGGAATGCTTTACCCCAGGGGTCCTCAAACACTTTAATCCGAGGGTTGGTTCATACTGGGGTTTCCTTCCCTGGAGGTTTTACATCGAGACAGTGCTTTGATTGTGTATTCCTGTATAGCAAGGGGTTAGACTAGATGGTCTATTGTGACCTTGTTCAATTCTATGATTTTGTGAGTCTATGAGGGGTTGCTCAGTGTGGAAGCTGCCAATGAGGGGCTTATCTTGTGTGTCCTCATCAACTGAACCTGCACTGGGTAGGAGCGGAACTATGAGATGCCCCCCCCCCCCCGAGTTTAGGATACAGACAGTCTCCTACAAGGAGGTGAGAGTGATCCAGATACTTGTCCCAAAATATCTTAATTATTTTTGACAACTGATTATATTGGTTTAAGATGAATCTTTCTCTGTGTTGTCGAAGGCTTTCATGGCCAGAATCACTGGGTTGATATGAGTTTTCTAGACCAGTGTTTCTCAACCAGTGTGCCGTGGCACAGTAGTGTGCCGTGAGCGATCATCAGGTGTGCCGCGAGAAAAGCTCTCTGCCCCCCTTCCTTCCCCCCTCCTCCTGCCAAACTCCTGCCGCTTGGGAGAGGAGGAGGAAGGGCCAGGCGGCGGCGAAGAAAAAGAAGGGACCGGGGCGCCGCCTCCTTCGGTCGTTTCCCCAACCAGCCTCCAATCCGCTATGATTCTCGCCATGACTCTCGCCCCTTGCTTGTTGAAGCCGCACGGAGCCCTGCCTACTGAAGCCCGTCCACCGCTCATGCTCCTCCTCTGTGGGAGAGCTGAAGCAGGGGGGGGGCATGACGCAGCCTGGCTCTGCCCCTTCCCCCCGGCTTCAGCGCTCCCACAGCTTTGCCAGCCTTGAGGGGGCAGTGCCAAGTCAGCGGTGGCAGAGCCAGCACAATGCTGGCTTGGCACTGCCCCCTCAAGGCTGGCGAAGTTATGGAAGAACTGAAGCCGGGGGAGGGGGCAGGGCATGGCGTGGCCTGGCTCCTCCCCCTCCCCAGCTTCGGCACTCCCAGCAGGTCACCATCCCCCAGCCGTTCTTTACTGTGTTACAGTGTCATTTTGTGTCATTTTGGTTGGTGGTGTGCCCCCAGATTTTTTTAATGTTAAAAGTGTGCCACGGCTCAAAAAAGGTTGGGAAACACTGTTCTAGACTGTATAGCCAAGTCAGGAGATAATGCTTCTGGAACATGGCCACACAGCCCAGAAATCTCACAGCAACTCAGTGAATCTTTCTCATTCCTTTAATATTCCTCTCCACAAAATCGTGGGATTTTTGGCATCTCTGCAGCTTACAATTACTGCCCTCATATCCAAAAAAGAATGGTGTCCCTTTGGCTACATAATCCATGGTACTTAGAGCCTGAACAAAAAAAAGTGGAAGGAAGTTTTTAGGAAAGCCCAGGAATAACATTTCACCCACACTGATTATTGAAGCACATCTACTTCTCTCTTAAACAGAGTGGATTTAGTGGATTATGGAGATTGGGTAGATTAGGGTGGAATGATTTAGTGTGCCAAATTATTGTAGTACAAATATACAAGGGTTTCTATTTGTGATGTTTTCTCTATTGGTCTGCTGAAACAAAAACCCTTACATTCAGATCTCAACAAGCATTAAATAACCACGATTGGTAATGAAGACTGCATAACTAATGCTGGTTTAGTAAACCTAGGCTTTGCGGTATCCGCATTGCATAGTTTCTGAAGTGTGTTACCACTTCATCCTACTGAATTCTGATGTTTGTAGGAGAAGAGTATTCTTTTCTATAAAGCTCTAATGCTGTAGTGGAGGATGTGAGATGGAGTTCTCTAACAGAAAGAAGACTAAGTGACTCAACAAACAAACAAACACCAGCATTTAATAGTGTGAAGCCATGGGAGTTAAAAGTGGTATTGAAGTTCTGTAATTGTGCAGTTTAGATACATCCTGCCTAGATAAGGCCAGCTCTCCACTTGTGTGCCTTTCTATTCTGTTCCAACATGGAGCACTTGAAACAATTCCTGCCTAATGAAGAATGACAGCCTGTGTTTTAATGGTTGAGATGTGACAAGGAGCTCCCGGAGGAAATCAGGGGACACCGTTTCCTAATGACATGTTTGTTTTCCTGTGTAGGGATGACGTTGTACTTCCCACAGCCATATCACCCTAAACACAGTGAAAGTGTCTGATTTTGGAAGCTATATTGGCCAGGCCAGATTAATACTTGAATGAGAGTCTAAACATGTAGAGTCAGTTTCTCAGCTGGAGCTCCCAGTGACGCAATGGGTTGAATCCTTGTGCTGGCAGGACTGAAGACCAACAGGTTGGAGGTTTGAATCTGGGGAGAGTGCAGATGAGCTCCCTCTGTCAGCTCCAGCTCCCCATGCGGGGACATGAGAGAAGCCTCCCACAAGGATGGTAAAACATCCGGGCGTCCCCTGGGCAACATCCTTGCAGACGGCCAATTCAAGAAGCAACTTGCAGTTTTCTCAAGTCGTTCCTGACAAGAAAACAAAAAAAAATATTCTCTGCTTGAAACTTCAGAGAATGGCCACTGCTAGACCAATAAGTTTCCAATATTGAGCTGGAGAAACCAATATTAAGACATCTTCCTACATTCTCACAAGCCTTTGCAGGAAACAGGGCAAGATTCCAGGTGTGCAGATATGCCTGCAAGGACGGTAAAGGATGTAACTTTTTGCAGTTATCTTCTTGAGCCTTTCTTCAGAATAGACATGGGCCAAAGTGCTTCATTTGATTTTACCTTATTTTTCACAATGGCCCTTTTGAGACCACAGTCATATATCCATCGCAAGAAGGATATATGACCTGGCTATTTGACCGGGCATTTGCAGATGTAGTATGATTACCAAATTGAGACCTACGGAACGACGGTGATGCAATTGGATACCGATTTAATAATGAGACGCTGATATTGAGTTTTTAACGTTAAGTGCTAATTTGTATATGATGGAATTGTGTTGATAATTGTTGATATGTTTGTCTTGGGCAGTTCTTGCCATTTGTACACCGCCTCGAGTCCCCTTCGGGCTGAGAGAGGCAGTCTAGAAGCAAAGTAAATAATAATAATATAATAATAATAATACTTGGGGAAAAACATTGTTGAATTCAATGGGGCTTACTTTAGAATAGACCTTGTTGGATGTCATTTCCCTGCAAGGAAAAAAAAATATACACAACTTCTATGGTTTAATGCTCATTATGTGAGTTCTGGTGACCTTCATAAGCTTTGACAGTACATTTCTGGTTTTTTTAAAAAAATGACAGTGTTTATCACACCTGGGGGAATTTCCGATGTGTCTGTAAACATCACAACAACCCTGAAGAAATCCCTGCTGTTTGGTTTGCTTGAAGCAAGCCTGGCATTTTGAGAACAGACTTGGTGGCATTAAGCTGATAATATGCACAACTTTTACTTGTGACTCTGAGTTTATATTACTTCAGGCCAATACCAAACAGAACAGTTGTTCTTCCCATTTGCTAAAGTTTAGATACACAATGTTTAGATACAGCAAGGTTACATGAATAACAATTGTCGGAATATAAAGACAATGAATCCAGCACCTTTGAGACTAACCGGGAAAATAAAATCCTAGCATTAGTGTTCATTGACTCTGTCTAGTGTTGATGTATCTTATGAAGCAGAGTGGGCCCATGAAAGCTTATGCTAGAAATTTGTTTTTACCTCTTCTGCCTCCAGGGTCAACAGGGGCTTTAAAAGGATGGACGTTGCAAGCTATGACCCTGAAGGTAGATAATAGAGCCTTCCCACATGCAGGGAGACCCAGGATCTCTATGATAATGAGTGCTAGACTCAGAAATAGTGAACCAAAACAGGATTTATTGGATAACAACCAGCAGAAAATGCTGGTGGCCCAAAATGCTTGGTTGGTTGCAAAAGAGTCCTTTAAACCAGTGTTTCCCAACCTTTTTTGAGCCGTGGCACACTTTTAACATTAAAAAAATCCGGGGGCACACCACCAACCAAAAAGGCACAAAATGACACTGTAACACAGTAAAGAATGGCTGGGGGATGGTGACTGCTGGAAGTGCCGAAGCCGGGGGAGGAGCCAGGCCGCTTCATGCCCCGCCCCTCTCCCAGCTTCAGCACTCCCACAGCTTCGCCAGCCTTGAGAGGGCAGTGCCAAGCCAGCATTGTGCTGGCTCTGCCACCGCTGGCTTGGCACTGCCCCCTCAAGGCTGGCGGCTGTGGGAGTGCTGAAGCCGGGGGATGACGCAGCCTGGCTCTGCTGAAGCCGGGAGAGGGCAGAGCCAGGCTGCGTCATCCCCCCGGCTTCAGCTCTCTCACAGAGGAGGAGCATGAGCGGTGGATGGGCTTCAGTAGGCGGGGCTCCTCCTCCGCGCGGCTTCAACAAGCAAGGGGCGGGAGTCATGGCGGATTGGAGGCTGGTTGGGGAAACGGCCGAAGGAGGCGGCGCCCAGCCATTCCTCCTCCTCTCCCAAGTAGCAGGAGTTTGGCAGGAGGAGGGGGAAAGGAAGGGGGGCAGAGAGCTTTTCTCGCGGCACACCTGATGATCGCTCACGGCACACTAGTGTGCCACGGAACACTGGTTGAGAAACACTGCTTTAAACAAAGGGAAAGCGTTCACTTGCCTCATGCAAAGCGAAGGTACCTTTCTTTGGATCCCAGGTATCCTGTTCCTCTCTGGTCTTTGTAGGCCCGCGAAGTACTGTAAAACCCCCAAAATCTGCAGTCTCTGTTGAGGACAGGTCCCCCTATGCACTGCAGCTTGGTTGAGAGCGCAGGTAGACTCAGCAAGCGAACTAAGAATGCTATGTCCCAGCAAGCTTAGGTTCCAGCCTTGCTTCGTCCATGAGGTCTTTGGAATGAGGGCGGAGGGGACGTCCGGCCCCTTAAATAAACTCCGGTAAAGGGTGGAGTTGAGGGCAGGTCACCAGGTAGGAGCCAGGATGCAGCCCCTCCCCTGTGGTGAGCACATGGCAAGACAAAGGGCTACAGAACAAAGAGCCATGCAGGTGAATGGCAAACCAAATACAGATATAAACAGCCCCCTAGGGGGCATCACATTACCCGTTAGTCTCAAAAGTGCTTCTAGAAATCTTTATGTATGTTTTTTTTTTAAAAAAACAAAACAAAAACCAGCCCAATGTTTTATTGTCTTTGAATGCAACTCTCAATGTAATATTTACATGGGCCGCAGCATTTGCTTAAAAAAAAAATTTAAACAAACTTATGCACAATTTGCCCGTATTTTGTATGGATCATAGCTGTCAGGGATGTGCATTGGATTCAACTAAAGCTGGGACTCAACTGGGCTTCTTTAGGAAGGATATCAGAAAGTCCTTTTTGTTTCAGAGAAATGAAATATGTATTTTCTTGTATCTCACTAAGAGCCTTTCCAGACAAACCCTATATCCAGGGCTGGCCCGCCCATTCCGCGGCCTCCGTGGCCGCGTAGGGCAATGGTACCTGGGAGGGGCGTTGTGAACTGGGAGGCGCCGCTGCGCGCCGCCCCCGCCCGCCGCTGCGCCTCCGCAGCCAGCTGCGCCACTGCCACCGGCGTGTCTTGCGGCCGGGCGGTACACCCTCGCGCGCGGCCGGGCAGGACGCCACTGCGCATGCGGCCCGGCCAGGACGTTGCTGCGTGTGCGCGTCACCGTGCGGGCGCACTCGCGCAGCCGGGCAGGACGCCAGTGCGCATGCGCGGCTGGCTGGGATGTCGCCGCGCATGCGCGCCACCGCGGGGACGCACTCGCGGGCCGCGCGGGACGCCAGCGCGCATGCGCGAGGCCATCCAGGAGCCGCCAGGGGGGGCGCAAAAGTAATGTTTGCCTACCCCCCCGGGAGAGGTGAGGCCGCCTCTGCCTATATCCGATGATCTGATCCCAGGTTTTCTGCTTTAAACTGGATTATATGAGTCCCCACTGCCAGATAATCTGGGATAAACAGAAGAGCTGGATCAGATCCTGGGATATAGGACCTGTCTGGAAGGACAGTTCAGAAACTTCAGCTGGTTCAAAGAGCTGCAGCCAGGTTTCTAACTGGGGCTGGCTATAGAGAGCTGACAACCTCCCTGTTGCTCCAGCTCCACTGGCTGCCAGTCATTTTCTGGGCACAATTCAGAGTGCTGGTTATGACTTTTGAGACCCTAAACGGTTCAGGTCTAGGCTATTTGGCCAACCACATTCCCTTGTACGAACCTGCCTGGGCCCTGAGGAGAGGCCCTTCTCTCCGTCCCACCTGCACCTCAAGCTCATTTGGTGGGAATGAGAGAGCGGGCCTTCCTTCTCTGTAGCTACCCTTCTTCTCAGGGAAGCCAAATTGGCTCCTTCCCTGCTGTCCTTCCAGCAGCAGGCTAAAACCTTTTTATTCAGGCAGGCTTTTAAAGATGAAGGTGTTTAAGATCTAGTCAGGGGGTGCTGTGGTTTTAAACTGTTTTGATGGATTTTGACTGTGAATTTTTAGTGCTGTTTGTGTTGAATTCTATTTTAATGTTTGTATATTTGTATATTTTAAATTGTTTGTTTTTAATGTAAGCTGTTTTAGTCTCCTTTTGGAGACATAATAATAATAATAATATGCTGGTTGTTGTATTGGATCACATAGTCCTAGACACTTGGAAAGTGTCCGATGTGTGATCCAATACAACAACCAGCATAGTGATCTTATTTGCTGTGTACTAATCTTGTTGCATTTCTAATAATAATAATAATATAATAATAATAATAGAGATTTCTGTTGGTGGTACTGAAATTAGTGTGCGTCTTTCAATCAATGTTGTCTTAGAATCAAAGGAATGTGGTAGTTAATATCCCACTTAGCAAACATCATTAGTTATGCTCAGGAATTCATTTATATAATCCCTTTTGTAGTCATTGCTAAAAGGGGCCATGGCTAAATCGATGAATGATTCTCATCTTTCTCATCATTTTTAATTATATCACACTTTTCCTCCAAAACTGAAATAAACATATACAACGCGTCAATGTTTAAACTGAAATAAACATATACAAAGCATCAATGTTTAAACTGGATTGACTGCTTAGCAGTTTTAAAGCAATTAAATAATAAAAGTCTCTTTTAAAAGGATACATTTAATATAGCACATGCGATATTTCTTCTTGTTGCCTTTTCTAGAATCCTTTGCAAAGGTTTTAATTTCTGATTTGGGAATACTAAGACCATAATCTCACATTCAACCTAAAGTACATCAGTCATTACAAATGTATATCTGAATCCATACTTCATGGTATTCAACTTTGGAGAGAGGAAAGGGAAGCAGTTAGTTCTTTTTTTTAAAAAAAAAATCACTTTCCTCCCACACCAGCACTTGTTGCCTTGGTCTTCTTATATAAGCCGAAACTCTAAAAAAGAAACACAGACATGCAGTTTTCAGCCTTTTTAATACCCTGAAGAGCACGAATCCCCATGGAGAAGGATAGTTCAGAGTTACAGCCAAGCCTGATTATCTGGAACTACAGAACACAGGCTGGAATTACTTTGGATCCTGCAGGCTTTCAGAAAATCTTCTTTAGGGAAAAAAATTCAAAATTTCTTCTCTGGGGCATCTATGTGTATAACTAATGTCCCTTTCCAAGCCTTTAGCAAACATATTACATGGCACTCTACCTACTTATTCCCTAATAATGAACCTTACATAACAGAAGAGCTCTCCATAATTCTCTTTTTAAAAAGCTGAGCATGTTGGGGAGCTTGTTTTGTTTGGCAAGAGCTAACCCACTGCCGATGCCCAAACATCTGCTGTGAGTGTGGCATTTGGAAAAAGGAAAAAAAAAGACAGACACAAAAGGATAATACTGGCATGATTTAATACGTTGCCTCTGGTTTTTGCAGTTCAGGCAAAAGATTAAAGATCTAATTATTTTAATTTCTTTATTTGCACAGGCAAAACAGAAAACAAAATGCATGGCAGTTATTTTTGGACTTGGTGGTGTCGTCTATTTTGCAGTCTTTGGAAAGCATGAATCTTCACTCAGCCATGAAACCCAATGAGTGACCTTGGGCAAGTCACATTCTCTCAGCTTCGGCTGAAGGTAAATCCACACCTCCTCCAAAAAACTTTGCATAGAAAATCTTCTGATAGAGTTGTCATAAGTTGAAGTCAATCTAAATACACATAATATGAATATGTGAATTTACTTCTTGTTTTATTTTTGCTAGTGTGCCTTCGCACCCGGGCTGTAAATACTCAGTGAAGAGTAAGGACGTGGTCTCTCTATACCGGGGGGATTGCTTCTTGCCTTCCTTTAGAGGCTTGGGGCTCCCAAGGACCAAGCTGGACACTCTAGTTAACTCAAACAGGCTTTATTGTTCTTAACATGAGTTAGCTTCACTCAGGCACTTGGCTTAATTCGCAAAAGGACTGAGAGATTACTGCTCTAATAAAGCAAAAAAAAAAAAAAAAAAAAAGGACAAAAGGAGTAACACCAAAATTGTCCAAAGGACAGTGAAGTAACTATAATTCATGGAAAGGCTAATAGCAGCCAATATAGGCCAATATGAGTGTGGTACAAGTGAGTAAAAATAATATTTGTATTTATTTTTTTAGTCTGTAAGTCATCATCAATTTAGTACAAATTACAGATGTATTGAAGCATACAGAGTAATAAACAACAAATAATAGGTTAAGCCACCATATGAAGTCACATTTTATGTCACATTGCTGTTAGACCTCTTAATGTTTCATATGGTGGCTTAACCTATTATTTGATGTGTATTACTCTGTATACTTCAATATTTCGAGTATGGTGATTTAACCTTAATTTACGTTCTGTATTTTCATGTTATATATATGACTGCATATGACACATAAAATTTATATATCCTTTGATTTCCTTAATGCTATATATAGAGGTTCTATCTGCTGTTAGACCTCTCAATGCTTCATATGGTGGCTTAAATTGGGGTGAACCTACAAAAAGATGCTTTAATTTTAAGACCTGTTAGCTTTATATTTATATCGAGCTCTTGATTCTCACTAGCTAGATTGGTGTTGCAATTTTATTTTGTTACAAAATATTTTTTGTGTTAGGAGCGACTTGAGAGACTACAAGCCACTGTGAGAGAATTAGCCATCTGCAAGGACATTGTTCAGGGGACGCCCAAATGTTTTTTAAAATGTTTTTACCATTCTAGTAGGGTTTTTTTTTCTCATGTCCTCTTATGAGGAGCTGGAGCTGATAGAGGGAGCTCTCATCTGTGCTCTCCCAGATTCGAACCTCCGACCTGTCAGTCATCAGTCCTGCTGGCACAAGGGTTTAACCCACTGCGCCACCGGGGGCTCCATTACAAAACATCAACATGAACAGGTGTTAAGAAACATGTATAGTAACAAGAGAAAATAGAAAAATTGTGATAGCAAAAGGCTAGGACCTGAGTCACAACGTTCACTATGTGACTTTTATGGGTTTTCCATAATCTATTTACTGTTGTCTGCATGCAAAAGATCACAGTTTGGTCTCAAGTTCCTGACTGACAATCATAAGAAATAATATTGAGCAAGAAAGACCAGTGAGTACTGTATTAACGAGGAAGGGAAACTGGCATTGAATCAAGACTATCGCTATCGCCTTTGACGACCATTCCTATTGCATGATGCTGTATGCATCCCATTGCCAATCTACCTCCTCCCTACAAAACCCATCAATCCCACCATGTTCCCACCATTTATCTTGGGCAATGGGTCTCATCTGCTTTTGTTCTGGCACAGAAATTAAACTCTCTCCCTTTACCCTCGCTATCCTGAGCAGTTAATTTTTTTACAGCAATATTTGCCTTTTAAAAAAATAATTCAATTGTGAAAAAGTTAAACAATTTTTTTTAAAAAAACAAGACATTGGAAGAGAAGGATGGCAAGGTAACAAGGATATGCAAAAGTATGAATTGGGACCATGGGTCAGTGAACTGGTGCAACTGCACAAATAAAGAGAGATACAATAACAATGTTGTTCTTGGCAGTTATATATTTGGTGCAAGTGACTGTGTGGTTGCCCTGGAACAGCGGCTGCATGCAGTAAAGTCTCAAGATAATATAAGCCAGATTCATATGTTCAATATCATATAATTTATTCTGTACTTTTTTTTCTCATGAGAAGACTACATGGGATCTTGGTTACCTACACTCTGTAGTTGGTACTAGTCTGCATGTCTCTATAAGAGTGCAAGGATGTAATGTTTCCATATAAAATCTTACGAACACCCTCTTTCCTCCTGAATCATTTAGTCCACAGCTGGTCTGTGTTTGTTCATCCTCCACTTTGTACTCTCCAGTTCTCTCTCTTGCCTCCATGTTTGTAAAGAGGTTATGAAATCTTAACATTCCTTAATGAGCTTACTTCCAATGCTCTTACCAAAGAAAACTAAGTCTTGTTTGTCTGCTAGGGCCCATGTGTGGAGTGGCGTAGTGTGGGCTGGTTGTTGCTTGTGAGTACTTTTGAGCTACACTGTTTTCTCTCACATCCCCAGTGCAGCGGCCTGAGCTATACAGTAAAAGTCTATCGATGGCATAGAGTCGTATGAAATTTCAACACCCATAGAAGGTCTGATACAGAACCAAAAGAGACATGTTTCAATATTTACTTTACATCCTTTCTTACAGTTTGTCTCAAAAAGACTACTGTGCAAAAACTAAATGTTGAAATCTGAACCATCAATTCGTCTTACAGTAAATTGGTTTTGACTGTGATGTGCTAAAAGGAAGTCTCTCATTAGGTTGTGGCTTGACATAATGTGACAGAGCACGACAAGCCCCAGAGTGAAGAAAAAAGCACAAGACATCTTAAGCAAAAGCATCAAGCATCAATAGACGTCTCGAGGCGGGGGGTGGGGGTATTTTCTTGTTTGCGTTTTCCTTGTTTGTTTCATTTGGCCTCCAATTAGTCTCAGTGTTGTTTTCCAAGGTACTTCAAAGCAGGAAAGCCTCAGCAGTACAGCTTGTGTAACCATGATTACAAGTGCAGATAACAGTGAACAGTGGCTGAGATTTTACATAGTGTGGACAAAACATAAACCTCCACCAAGTGCCTGTCTTCTTCTACCTCTGTTCTTTACTTATGGTCCTGAAGCCCAGTCACCCATCTTATGGCCATTTCTTGACCAGGGAAGCTTTTGGCAAGGCTGTGGTCCTGCTGCTGGACATGGAGAAAGCAGACATTCTCCTGGGCCTCCTATCAACCCTTGAAGGACATCCAAGAGGATCAGAGCAATGTCATAATATGTCTGTCATGTGGCCAGGACCATGTCAGCCTACTTCTGGACGAATATGGTGTCTTGCAAGGATGGCCAGGAGATCTGAGACAATGTCTATTTTTCTGTGCATCTAGATACAGAAACATAGCCTGACACTGCCTACTTTTCCCTCTCCATCCTCTTCCAGTCACTAAACTTTCAGTCATGCCTGCATATGTCACCAAGATGATGCAAGCCAATAAATAGATAAAGCCGGAAGTGTTACCACAAATTCACATCCAAACCTCCATCCTCTCATCCAGTTCTCTTTGTACTTCTGGGCATATGTACCACTAGGCACATGGCCTTTATGTACATAAGTGCTTCTGGACACATGGCCTTTATGTATATATATCTTCCTCTACCTCTGTTCTTTACTTATGGTCCTGGATACCAGTCACCCATCTCATGGCCATTTCTTGACATGGGGTGCTTGTGGCAGGGCTGTGGTCCTACTGTTGGAAATGGAGAAAGCTGATGAACATGGACATAATCTATATTTACCACTCTTGCATATATTCATTTTATAATGTCTCTATCTCTGTCCACTATATTTTAAATGCTTCATAATGAACTCATGGATGTTTAGAATAATAAATATCTTAATACAGTGTGTTCTGCCACTGATTTTTATTCTCTCTGGTTATCTACACACACACAAACACCATAAATCCCACTCTATTCTAGGGCTGTAAAAACACATGATGTACAGCTATTTTTACAGTGAAATTGCCTTTCTAAAGGCTTTAATACATTTTTTAAAAACTCATTTCTTGCTCCACAGTTTCCAGGAAATGAGTTGTTTTTGTGTCCATCTGCATTAGGGTGTCATCAGGGTGAATGGGACACATTGGAGAGTTGCAAGCATTGTAATTTTGAAAATATGTGTAGATCAGTCCCACATCATTAAAAAGGAAAAAAAATAATCTGTGTCTTTCTCCTGTGGAGCAAAGGAATTGCTGCTACCCTTGAGCAAAGAAAATGTGTGGCCATCAGTGTGTCCAGTGCAATGTATTGTCAAAGGCTTTCATCTCTGGGTTGTTATAAGTTTTTCAAGCTATATGGCCCGAATGCTTCTGGAACGTGGCCATATAGCCCAAAACACTTACAACAATCTAATGTCCGTGCAGCTTTTTACAAGTAAGTGTGGGGCTAAAGGTGGCGAAGGGGGATCTAGGGCAGCTCTGTGGCAGAATGCTCTGAACTGTAGCTGGATGATTTTGCTGAAATACACAACATTTCATCTTACAATTGATTTGTTTGGAAAAGGTTTATTTCTATATTGATTAATTGTATTCCAACAATAACTTTTGCATGTTGTTACCTATCTTTTTTTTGTTGCAGATTTCTGTATTTGTTTAAAATGTTTTTATGGTATAAAATAAATAATAGGATATTTTTTTAAAGGGAAGAGGATAGTGACTGTTAGGGACCCTTGCCCATTTAAAAGGCAAATGATTGCTCAAAGGGGCTTCTAGGAGAGGGAATTTGTGTCTCTTTTTTGCCAAAAAGGAAGAGAGTGTACGGGAGATGCAAGTGGCTAAAGAGCTGTTAACTTTGTACATCCTGAGATAAATAGAATCATTTTACAAGGCACCCAGTTGGTGCAGTTAGGGAATTGAACTAGAAAGATCACTGGCTGACCTTGGGCCAGTCAACATAAATAGTTAGATATAGAGATATATGGATTGATATCCCATAGATGACTATTTCTGACAATCAGTCTGGAGAAAATTCATTCTAGCAGCAATTGGTATCAGCATTGGGAAAATGGTGAAGCAAAGCTGGAGTAACACTGACTTTTGGTTTCAGGTTGCAACCGTGAAAAGGTCTAGGTTTCCTTTTGACATTAAGTCTAGTCATGTCCAACTCTGGGGCGTGGTGCTGATCTCCATTTCTAAGCTGAAGAGCCGGCGTTGTCTGTAGACACCTCCAAGATCACGTGGCCAGCATGACTGCATGGAGTGGCATTACCTTCCCGCTGAATCGGTACCTATTGATCTATTCACATTGGCATGTTTTCAAACTGCTAGGTTGGCAGAAGCTCATCCCGTTCCCTGGATTCAAAACACTAACCTTTCGGTCAGCAAGTTTAGCAGCTTAGCGGTTTAACCCAGTGTGCCACCGGGACCTCCTTGCAACAGTGTATGTCTAAGTAAGCCATCTTGAAAGAGAATTTTTCTTTAAGCTCAAAAAAGTCCTTGTCTGGCTCACTTAAACAGGTGCATTTAGACAGACTGGAGATAACTGAAGGAGAGGAGAGGTCAAACTGGCACTATCCACAAATAAGTACTGAAAGCAGCCCTTGAAAATACAAGCCTTGGTCAAAATGTTGAAATGCTAGTTTATAAGAGTTCTTCTCATGCATCTCCTCTGGAAGCTGAATCCTAACTGCAGAGAAACTTATTTAGCTCTTCCACATCTCAGCCTCTGTTTGATGGATAAAAGAAATTAGTCATTAGATGAACTTTAAAAAAATTATTTCAATAGCTGGGATTGGATAGAGGAGGAGCTGGTTTTATCTCAGCATGAGCTTCAAGTCCCTTTAGGCAATAAGGCCTTGCATCACTAATGCCAGCATGCACTAAAGAGAATCTCTGCATTTGGCAGCTGTGCCATCTGTGCCCATTGAGTTTATATTATGTCCTTTTATATTATCACAAGCAACATACAATAGAGGTCAGACCCATATTTCGTCTTGTGATAGAATTCACAGCTAGGCCTGAGTTCCTGAACAAATCCATCTGGAATATTTGAAAGGGCACCAGAACTAAAATAACGTAGTATTTAGAACACAAATCTTATTGTTAGTCTCCTGTAGAGTGGATCCATGGAATCAATAGGGATTTGGTTATTTAACACTTATGTTAATTCCACTGATGTACCAAAATGTGGATTTTGCCTATACGTATACATTAATTCCACCACTCAAATGATAGACACATATATTTTAAAATTACCTTTTACAAAGATTTGGATAATAGATTACTTCTCTGATATAAAAAATAACCCCTGATTACAAATTAATAGTGTGTAGCACAGGGGTGCCCACACTTTTTCATCATGCGAGCTACTATATGAACAATCAAGTTGAAAAGATCACCTGTTGTGCATGTGAGCATGCGCGTGCATGCGTGCGCACACGCTCCTACTGCAGCCTTCCGTCCACGCGGGGCTGCTTTCTTGCCTGCCCACGAACTCGCAGCAGGGGATCCTCGCCTGCGCGCGCGCTCTCTCTTAATGTCTTCGTTGCCTTCCTCCTTCCTGCTGTGTGCTTTCACGAAGCAGGAAGTCCCCACCCCGTCCTGCTTCTTGTGTGCACAGCAGGCCCCTCCCACGCACGCAGCAGGAGGGTATTTATAGGCGCACCCGCCAGCGCTCCGGCCAGATATGGCTTCGGCGGCAGCTTGGAAGGCGCAGGGCTGGGAAGAGGGGCCGCCTGGCTGCTGCCTGGGCCGGGAAACTGAACCGAGAGAGGGACGCACGTGAGGCTTCCTAGCCACCCTCTCTCTCTCTCTCCTGTGGGCCCTCGCCGCCTTTCTCCTTCGAGGGTGAGGGAGGGCGAGGCGGAGAAAGTTGGCGAGGGCACAAGCAGCAGCAGCAAGTGTAATCTCCATCCCCGCAGCCCCCTCCTCCTCGGGTTTAGCCCCAGAAACACAGCAGAGCCCTCCCTCCTCACCCCCAACCAAGGAAAGAAAGCAGCCCCACACAGCTCGCTCGCCCAGGTCTCTGCTTGGAATGGGAGTCCCGAGGGCAGCAGCAGGGTTTGCGGCGGGGCTTGCTTGGCTTTGCCCCACTTTGCCTGGCCTCCTTCGCCTCTTTCTCTCTCTCTCCCTCTCCTTCCAGCGCCCGCCTGCCTGCCTGCCTGCCAAAATGATCCGAAAAAGTTCTCCAGATTTCTTTCTTCTCTCCTTGGCTCTCTCTCTCTCACACACACACACACACATTCCCTCCATCCCTCCCACAGCCTCGCATCCTATCCGTGCGCGTGCCTTCGCCTTGCTCCCCCCCCCCCCCAGCAGCAACCAATGGGCGGTCATGTCACCACACCGTGCGTGGCAAGACGAGTGCCAGGGCCCGCCCACTAAAGCCTCATTTTGGCAAAAGAAGCGCCGCAAAAGCGGCAGCGGGAGCGCACATGCGCGCGCATGGCCGGAGCGCACCATCTGGCTGGTGAGGCCCAAATATCACCTGGAAGCGGGCCGAAGATCACCTAGGTGCTCCCGATCACCGTAATGAGCACCCCTGGTGTAGCATTTCAAAGACAGATCATCACTGTAATATAATTATTTCTTATCATTCAATTAAGGAGATTGAAGTATCATGGGTATTGCCTGTCTTTTCAGTCCTTTTCTTCAATATATCTTTTTTTCTCTTAGTAGGTTGCTGTGAGTTTTCTGGGCTGTATGGCCATGTTCCAGAAGCATTCTCTCCTGAGGTTTCGCCCACATCTTTGGCCGGCATCCTCAGAGATTGTGAGGTCTGTTAGAAATTAAGCAAATTAAATTTATATGTACACTAGTCGTCCCCTGCCACGCGTTGCTGTGGCCCAGTCTGTGTGTATATGTTTTGTTTGTGTATATGTGTGTGCATATATATGTGTGTTTGCATATATATGTATGGTTTTGCGCATGCGTTGTAATGAGATTTTTGGTATTTTTGCTTTTTAAGTCTCTTCAGCTGTGTTTTTCAGTGATTTTATGAGTGGTGGTCACACATTGGCCTGATAGGTGTATTGTGTCCAAAATTGGTGTCAATTCGGCCAGTGATTTTTGAGTTATGTTAATCCCACAAACGAACATTACATTTTTATTTATATAGATAAGCTATTTCTCTTAGCTTATCTCTATTATAGGGGTTTCTCCAGTTCCCAGTCCTCCCCCAAATCTTTTGTTCTTTCTTTGGGTCCAACTGGTAACTGTCACACCCTTTACTGAAGCTTGATTTCTAAAAGTTTTGACAATGATGAAGGTACTTAGAAATGAGGAGAAGACTGCAAGGTTGCATCCTATCGGGAGATGAATTCATGCTCCTTCACATTTGAATCCAGGGTAGCTGGTAATGAAGAAGTCTCCCCAGAGTCCTATGTGCATGTATCACTCTTAACTGGAGATGACATTCCTGAATATACACAGAAATATCATTGGCAACTAGGAAGCCTGAGATTGTCATCTCTTCTAGATGTTTCAGGAAGCCTGTTTCCACATCCAGGCAGAAGAAAGGTGCACAAAGAGGGCCCTAAAATAGTTAAATGAAGAAGACTGAAATCAATATTTCCATTTGTGATATTTATTTCAACAAAGAACTGGGGAACTTTTGGGACTTTTGTTTCCATCCCTGTGCTTCTAGTTTTGCCCTTTCTCTTCAGCTAGGGTTGTCCCATTCTACATCTTCAGCATTGGGCATTAGGTTTACATATTCTAAATTATTCCAAGTATGCCGATCAATTTGCAATCTAATTAGAAAAACAAGGGAGATACATTGTTCTATTTTGTCTCCCACTTTGTTTCAAACATCAAAGGATTTTAACAGTTACAATGGATTTTACAGCACCAGTACAGAGTAATATTTAAAGTGTGGGAACAGGGAGATTCAAGTAAAACTCTCTGCTACTTTGCAAGATTGCTGCGGAGATTAACAGGGAGCTGGAGACCACATGAAGTAGACCACATGATCCCTATTACTTGAAGTGTACTAAAAGTAATAGGAGCCCCTGTTGGTGCAACAGTTAAAGAGCTGACCTGCTGAACTTGCTGACTGAAAGGTTGGCAGTTTGAATTTGGGGAGTGGGGTGAGCTCCCACTGTTAGTCCCAGCTTCTGCCAACCTAGCTGTTCAAAAACATGCCAATGTGAATAGATCAATTGGTACTGATTTGGCGGGAAGGTAATGCCACTCCATGCAGTCATACTGGCCACATGACCTTGGAGGCATCTATGGACAATGACAGCTCTCTGGCTCAGAAATGGAGATGAGCACTACACCCCAGAGTCAGACACGACTAGACTTAATGTCAAGGGGGAAACCTTTACCTACAAGTAATAGAACAATGACAGTAATATGAGCATGTTATGACACACAGACACTTCTTGTAATGTTTTCATCAGAGCATAGCTATTTTTCTCTCCTATCAATACTTCACTGATATCAAATTATCTGCTTTGACTATATGCATCTACACTGCCAGATATTCTGGGATAAGCAAATAATCTGGGATCAGATCCTGGGATATAGGGAAGTATAAATTCAGCCTAAGTTTCAATAGTAAATAGTGTACACATGAGGACATATTTGGGTATATTTGAACTACACAATTTTAGCAATGTGAAACATCTTTAACAACCATTGCAGAATCCTGGGATTTGCAGTTTATTGAGTGTTGTCTCTACAGAACTACTATAGCTCTGTAGCATGAAATTCCACGTACCCTTCACAATACAGCAAACACCAGAATTCCATATGACGGAACTACTAACAATTAAATGCTGTATAACTGATATAATTGTCCAGTGTAGACACACACTTTCCCCATTTCCAGTTCCCTATTGAAACAGAGTGGCAACAACTGAATCAAGAACACCATTATATGTATCCCTACTTTCTCCCTCTTCGTCCCCTACTTTCCCCCTTCGTCTTTTGTTTGTTTACTGCAAAAGTAGCTTACTCTTAATTAAGGGAGGATAGGATAAGCAGAATCATGTTTGTCCTTGTAGGCGCAAATAAAAGCCTCTTAATAACTTTTGCCATCTTAACCATACTCTCATGTTGCTGAGCTACAAGTGCCCCAATTTTCATTTGTGAAAAGCTGAAAGGTATGATAGTACTGTATTCCCTTCTGTGATCTAGTTTTCTTATCCTGAGTACAGCCGCTCCTCCACATTTCAGGTTTTCCCCTCTGGATTTGATTATTGACAGATTTCAAAAAATATATATTCTAAGTCCAGTGTGAATTTGTAGTCAACTTCCTCCAGTCAAGCTAGAAGACCTAAAATATTTCTAGAGATAATGTTAAAATTAATTTTATCAATTGCTTTTCTTCAATAATTGAAATTTTTTGCAATTAGGACTCTCTCAAATACTATTGAAATGTTGAGTGGATGCTCTCATACAGTGCCTTTTCAGAAACATGTTGCCATGGTGTTCAATTACAACACAGTTCAAATAGGGATAATAAAAACAGTGCTTTTACTGAACCCAAACAAGAAATGCAATATGCTGTGTATTTTGTAAGCTTTCAAATAACACAAATTTTGTCTTTTTCCCCCAAACCAAAACTGAAAAAGAGGGGAAAGGGAAGAATGATTTGTGTAGCCTTTGGAAAGCCATTTTCAGAAAGAATAAACATAATGACACACTGAAACTTTTTATAACTAAGCCAGTTATGAATGGCTATAGCATGTCATTATAGTCATGCCTCTGAAAAGCAAATTCACAAGTTCTATACTTCATTTCTTTTTCAATGTTATACCAAATTCAAGGATTTTTCCCTTTAGCAAAACACAATGGGCCTTCAATAACCGCTGGGGTTTAGTTCAAAAATCACCACCAATGGATTCCAAAACTGATGGGTGCCCCATTCCCATTAAATATAAAATATATTCTAAGTCCTCCCTTATATAAAATAGCAAACTCAAGGTCTGTTTTTTGCAGTTTTAACAAATATTTTCAAACCATGGGTGGCTGAAACCATTGATACAGAATCTGTGGATGAAGAAGGCTGACTGTAATTAAACAATCCAGATAGAGCATGTGTTGGGGACAGGGTTGCCATATTGCTTGCATAAACTGGATTTTCTCCTGAATGTAGACATTCCACCTCATATGTGTTTGGATCGTATTTCAGTTTGGATGCCTCAGTTTGGATGTATTCTCCCTCAGATAGCGATATAGATAAGAAAAGCAAAAAAAGCAAAGGAGGGGTGCACTTTGAAGGGGTGAGATGTGGCGAGGAAGATATGCAGAGAGAGAGAGAGAGGAGAGAGAGAGAGAGAGAGAGAGAGAGAGAGAGAGGAAAGAAAAAGCAAGAGAGGAATGTGAGTTGAGGTGCAAGACTTGAAGGACCAGGAGGATGAGTGGAAACATTACAAGGACACAGTGTGAGGAGGAAAAGATGAAGGGATGGGAAAGCAAACTGGAGCACAAGAAGGCAGGGAGAGGTGCAAGGTGAAACAAGGAGGATAGGAGAGTTGTGAGAGTAAGTGGTATGCAAGGGAGGAAACGTGTCACAGAATGAGAGAAGGGATGGAGGGGGTAGGAGATGCAATAGCAGGGTGCAAATGTGTGGGGTGAGTCCAGGGAGGGAAGAGAAAGGGAGTAGAGTGAGTGAGGAGAACAGATAGCAGGCAAGGCAACAGAAGTGGTCCCCTGGGGTTCATTCCTCTAATGATCTCCTTCCTGAGGAATCCATATCATGTTAATTCTCTAAGAAAAGCAGAAGGCGGGAAAAGGCAAGAAGAGAGGGTAGGTAGAAGTTTATTAAGGTAGATGCTTGATGGGAGTTTTCAAATCTTTTGGAAATGGATCCAAAAAATTATAGGGAAAATATTTAGTATTTTTCTTTGACAGAATAATTCCACATGTATTTGTCTTATGAGTATGGTATCAATGTCTGAAGTTCCCAACTAATTCAATTATGCATCAAATAAGAATACTCTTGTATTTACCAATGAACAGCTTATCAGAGAAACAAACAGGGCCATAGCCAGGATATTGATTGGGGGGGGGGGGGGTTGAGTCTGAGTGAGAAAGGGTCTACCCTAGCAAACCTTTTGTATTGTTATTCCAATACCCCCGTGCATATGGGATATATTGAGCATGGTGATCAGATCATGATATGAATAAAAATAACAGTTTTAATAATGTACCAGTAAGGCATTCTCGCAAACCACCCTGAAAATTTCGGGGGGGGGGGGCAGAAGCCCCTCTAGCCCCCCCTCGCTACATGCCTGCAAACAAACAAACAAACAAAAAAGCAGCTCCAAAGGTGAGGATGGAGAAGAACAAGGGCACTATATCAAAGTATTTTGATTTCCCCCCCTTTACACCAAGGGATACCTTATAAATTTTTCATGGGTGCTGCTGTGTTTTTACAGAAAAGAGGTCATCCTTATCTACACAAGAGTATCCACCCCTAAAGACTAACAAGTTTTATTTGGCTTTTGCAGTTTGGAGTCCTCTCCATTAGCAGTATATGGTGTTAGCTCAGTTTGTACATTTTGGGGGTGCCTTTAAGTCACCTGTCGATTTATGGTTAATCCATACATTTCAAAGGAGTTCTTAGGCATTTAATTAGTGAAGAGAATGGTAGGTTACATACCTGTGACCATCTTTCTTCGAGTGAAGCTCTGTGAATCCACACTTATGAAGTTTGCGCGCCAGCGCGGGCTTCCAACGGAAACTTCCCCAGTTTGAAAAGTTTTGGCGGTAGCTCCGCCCAGCCGGCCCGGAGGGCATAAAAGGCGCCTCCATGCGCGCCCACCCCATTCCTACGCCACCATAGCAACTAGGAAAGGGTGGTTTGAGATAGAGGGGACGGCCGGGCGGGTTCGTGTGGATTCACAGAGCTTCACTCGAAGAAAGATGGTCACAGGTATGTAACCGACCATTCTTCTTCGAGAGCTCTGTGAATGCACACTTATGAAGACTTACCGAGCTAAGGTGAAGGAGGTGGGAACAAACCAGCCAATTTTTTTGAAAACCGAACAGGTTTATTGCAACCAGCAATATGAATAAATAACACATCAACCAAATAAATATGAGTGGAAGACATGCTCCCACTTGTAAACACAGTGCAACAAGCACCATTCATGTCAGGCACACAGGCCTCACAGCATAAGTGCAACAAGCACCATTCATGTCAGGCACACAGGCCTCATAACAGTAAGTGCAACGAGCACAAAAACTACGTAGGTGCACAACCGGTGCAACCTAGACCCGTAAGGCTTAAGGGTAAAGCGCGCTTTAACCGGTAGACTGTGCCCCTACTCGGGGCACGGCAACTCTTGTACATTAGAAGTGCAAACAGAAAGAGGGGGTATCGCTCAACCTAAACTGTCGAACGAACCGTGCATAGAGGGGAGAGACAGGGTTGCCTACTAGGCACTGCCCTGAGGGCCCTTGGGGTTGAGAACTGACTGACTAAAAGCCGCCTCCCTTCTAAATAGGGTGTCTACCCGGTAATGTGATGTGAAGGTCGAGGGGTTGGCCCAGATGGCCGCCCTACAGATTAAGTCCAAGGGGATTCCTTGGAGAAAAGCGGTCGACGTGGCCACTGCCCTTGTCGAGCGGCCCTTGACCCTAGGGGGACACGGTTGGCGGGCTATCTGATAGCACAGCTCAACCAGGGACGCCACCCAATTCGACAGTCTCTGTGACGACACCGGCAAGCCCAGCTTGTCGGTGGCGTAGGAAACGAAGAGTCTTGTCGACCGACGGTAGTCCGCCGACCGACTCTTGTAGACCCAGAGGGCTCTCTTGACATCGAGGGCTCTGAGCGCCGAGTCACTGTCCCCAGATTGGGAGGACCCCAGGTCCGGGAGCACAATGTCGGTGTTGACATGGAACGGAGACACCACCTTAGGCAGGAAGGTGATGTCCGTCCGCAGGATGGCCCTGTCTGCCAAAAACAGCAGGTAGGGCTCGTCGACCCGGAGCGCCGCCAGCTCGGAAGGCCGACGCGCCGAGGCAATGGCGACCAGGAACGCCACCTTCCAGGAGAGGAGGCGTAGGTCGATGGACGACAACGGCTCGAACGGTGGAGATGCAAGGCAGGACAGCACCAGGTCTAGACTCCAACCCGGCGTCAGTGGGTGTACCGGGGGGCGGGTGTTGTTGACCCCTCTCAGGAATCTCTTGACCATCGGGTACTGGAATAGCGATTCTGCCAGGTGAGCGCAGCCAGGTGGGTTTTCACCGAGGACATGGACAGCCCTCTGTCGACCAATCCGGCCAGGAAGTCCAGGACCGCTGGAATCAAGAGCGGGAAGACGGTGGCGGACCGGTCCGCCTGGAACTTGGCGAAGCGGGCTATGCAAGCTGAATACGCCTTCGACGTGGCCGGTTTGTGGGCTGCTGCCAGGATCGCCGCTACAGCCGGTGAGACGTCCGACGCCCGTGGATCCTCCACGCCGCCAAATGTAGGGACGGAAGGTCCGGGTGCAGGAGCAGCCCCTTCTCCCGAGTCAACAGATCTGGACGGTGAGGGAGAAGCATGTATTCTTGACCTGTCAAGTGGAGCAGGGTTGGGAACCAGACCTGCCTCGGCCAGTAGGGAGCGATGAGGATGCAATCGGTCCCCGAGAGCTGGATCTTCTCGATGATTCGGAGAAGAAGTGGGAACGGCGGGAAGAGGTAGAAGAAACCCGTCGTCCAGTCGAGCAGGAGTGCGTCCCCGAGGCAACCCCGGTGTGCATCCGGGGCAAGCCTGGCACTGAAAACTGGCAGTTGGCTGTTTTCCGGCGATGCGAAGAGATCTGCGTCTGGGAATCCCCACCGCTGGAAGACACGGTGGAGTTCCTCCGGATGCAGCATCCATTCGTGGGACGACCAGCTGGTTCTGCTGAGCGAGTCCGCCTCTAAGTTCTCGACTCCCGGAAGATGGACGGCTCTGGGGGTCACCTGGTGACGGATGCACCACTCCCACAGGCTCTGGGCTAGGGCCAGGAGTTTCCTCGAGCCCGTTCCGCCCTGTTTGTTGACGTAGTACATGGCCACTATGTTGTCTGTCCTGACCAGTACTACGTGTCCCCTGACGAGGGGGGCGAAGGCCCGAAGAGTCTTGGCTATGGCCAGGAGCTCCAGGTAGTTGATGTGATGGAGCCTCTCCGTCGTCGACCATTGTCCGTTGATCGACAGGGTGCCTGTGTGGCCTCCCCACGCATGCAGTGACGCATCGGTCGTCACCGTGATGGATGGAGACACCGTGTGGAAAGGTACTCCCTTGCACACGTTGGTCTTGGAAGTCCACCACCGAAGGGAGTCTCTGACCGCCTTCGGGAGGGACAGCTTCTTCGAATGGTGCTCTCTGACCGGGTTGAAGTGGTCGAGAAACCACCGCTGCAGTGGCCTGAAGCGTAGCCTTGCCAGTGGAGTAACAGACACTGTGGAGGCCATGTGGCCCAGGGTGACCTGGATCTGCTTTGCCGTGATGCAGGGCCTGGTGCAGCTGCTCAGCTCACGTCGGAGCGCTTGAAACCTGACCTCTGGCAGATAAGCGAGCTGATCGACGGAGTCGAATATTGTCCCGATGAACTTGATGGTCATTGCTGGGACCAGTTGGGACTTCTCCTCGTTGAGACGCAGGCCTAATGAAGAGAGTAACTGCAGAGTCACCGAGACCTGTTGTTGCAGGAGTTCCGGAGACTGAGCCGCCAGCAGCCAGTCGTCCAGGTAGGGGAAAATCCGGATTTTCTGCCTTCTCAAGTGCGCAGCCACGACCGACATGCACTTGGAGAATGTTCGAGGTGCTGTCCCGAGGCCGAAGGGAAGGACGTTGAACTGGTACGTCCTTCCGGCTATCTTGAAGCTCAGGAAGCGTCGATGAGCAGGCCGGATCGAGACGTGGAAGTATGCGTCCCGAAGGTCGATCGAGGCGAAGTGGTCGCCTGCCCGGTGAAGCGGGAGAATGGATGACACCGACACCATCCTGAATTTCCTCGGCGAAACGTACGCGTTTAAGTCTCTGAGGTCCAGGATGGGTCGCAGGGAACCGTCTGGCTTCGGCACGGTGAAGTACCGTGAGAAGAATGCCTCTCTTTCCTTGCTGTGGGGGAGCTGTGAAATTGCTCCCTTTTGAAGCAAGTTGTCGACCTCCTCCAAGATCACCTCGGACGGCTCCGTCTCGACGATGAACCCTGTCGGCGGGAGCTCGTCGAATTCCAAGGCATAGCCGTCTTCGACAATCCGGAGAACCCATGCATCTGAGGTGATGCGTCGCCAGGCACTGATGTAGCGGGCCAGGCGGTCTCCGAAGGGAGGGTGGGATGGTGGAGGTCGAGGGTTGGGGGGAGGCATGATGGTGGCAGCGGTACCTAGCGAGGAGGCGGTGTCGTCCCTCGCCCCGTCAAACACGGCGATTCGATTGTCCATTGCCGTTGTTCTGGCGGGGTCTCGACTTGTTGCCTTGGCGGGGTCGATTGGCCTGTTGGTTCTGCTGCTGTCTCGGCTGCTGTTGCTGGTGTTGCTGCGGAGCCGAGTATGGCCTTGGGGATTGGCGGTACTGCGCTCTGGGCTGGAACTTTGCCCTCTGGTAGTACCGGGGCCTGGGCTGTGTCGGTGGTCGATCCAACTTGGCCGTCAGGACTCTGAAGTCGTGAGTGGCCTTCAGCTTGTCGTCCGTGCCCGCAAAGAACAGTCCCTGGGCATCGAACGGCAAGTCTTCGATGGTCTTTTTGGAGTTGGAGGACAACCCCGAAGACTTCAACCACGCGTGCCTGCGGATGGCGACACCGTGGGCCAGCAGCTTTCCTGACGTGTCCCCCGTGTGGCGGGCCATCAGGATTTGGTGGTGTGCCAGCGACTGCGCCTCCTGTGAGATGGAGAGGAGTGCAGTCTGTTGTTCTTGGGAGAGATCCTGGAAAAAGGGTTGGGCCATTTCCCACAGGATCTGGTGGTAGGCTCCCATGCACGCCCCGTAGTTAGCCATTTTTGTCAACAAGAGTCCGGCTCGGTAGATCTTTCTGCCGACCGTGTCGAACCTCTTTCCCTCTTGGTCGGAGGGGGCTGTGGACTCTCGGCCCGAGGACTGGGAGGAGGTAACGATCATCGAGTTGGGTGTCGGATGATCGTGCAGCCATTCCTTCTCCCTCTCGTCGATCTTATACCACGCCTCGATACGCCCGGACGTAGGAGGGATGGTCGACGGGGTCTTCCACGACGCCTTCACCACCTCTTCCAGGGGTTCCAGCATGGGACGGTGTGGCTGGGCCGCGTCCTCGACTTGCGCCCTGCTGAAGACGGGGCAGGCGCTGGATCTCGTAGGGACATAGGTCTGCATGCCCAAAGATCTTGCCATTCGGCCCACCTGTTCACCGAAGGCTCTCGCGGAGTCTGTCGGTGACGATGAAGGTTCCACCTTGCAGCCTCTATGGGACGGTATTCTGTCCATATTGAGGGACAAGATGGATCCCGACCTCAGCGATCGAGGGACCTCTCCATCTTCGACCTCGTCTCCCGACCATGGCTGAACCACATCCTGGTTCACCGGAAGTTGCGACTGTGGCGGTGACCTTGCAGTCGAAGGGCCCGCGGTCGTCAGTGTTGACTCGGGAGGGAGGTTTCGCTCGGCCGGAGCCAAGGCGAGCCTCGTGGTCTGTCTGCCCTTGTCGGGCGAGGTCACGAAAAGTTGTCGGACCGAGGTCTGGCCCAAGGGGACCCTGACGACGGTCTGGACAGAGTCTCTCGGAGAGATGTGTGGCTCTACCCCTGTCTCCACAGCGAGAACAGGGATAGGCGAGGAGTCAGGGCACGACACCGAAGACGATGACGTCAGAGTCCTGCGCCTCTTTGGCGATGGCGGTCTCGAGGCAGCGGCCTCCAGAGACTTGCCCGGAGTCACAGGAACCAGGCCTCTGGTCTGGGCTCTACGGGCTTCCTCGCTCGACCTCCGGAAAGCTATCTCCATAGCCCGATCGGAGGGAGTCTTCGCGATGGTCGACCTCTGGGAGAGGCCCGACGCCATCGAGCTCGTTGACAACCGGCGAGGTTGAGGCAGCTGGACCGTTTTGGTGGTCACGGTGCAGGGCCTCTTCGACACCGAAGTCTTCGAGGAGATAGACTTCGTGTTCTTCTCCTTCTGTGGACGCTTCTTCCCGGCTGGGTGAGCGGTCGACACGGTAGGGGCCGGAGCAGCCGCCCCGGACCCCAAGGAGGCAGATGGGACAGCCGTCGCCATCTCTGGAGGGCAGAGAGCACGCTCCGTCAGGTAGGCCTGAAGCCTGCGGGCTCTCGCTTTTCTGGTGTGCGACGAGAAGGCCTGGCAGTGTCGGCAAGCGGGAACAACGTGCCCCTCTCCGAGACACCGAAGGCACTTCGAGTGACCGTCGCAATCCGGGATCTTGCTACCGCAGGGTGAACACTTTTTGAAACTGGTTGTGGACATACTATGCTCACACAACCAGCTGTATTTCCGATGTTGCCCAAGTGGCGGAAAACAAAGGAATGGGGTGGGCGCGCATGGAGGCGCCTTTTATGCCCTCCGGGCCGGCTGGGCGGAGCTACCGCCAAAACTTTTCAAACTGGGAAAGTTTCTGTTGGAAGCCCGCGCTGGCGCGCAAACTTCATAAGTGTACATTCACAGAGCTCTCGAAGAAGAATGAAAATGAGGTAAAACTTAAGGTAAAACTAAAAGTACAAACATTTAGTTTTACCTTAAGTAGCATTACCAAAATATTTATAGATGGAAGGAGAGAATTAGGGAACAGGACAGTCCATTTGAGAAGGTGATTAGGACATGTTTGAGAGAAAAAAGTGGCAGGACACTTGTATGAACAAATTATAACAGTAAAAGAAGAAATAATAGAGGAAATATTTCAAATGTGGAGAATAGATATGGAAATTGAGAGGGAAGATATCCAAAGGGAAATAAGTAATGTAGCAAAGGACAAATATAATATACTTAGAAAAGCAAGAAGGAAGATGTTACAAAAATGGTACAGGACTCCTGCACAACTTTCATGTTTTTTTACCAGAGGTAAAGGACAAGTGTTGGCATGGTTGTAAACAAAGATATGTGTTTAATCACATGATATGGGAATGTGACAGAAAACTATTAAAGGAAAAATTAATAGAATATTAAATCTTCAAATCATAATAGTCAAAATAAATGTATTCCATGCAAGGATACCAGGAGAGTTTAATGTGCAAAAAGGAAAGAATGGCTGACAAATAATAATGTGGGCAAATTGTTTTAGTGAGAGGTTAGAAAGATAAAACAAAGTGGCTCCTGACAAATTGGTATAATTATGTAGTAAATGTGCTAAATGTGGAAATAACAAATTGTAAATTGAACAATATAGACAAAATAGAAAACGTTATAATAATTAAGAACATGTTGGGTCCAGTTGTGAATTATTTAGAGATGCATTAAGATGTGGAGTGGGAAAATGGAGATGAAGTCTGATATTTCAAATGTAATTTTTGTAGTTTATTGTATAAATTGCATGTCCGGAGGGAGGGGGTGGAGGGTGGGAGTGCGGTAAACAATTCAAAACCCCTGAAGTAGCATTACTAAGCAAATACAGGCAGTACCCATGTTATGAACTAGATAGGTTCTAGTGGTTTATTCTCAAGCTGATTTTGTGTGTAAGTCAGAACAGGTACATTTTAAGGTGTAATTACAGCCATACACACACACACACACACACACACACACACACACACACACTTTGGATAGCATATGCAAAGGATAACATCCATGTGGTTTGTTTTGTTCTTTTGCCCCTGTTCAGAAGATTTCCCCTCACTTTCTGTCCCTGTGATAATTGGATTTTGAAAAAAATGGCTTGTTGTGAAAACAAGGATTGTTGTGAAAGCTTCAGTGGAGACACCTTTTCTCCATGAAAACTCTTCCAGGAGTGAAATTCCCTTCCTAGGGACTGATTTCTCTCACTTCCTGTTGTCTCACCCACATTTGTAACTATGAGTCATTTGTAAGTCAGATGCTTGTAACTTGGGAACTGCCTCAAATTATGTTAAAAATTAACACCACTTACTAGTCATTTTTAAAATGAAGATTCTAATTGTCAACAGTGTTTCAATCATATGTTCTTCAAGTTGTCTTCTTTGAAGCTTCTTGTAACTAGGTCATGTTTTGCATAAAAGACTTCAAGTACTATATTGCCAACGCTTTGATCCAAACTGCAAAGAGCCTTTGTTTACCCCCTACTACGCTTGTTGTGGTTGGGAAAAAAGAAGGCAATAATTAAAAATGTGAGTGGTGAAACCCAAACAGAATCCATAACTCTCTGTTTATTAAAAAAATTCAAACTACTTTACTTTTGACATACATATTTCAATAGCCCAGCTTTTTCCCAATTAGTACAATTGATTCCCATTGATTTCAGCCAGTTTAAGATTCTAACTACATAGAGTTGGGCATTGTTATTTTGAGCTCCTATAAGTTTGATAAAACATTTTACAGTACTTTTCCTTTCTGCTTATTTTGTGGGTAAGAATCCTTAGGGAACATGGTCTCCCACTGTGTGGTACAATTTTGTGAACTCTCCAGGTTTTGGTTAGTTTGCTTTTTCAATCTGAAATAGTGAAGTCTTCTTTCAATCATTTCCCACTGTGTTAAGAGATTACAGCTGAACACTGCATTTGGAAAAAAGGAGGCAAAAAGATTGTTAACTCAGTGGTCACTGTGATAAATGTACTTCTGATTCCATTGTACTTACTGGAGTGCTACCACATCATCTAGTCACAACTTTTAAGTCCACCATATGTTTTTCTTGGTATTTTATCACGGCCTTAATATAGTTACTTTTTCTTGAATGAAACTCCCAGAACCATCAAATGAGCAATGGGCAGACTGGCTGGGGGGGGGGGGATGGGGGGAGAATTCTGGTCATTCTACAGAAGTCATGTTTCAGAGCTCTGCCAAGGACATTTTAGTATGGAAGCTTTATAAAACTTTGCTATTGCCCTTAAGTCTAGATGGGACATGTATTGATCTAGACCAGGCATCCTCAAACTGTGTCCCTCCATCTGTTTTGGCCTCCAACTCCCAGAATTCCTGACTATTGAACAAACTGGCTAGGGCTTCTGAGAGTTTGAGACCCAAATAGCTGAAGGGTCGCAGTTTGAGGATGCCTAGTTTAGACTATTTGGCTGGGACAGAACCAAAAATCTGAATTTTAGTCACCAATTAACCACAAATCTCTCCAAGTCATCTTGGTTATATCAACCCAATCTACTTCACAGTGCTGCTGGGAGGATAAAGTTAGCAGGAAGTGAAGGAAATGCATTTATTACAACTCCGTAGAAAGTTCTAGTTCAATAACTACAATTTCCAACTCAAGGCCCTTCCAGACAGGCCCCACATCCCAGGATCTGATCCCAGGTTTACTGTTTATCCCAGATTATCTGGCAGTGGGAACTCATATAATCCAGTTTAAAGCAGAAAACCTGGGATCAGATCCTGTATTGAATGGCCTTTAGATACTATAATTAGGAGGACTTGAATGCATAAGACTTAATTACAATTTTATTATTATATATGGTTCAATTAACAAATAGTGCACATTTCTTTCTGTTGCATGATCTATGAGAACTGAAGTAAAAATCAACCTCTTCTGCTGCTTCTTTGTTGCTTTGTAGCAAGTTGTATCCAAGTTCTGACAACCACAATTCAAGGCTTTAGTCAACAGCAATGACACATGGTTAAATGATAAACCTGGCTGGAGAACTGCCATGGGCTTTTGTATTCGACAGTATCATAAATTGGAGACAGTGGTGGTTGTGATTTCCGTGCTAATGGGATAATAAATCCTTTCTGGGTTTTAGTGTGGACTTTAAAGTATTTCTCCCAAGGTAATGCTTTCCCCAAATAAGATTAGTACCTTAGGGAGCTCATTTAAAGCTCAAACTGAAATCTGGTTTGCTTCACTGCCCCTTAGGGCCCTTCCACACAGCCAAATAAACCAGAATATTAACTGAGATAATCTACAATATCTTCGTTGAACTACTAGATTATCTGAGTCCACACTGACAGATAATCCAGTTCAATGTGGATTTTATATAGCTGTGTTGAAAGGGCCTTAGTGGTTTGTAGGACTCTGAGACCAGGGTTTGAATCCCTGCTCACCCATGAAAACTACTGGGTGATCTTGGGCATATTCTTACAAGTTACATTTTCTCAGCCTTAGAAGATAGCAATAGTAGCCCCCCTCCAAACAAATATTGCCCACAAAACCCCTGTGAGAGTATCGCACTAGGGTCACCATAAGTCAGAAATTATTTGAAAGCATACAACAACAACAACATATATAGAAATCACTAGCTGTCACTGAATTGAGATAATGTCTAATAATCACACCTAGATGGTTAACTTCTATAATAAAACAATTTTGATCCATTGCCAATGTGATGTAGTAGATAACTGTAGTGAGTCACCTTGGAGATACAGGGTGGGTTATAAATAAATTATTATTACTATTATTATTAAGTATTGAACTTGGTTATAATATATTTTAATATACTTTATTCATATTCCACTCCTATCTACCCGAGGGGACTCAGAGCAGATTACAGAATACATATATGGTAAACATTAAATGCTGTTATACAATTGACAACAAAGGCAGACAGCACATAGACAGAAGCAAGGCTTCCCTCCTTTTCATCTTCGGCATCTGGAGGCTGTGCTCTACTCAACCATGAGGAGGTGCTGTTGTTCCTTTTTTTCATGCCAAGGAGCCTGTTGTCCATGGACGTCTTACTGGTCGAATTACCGGCATATCTTCAGAGGCACCTCCCCCGCCAGTCCAAAGTGGTACCTATGTATTTACTCACATTGCTGTTTTCTAACTGCTAGGTAAGCAGAAGCTAGGACTGATGGTGGAGCTCACCCCGACCCGCAGCTTGAATGCCAACCTTCCTGTCAGCAAGACTTTCTGTAGCTGGTGGTTTAACCCACTGTGCTAACCACCCCCATGTGAAACTTATCATGTTGGGAAAGGTACCATCTTTCAGACAGACCTACTATATGATCCCTGTTTCTGAAATAAAGAGGGATGGATCTCTGTAAATGCTTTTGATCATTTTAACAAATACATTATTCAGAGTTCTTTCTCATAGATTGCAACCCTCCTGAGACCAATTTAACTCAGGGGATTAATTTCTGAGTAGACATACTGTAGGTAACATAATCCTAGTAATTTATCATACTCTAATTTGGATTAATATGTTGCCTGTTTTGGGGAAAACAGAAGCATTGGTGAACTATGCCTGAAGTTAATCCCATTATAAATCCTCAGCCATTCCATCACCATAGTTTTAGTAGACTGCCTATGTTTTAAGTCTTCCTGAAGAACTGTCTAATTTGCTATCTGTAGAATAACAATGTGAATATGACACAATAGCTTTATTTAATTATCTTACTACATTGTTTTCTAGTGGGCCAACAATTAAACACAAACAAAATATTAGTTAAATTGTGAAGAAGAATGGGTTTTGCCATTTTTAAAAGGAAAAAATCATACATATTTCTCCAGGCTGGAGAGATAGCACAGCAGTAACAACAGCTGTGCTTGCAATCAGAAGGTTGCATGTTCGATTCCCGGGCTGGTCTGGACACCCAGCTGTGAGCCCTGTCCACTGTTCACCTAACAGTTCGAAAACAGCCCAGTTGTGAATAGATGAACTAGGGACCGCTAAGCGAGGAAGGATTTTTACAAAAAGGACTTTACAATGCCTGAATAATCAGCTGTCGGAAGGTGGAATGCGGAAACAGAGGCTCTCCGTCATGAGGATGAAGCAACAGCACCCCCTTGTGATGTAATGACATAATGACGTGATGGAGCAACCGCACCCTGTGACGCAGCCAGAAGAAGGAAAAAAATCCTTCTAAATTGTACTTGTTGTATGTTAATTGTATGTCAACCGGAAGGGATTGTCTGCTGTATGTGTAATGTAATCCACTCTGAGTCCCCTTTGGGGTGAGAAGAGCAGAATATAAATAAAGTGTATTATTTATTATTTATTATATATAAAATATCTGCTTCTATTTCAAATCAAGTTTTTATTTGTTTCCATGTTTTCTGATAAGCTTTTAGAAAATAGTCATAATTACTCCATAGGCCAACAGATATCAAGAATATAAGCCAACGTGGTTCCCTTCAATTGGATGGCAATGTCAGCACAGTTGTGATAATATGGTCAATAGTTTCATGTTGATTTTGTGCCGGAGGCACAAAATGCATTTGCATGCCTCACTGTAGGTTTCATATCATGAAGTTTCAATATTGGAAATCTATCCAAAAAGTTTCCAGAGCTCAGTATGACACAGATAAATGCCAATATATAAATGTATCTGTTTTATGATTAAAAAATAAACCAGTTGTAAGGATTCAAAAATCGCAAATGTACTGGTGGGGAGTTAAACTGATTAAGGAAAACAGATTAAAGTAATGCCTGTTGCCTTTTTAAAAAAGAAACCAAGCTAAATCTTATTGGTATTGGATTTACAGCATCACGAGCATTCCAATCATAATTGCCCCATTTTAAAAGTTTACTTTGCCTTCCTCTACATTTGTCTTTTAATATTCTGCCTTGCTACTGCTGAATAACTTTAGTTGCTTTCTAATTACTGCATTACAAAACAGATGTGTAAATTAACAGCAATTTTGGATGAAGTAGAAGACTGCTGGAATCCTCTACCATGGTCTTCCATATGTAACTTCACATATACTTGACTTTGTAGCAAAGGTGCTAATGACCTACTAGTGGGGCCACATAATTCTTACCTTCATTTTGCAGGCTCTTCTACCTGTTCTTAGCTGAATTTTATTTAATAAGATATTAGAGGGGGAAAACTTGGTTTCAAGGTTCAGGTTTTGACCTTTAAAGCCTTAATGGTCCAGGTCCAACTTACTTATCTGACCACATCTCTTCATACCAACCTGCCTGAATCCTAAGATCATCAGGAGAGGCCTTACTCTCTCTCTCTTCTGCCATATTCCCAAGTATGGCTGGCGGGGACGAAAGAGAAGGCCTTCTCGGTGGCCATTCCACAGCTCTGGAACATCCTCCCTTCTATTGTTCAAGCAACAACTAAAAACTATCTTATTCAAGCAAGCCTTCAGCAATTAAACCTCATGCTGAAGATATGAGAAGGCTTAAGGGCGGCTAAGAGCAATAAGATCTAACAGGACAACACAAGTAATGTATATTGTTTTTAATGCTTATTTATTTATTTATTTATTTGATTTAGTAGACCGCTCTCTCTGGAGCCCAGAGCGGGTTACAGCAATAAAACCAGATAAAAACACATACAAACAGCATTATAAAACCAATTAAACCCCGCTCCCAACAATAAAATCCCAGCAGAACGACAATAATGCAGGCGGCAAGACGCGGCAGGATGGCAGGTTATAGCAGGCCTCAGTCAGAGCCGAATGCCTGCCTAAACAACCAATTATTTACAGACTTGCGAAATGCCATCAAGCCCCGTAGGGCTTGCGTCTCCTCAGGTAACGAGTTCCAGAGGTTCGGTGCGGCCACTGTGATCGCCCTCTGCCGCGTACTCGATAGCCTGTAGGTCTTGATGCCAGGCACCTCCAGTAAGTTGAGCCCCTCTGAACGCAATGATCTTCTGGGCACGTATGGGGTAAGCCGCTCCTTCAGGTACACTGGCCCCAAACCATATAAGGCTTTAAAAGTTAAAACTAACACCTTGAAGGAAGCCAGTGCAGTTCGCACAGGAGTGGGGTTATATGAGCAGATCTTAGGGCTCCTGAGAGCAGACGCGGTGCTGCGTTCTGCACCAACTTGAGTTTCTGGATCGCCGAAAGGGTAGGCCAATGTACAGCTCATTACAGTAATCGAGCCTCGAGATGACCGTGGCTTGGATCACCGTGGCCAAGTCGCAGCGGGAGAGGTAAGGAGCCAGACGTTTTGCCTGTCGCAGATGGTAAAACGCTGTCTTGCAGGCGTAGGCGATCTGTGCCTCTATAGACAGCTGGGGGTCCAGCTGGACCCCTAAACTCTTGACTAAAGGCTGCGGGCGAAGTGCCACGCCATCAAATGTCGGCAATTGGGTCTCTACCCCCCCCCCCCGGACGGCCCAGCCACAAGATCTCTGTCTTCGCCGGGTTCACCGTCAACTTACTGGCTCGCAGCCATCCAGTTACGTCCAGTTTGTGTACTATGTGATTGTTTACAATGTTTATTTATGTATATTTTGACAGTGGTTGGTTTTGTATTGTATTTTCAAATGTTGGAAGCTGTTTTGAATCTCCACCATGGGACAAAAGCGGCAGATAGATAAAGATGATGACAACGATGACGACAATGATGATTATTTGAAACACAAAAAGATTAGTACACAGCAAACAGGGTCACTCTGCTGGCTGTTGTATTGGATCACACGTCGGACACTTCCCAAGTGTCTAGGACTATGTAATGTACTGGCGAATAATGCGTACAGATCTCAGTAAGGTGGCCTTTTGCAGCTTGTGATTAAGTGCAGGCCAAGGTCTTTAGGCACTTTAGTGCCGATCACCACTGGGACCACCTTGACTGGCTTATGCCAGGGTATTTGCAGTTCAATCTTTAAATTCTTGTATCATGTCAGCTTTTCCATTTGTTTCTTTTCAATCTTGCTGTCACCCGGGATTGCAATATTGACAATTCATACTTGGTTTTTTTAACATAATTGTGAGGTCAGGAGTATTGTGCTCTAAAACTCTGCCAGTCTGAATTCGGAAGTCCCAGAGTAGCTTGATGTGTTCATTTTCTGTAATTTTTTCAGGCTTGTGATCCTACCAAGTTCTTTGTCGCAGGCAGATGGTATAATTATTATTATTTAGTTAGATATAGACGCTTTTTTCCTCCCATTACAGACTGCCACTGAACACATCAATCTGACTCCACTTTGAGATAAAAGCACCTCACATTAAAGGCTAACACCTCCCTCAAGCATTAATGTTTTCTCCAAAGTAATTTTTTTATTTATTTAAAAAAATTGATTTTACTTCTAAGCCTTGTGGATATTTTTATTGTGCTGGCCATTGACTCACCACCTTCATAAGAATGCTACTTTCCTAGACCTGCACTTCTAAATAATTTTAATGCCACCCGGGACAATAAACAGGCCACTCTGTCACCAGAAACATCAAATGATGCTGAAAAATCAGAGGCGTAAGGCAGCTGTAACCAAAAGGTGTTTTTACACACTTACATGCATAGACAGCCAGACATTGACCCAGAAGAAGAAAAGACAGCTGCCTTGAGCATTTTATTGTATTAAGTTCAGTAGGCATGACAGACAGATAAATCTGAGACATTACTTACAGTATGTGTACATGCAGCATTTTCATAAGACGTATTAGAATTATAGCTCTGGGGGAGCTGTCTATTGTTTTGTCTCTAAGATATAATATACTTTGCAAATTGTGTCTATTTCTGTTTATAAGTGAACACATAATGAAAAATGGAGGATTCTCTAAAACACATTTGGGAAAGTAGGATTTTTATTCTTATGACAATGGGGATTTGCAAATATAAGTAGGAAAATCAGTGAAAAATGCAAGTATACTAAGTATGTTTATACACTGATAACATTCACGAACTCAGAGATTTCATGTTTTCAAAATCCCCCCCCGGTTTCAATACCATAAATATATTTGATATATGATTGCCTAATTTCAAGGTTAATATGCTTTCATGCAATCCATGTTTGTTATTGTGTACTGTACTTGTTAAATGCAAATAACATTTCACTGATTTTCTTGCTTATAGTTGCAAATAAAATACAACTTGACTTGATGTCATAGATTCACACAGTTGGATGAAGGCTCATGGGGGATACATGGCTCAGCAGAGCTACATGGAAAAAAGACCTTGGGATTATCATTGTTAATAAATTGAATATGAGGCGGCTGTGTGATGCAGCAGCAAATAATGCTATTTTTGCTTGCATTAATAGAAGCTTAGTTTACAAGCCGAATGAAGTAATAGTCCCACTTTATTATGTGCTGGCCAGATTTATCTGAGATACCATCTTCAGTTCTGGGCAACTGGTTTTAAGAAAAGCTGTGCCTTTGGGTTTTATGGCCAAAATGTAGAATTTTGCATTTATCTCTGTTGAATTTCATTTTATTTGAATTCTATTCCAGATGTGTTAGTCATCCTTACTAAGCAGCAGTGTCACCATTTCCTTTGTTGCTCTCTTGCTTTGTACATAATTGGAAAAAATTGTTAGCGCCTGGTCTTCTATCTGGTTGTAACTCATTTTGAGATATAGCTTTGCTCCTACTATCCCTGAATGCTTGAACTACACGTTTTCATTCTTCTCAGGCATTTGCCAGTCTTTCCATTCTTTATACAGGCTCTTTGTGTTTACTGCACAGCCACTTAGGTTTTTCAGGTTTTTCCCATTTTCTACTTTCACAGAATTGCTTGTGATCATGCTTTTAGCAACTCCTTCAAGAAATCTCACCCATGTCTTTTTCCCTTAGCATTTCTTGCTATGGGAGATTATTCAGTATTTCCCTAAGCTTGATAAAAAGCTTCCCTGGAAACCCAAGATTTTAGTTTGACAATGGGCTCTTCCAGATAGGGTCAAAATGCAGGACAAATAAGTGGGACAAAAAATCGTGGTACCTTGAGGAGAGTTCAGATATGGAGCTGTCAGTCCCGGCAAATGCTCCCCTGGCATCCTGACAGATTCGGTTGTAATGGTTTTTAGAAATCCACAAGATGGATGGGGGATATCTGGTGAAAGTTTACTTTTATTTATTTTTATTGACTCTGAGATGTGCTGGACTTCGTAAATGCTGATGTAGCTATCTGAATGTGCACGCCAGCAGATTTCTTGTCCTCTCTCCTCACCCCTCCTGCTGCATTTACTTTTTCCCTCATGAACCCCATTTCCCTTTGGGGTCACTTGCCTCCCATGCCAGTGCTCACTCTATAAATACAAGTTCTGTTTAATTTCATAAACATCAGAATAAAGCAATGGTTGCAGAGAGTTATCACGGGGATTGCTTTCCAACTGTGCTTCAATTTAACCACATGTGTGTCCATGGCTCCATTTGTTTACAATCCTTCTCAGCTGTTTCGGGATTTTAAAATGTAGACATGTGCTGGATCAGTCCACACCAGCATATCACAATGAAATAATGTTTTCATTGAGTGCAGAGATATACAGTCATGTGAATATGCACATTTTCTGGCCAAAATTGGGTTTTAAGTGCTCCTTTTTGTTGTGTACTCTTCTTCTTCTGAGAAGGAGGAGGTAGAACAGGAGGCTGAAGATGTAAGAGTTGGGGCTTTGGGGCCAAGTGTTGAGGAGGAAGAAGAGGGTGAGGAAAACATACCGTCGGTTCCTTTGGGGCCAAGTGTTGAGGAGAAAGAAGAGGGTGAGAAAAACATACTGTCGGTTCCTTTGGGGCCAAGTGTTGAGGAGAAAGAAGAGGGTGAGAAAAACATACTGTCGGTTCCTATTAGGCTTGGTATGTTCTATCTACCAGCTGATGATCTATCTGACAAATGTTTTACTTGATTATATGTATTTTATGTATTTTATGTGTTTTACATGTATTTCAACTGACTGTTGTAAACCGCCTCGAGCCTGCGGGGAGGAGTGATATATAAGATTGAATAAATAAATAAATAAATACATTTGGTTCAAAACTCATTTCGGATCTAGGGGGTGCTGGTGGTTCGGTTCAGAAGTTAATTCTGATTTTCACAGAAAAAGATGTTCAAAACTTTCTGAAACTTTTAAGACTTCCGAATTCCGAATAATGGTTTAACAGTGTTATTTCCTGTTTCATTGAGTGGTCTTTACTTTGAAAGTAGTTGTTTTACTCCAGAAGGGGGGGAGCAAAGGGAGGAAATTCACCCACACTGGTTTAATATGGCTTCTTTGGCATAAGACTGAAGTGGGACGGACAGCAAAGCGAGGAAATTCACCACTCTGTTTTAAAATGCTTGCCCAGACTCCAGATGGTCACTCAGCTTCAATAATAATAATAACCCTTCTGCCTTCATGGAGGGAAAGCACAAACAAAGCACCCTGACAGATGGCTGCCCAGCCTTAATAATAATAATAATAATAATATTCACCTCATGGCCCAGGAAGTTTAGGCAGGCAGGAAGGCAGGCAGGTCACTGTGAGTCCTCCTCCGCTGCACCCGCTGCATCCTCCGTGCCTAGTGAAGGACAGCGTGAGGAAGGAGGCCAAACGCAACCTTTGGAAGCTGCTTGGCATAGGCCAGATGCTCCGTTGGGCCCCAGCTGGACCCAGGAAGGACGGAAGAAGCATGAGGAAGGAGGCAGGAAGCAGTGGCGGGCACACTCGCCAACAGCTTCACTCTGCCAGAGCAGCTTCTCCATAAGTGACATCGACTGGCTGCCAGTGGCCGGTCGGTGGAGCACGGCTCCTGGATGCGCACTCATGGGGGAAAGAGGGCTGAGAACGCATGCCCAGGGGCTGGTGAAGCACGGCCCCTGAATGCACACTCCCAGGGGCTCTTCCCTGCTCACTTGCCAATGCTGGGAGAGGGACGTGCCCTAGCGTTGGCAACAGGGACGCTCCTTGGGCATTGGCGTCCCCCTGAAATGCTGAATCATTTCCGACTCACTTAATGCTTCAGAATAGAAATGGCGGAAAAAGCTTTGGAAGGGCAAAGGGACTTCCAATTTCTTTAAAAACTTTGAAATCACTTCAAAAAGCAAACCTTTCCGAATGTATTCTGAATTACGAAGATTCTGACCAAACCTAATCATGTCTAGTGCCTATGTTTCAGGAACACCAAGGGTGAAAGAAGAAAGGAGAAAGTTAGCTAGAATTGCTGAAATGAGGCTGAGCAATCAGACCTTGCCCTATGAATACCTGTATAGGAAGCTGAGGGCTATAAAGCAGCAGTAAAGCAAGTGGTCAATGCTGGCAGCAACCATTCTACTTAGTGCTTCTCTGCTCCAGTTTCTTTGCTTGCCCTTCCAGCGACTGTGAAATGCTTTGCAAAGACTTTTTGCCAAAGATTTTTGTTTCATGTCTAATGTAAGACTTTTGCTTTACTTTTGGGATTAATGTAAGACTTTTCCTTTGCTGATTTTTTTTTTACATTATCATTGTGCTGAAATAAAGGGTTTTTAGTTGCCTTAACCCTTGTTGTAAGGCTGTTTCTGGGGTAAAGCAGGACACTTTTTAACACACATTTTTGGCCATTAATGCAATCCAGCACACATTTTTGGCAAAAGTTATATAGCCAACCCCCCTTCCTGGTTCCTTCTGCATTTTAAGGCCTGTGTAGAAGGGCCCCATATCTCCTTTGGCCTACTCCACATTCACAAATGCTAGTATTACATGGTCATTTTCCCCTAAAGTAACAACTGCATCAAATCTATTGACGTTTTTTCCCTGTTGGTTATCAAGATCAAGACTCATGACTCATTAAGACTCAATGCTATAGAATTGTAGAAGTTATAATTTTATGAACTCTTTACCATTCTCTGATAATCGAATTGTGCCGTACTGTAAGCCGCTCTGAGTCCCCCCTCGGGGGTTGAGAAGAGCGGGGTAAAATCCTGAAATAATAATAATAAATAAATAATAAAGAGTGCTCACTAAACTATTACTGCCTGCTCTGAGGCATTCCTGACTCTTTAGCATTGTTGAACTTTCAACAAGAATAAACATCTTGACATTTATAAACTAATACAAAGATCTGACAGGCTTTCAACAGAAGGGGAGGTATCAGAAACAACAGCTGATGATAAGTTGAACATCCTTGCCTTTGGCAAAATGACACCATTCTCTTGGGAGTTTGTGGTTCAAACATGTCTACTTCTAGGTCTACAAATCTCATCTGAATTTGATTGAAAACTTCCTGAGGGAGATTCCAGTCCCCTGGTTTGATTAGATATCTTCGGAGATAATCTGCATGTCTCTTGGAAATGCCCTCCAGATATTGTGCCACAATAGATTTCATTGTGGCTTTGACCCATCTGGGAAAAATGACTAATTTCCCTTCATAGTGAAAGGGACCTTGAAACCCTTTGCTCTGAAATGCACAATTTCACAGTTATACTGTCTATTCTGATCAAAACATGCTTTAGAGGAAGTTGCTGCTGTTCAGAATTTCAGACAGCTGACCTTGCACCAGCTGATGTAAGAAATCAAGAGCACTTGGTGAACCAACCTGGAAACAGCATATTATTTGAGAACACAGAAATGCTGGACCACTCTAAGAACCACTATTTCAGACAACACAGGGAAGCCATTGAAATCCACAAGCAGGTGAACAATTTCAACAGAAAGGAGGAAACCATGAAAACGAACAAAATCTGGCTACTAGTATTAAAAAAACCTCTAAAATCAGGACAGTAAATAAAGAACAACACTCTGAAAATAGGGGAATTCCAGACACGAAACAATCAGGGCCAGCTAACACCTCCCAACAAAGGATTCCTCCAGGCAGCAATCAGTTAGGCCTTAAATCTGTAAGGCTTTGCAATGCTAATCAAGATGATTAATTGCAATATTCACACTTGCCTCCAACAGACAAAAGAGTTTTTTTCTCACATCCTGGAACTTCAACAGATATATAAACCTCCCTTGTCTAGTTTCCAATATATGTACCTCTCAACCTCTGAGAATGCCAGCCATAGATGTGGGTGAAACATCAGGAGAGAATGCTTCTGGAACATGGCCAAACAGCCTGGAAAACTCACAGCAATCCAGTGATCCAAGAAATGTCTACCCAAACTAACTAAATTACACCTCTCAAAAATAAAGTTTCTGCTGAGTTCTGTAAAAGGTGCTCCCTGTCTAAATTTGTATGGAGAGATGACCACGTGAAAACAAATTTCGAACACTTTAGCAATTCAAATAATGGCTTACATTAGCACCTTTAAAAGGTGAGAGTTGCATCCAAATTTTCTGCTTCTTCATGGCTCCAATCTGACTGAAGGAGCTGTTCATTGTTTTTGTGATGTTAAAGCCATGTTTTCAAGCGGAAAACACTACTGAATACTTGATGAAATTTCCCCTTCTACGCCACCATTAAAGGGACAAGAGCCCTGTCCCTTGTTTTACCCAGAATCCATAATTGATGGAGACGTGTATTTTTTCTTGAAGAAGAAAGGTTTGCCATACAGTATTAGTTTTACTTTGACACCTTATTTTCTACCTCATTGGATGAACATGTATCTAAGAGCAGAGGCATAGACAATGGACTCTTTCATACCACACAGTTATGGTACTCTGATTCTACTTTAAAGGCAAGATCTAATCGAGTGTTTGGTAATCTGCCTGATAATTTTAAATTAGTCCTCCTTAAACTGCAAATCCAGGATTCCACTGGACATTGCCTCAGTATCATACCACTATAATTGTTTCTTGTGAACGGGCCCAATACATCTTGTGGAATGCTGAAGGTGGCATCCTGTATGTATTCACTCAGAAGGAATCCATTCATTGGGACTTAGTTCTGTGCAAGGCAGGTGAGCAACTGCAGCCCACCAGATGTTTTTAGCTTTTCACTCATTTCAGATATTGACAGTGTAGTGAGAGATCATAGGAACCGAAATCCAAAAATCACTAAAGCAACACAGTTTAGCACTGGGATAGAACTGAAGCTTGAATGACCAAGGAGGATTTTAGGAACATTTTTGGACACTTTCTATCATTATAAAAGTGAAGTAGTTATCATATCTGGTGTGATAATTGCTGCTCCATGCAGGCCTTGCATACAATATCTTCATCTGTGCTCAATGGGTGGTGCAATGGGTTGAGCCAGCAGGACTGAAGACCGACAGATCAGAGGTTCGAATCCGGGGAGAGTGCGGATAAGCTCCCTCTGTCAGCTTCAGCTCTCCATGCAGGGATATGAGAGAAGCCTCCCACAAGGATGGTAAAACATCATAACATCCGGGCTTCCCCTGGGCCACGTCCTTGCAGACGGCCAATTCTCACACCAGAAGCGACTTGAAGTTTCTCAAGTTGCTCCTGACACAGAAAAAAATCTGCATTCACCCTCTGTCACCACCTTTTACCTTTTTACTGTTTCCTTTCTATGTCTCATCTTCTCCCTGCATTTCCCTTCGGTTTGCAGCAATCTGGACAAAGGGGTAGCCATGTTTAATGGTGAGGCACACAGCCAGCTGAAGGCCAGACATGGCTGTCAAGCAAAGTGATGAGATGTAAGAGAGGAGGCTACTGAAACATGTTTTCTTTTTTGCCAATGATGCATGTTTGCACCCTGGTCAGGAAGAGATGTTGTGAGTAATACCTTCTCCATCCAGCGCCGACATCCTCTAAATGTGTTGCATGCTGCCAACAGAAGCTTCTCTGTTTCCAATCAGGATTACATTGTTGATCTCTGACTGCCTTTTGGTTCCATTTGGTTCCATTGCTGGAAATGGTTTACCACACTAGGATATTCGCCTTCTTTTTCCCCTCCCACTGATATGGAAGCTACTGAGTTGTCAGTACACATAGCACCCTTCCTGGATCCACCCGGGGTGCAGGCAAACAAATAAAATTGTGTCACAGAGATATATATGAGTTCCTCCTGAGCCTAAAATAATCTAGATCATGTTGACCCATTTCTATGCGTCAACTCCATTTCTAGGTCCCTTCTGTGCAAGCAGAGCCAAAACGTTTTCTCAAAAGGGAGGTTGATTATATTTAGACTTGCCAGTTCAGTCTCAAGGTGAAATATCAGTAACTGCCTTTCCCTCCCACCAGTAAGTGATAGTAGTAGCGGTTGTTGTTATTGCCATTTTCAGTCTTCAATCTAGGTGTTGCTGACTGGAGTTCTAGAACCTCAACAATTTTGATTCTATCCAATAATTTAGGAATTGGTGAAGTATTGTTGGGTAAAATGGCACATTTCAAACAGTGTTGCTTTTTGAAATTGTGCTACAGTGACTTCATCCAGTTGGTTTTTGTCAGTCCATTTAATTACTCCCAGATAAACTTTCACTATTGGCCTCACAATTATTTTCCCAAAGATTTTGATGCCCAGTTTGTAGGTCTTGATATTTCATATTCTTTCCTTTCTCTTTGTTTGTTGTTGTTGTCTCAACTCAAAGTATAAAATCAAGAAAAGCTGATGATGCCTTTGCTGATACTCCAAGCCTGAATGCACAAATGAAAATTTAAATTAACTTGATACATTAGTTAAATTAGGGGTCGTGGTGGTGCAAGGGGTTAAACTATTGAGCTGCTGAACTTGCTGACCCGAAGGTTAGCAGTTCAAATCCATGGGAGGGGGTGAGCTCTCACTGTTAGCCACAGCTCCTGCCAATCTAGCAGTTCGAAAACATGCAAATGTGAGTAGATCAATAGGTACTGCCTTGACGGGAAGGTAAAATGGTGCTCAATGCAGTCATGCTGGGCACATGACCAAGGGGTGTCTTCAGACCAGGGGTGGGCAATTACTGGCCCTCCAGGTGTTTTGGACTTCAACTCCCCAAAATCCTAGCCAGTTTACCAGCTGTTAGGATTTCTGGGAGTTGAAGTCCAAAACCCCTGGAGGGCCGGTAATTGCCCACCCCTGCTCCAGACAATGCAGGCTTCTTGGCTTGGAAATGGAGATGAGCATCTCCCCCAGAGCTGGAGATGAGCACCGCCTCCAGAACCAGTGATGAAAGGAGAAGCCGTTGCCTTTGTCTGTGTATTTGTGTTTAATTGTATTTCATTGTATCAAAAGGCATTGAATGTTTACCTGTGTCTGTATATATACTGCAATCCACTCTGAATCTCCTTGGTGAGAAGGGTGGAATATAAATAAAGTGCTATATTATTTTTATTATTATTAAAAAATATATGGAGTATGCAGCTGAGTCTTCCTTTCTTCTTTCATTTTCAAGTTAGTGTGCAGGATGTAGTTGTGACTGGGAGAGCTGTGTCTTTGAATGCTTTTTGTGTTATCGTTGTTATGGTTTTAATGCTTTTCAATTGCTTAGAATTAGTGCTGATTTCACTAGGGTTGTAATTTTTTTAAGTATATAATGTTTGGGTTTTTAAAAAAGAGATTAAAAAAAATGTTTTGAACTACCTTTGTGTTCTCTTTTTGGGAGAAAAAGTAAATAGAAGTAGATATATTGAGTTGGAGCTGTCAAATTCTGTCCCAAGCCACTGTCCCCTCTAAGTTAACTCCCTGTGCTGCATGGGGTGCTTGTGTATGATGTGTGTGTGTGTGTAAAAAGCCAGCAAAAAAGAAAGCCTTTGGGAAAGTTTAAAGTGAAAGTGCAGAACTTCATGAAATCTTAATAAAGGGAACCGACTGATATTTACACATGAGGGAGCACTGAGGCAGAGAAGGAACTGTATAAGGCCAACCAATATAGACTTTATTTACAAAAATAACCTTGCAATTTTACATGCTGTTTTTATTTTATTTATTTATTTATTTATTTATTTATTTATTATTCGGGCTTCTATGCCGCCGACTCCCTGGGGCTCGCGGCGGCTCACAAGAGCCGATAGGCATAAAACAGGCAATAATACAATTAAAACAGTTAAAAAGAGCACACAACGCAATAAACAGTAGAACAGTAGCACCGCTCAACAATAGGCAGCCCATCGTCCTAACGCGAACGGCCAAAAGGCGGGACATGGGATGGACCTACCCACGAAAGGCCTGCTTAAACAGGTGGGTTTTACAGGCCCGCCTGAACGGGAGCAGGTCCTTCATGGCTCGGGTTTCGGCCGGGAGGGCGTTCCATAGTGTGGGCGCTATAACAGAGAACGCCCTCCGGCGGGTCGATGTCAGTCTTGCAAATTTGGCCGAGGGAATCTCCAAGAGATTGGAGTCCTCGGACCGTAGTGATCTCAAAAGGGCAGTATGGGGTGAGACAGTCCCTCAGATACGCTGGCCCCAGACCGTGCAAGGCCTTGAAGGTGAGAACCAACACTTTGAAGGTGATCCGGTGCTCGATAGGCAGCCAGTGCAGATCCTGCAAGACGGGTGTTATGTGGCTACCTGTTGGCGTGCCAGACAGGAGCCGGGTGGCAGTGTTCTGCACTAGCCTGAGCTTCCGGGTCACCGACAGAGGAAGGCCAACGTAGAGCGCGTTGCAGTAATCTAGCCTCGAGATGACCGTGGCTTGGATCACCGTGGCCAGGTCGTTCCGGGAGACGTAGGGGGCCAGCCTCTTTGCCTGTCGCAGATGAAAAAAAGCACTCTTGCTGACCATAGAGACCTGGGCCTCCATGGTCAGCTGGGAGTCCAAGTGGACCCCCAGGCTCTTAATGGAAGACGATGGGCATAACGCCACACCGTCCAGGCTCGGAAGCTGGACATCCACATCACCCGGGCGACCCAGCCACAAGATCTCCGTCTTCGCCGGATTCACCCTCAACCTACTGGCTCGCAGCCATCCAGTAACGGCTTCGAGGCAGTGTTGGAAATTATCGGGGACGGATCCCGGCCTGCCCTCCATCCTCAGGATGAGCTGGGTGTCATCAGCGTACTGGTGACACTCCAGCCCGTAACTCCGCACCAGCTGTACAAGCGGCTGCATGTAGATGTTAAATAACAGAGGGGAGAGGATGGCCCCCTGCGGAACTCCACAAACTAATGGGGAGCCCTCGGAGACCACCTCGCCCCTCCTCACACGCTGAGACCGCTGGTGGAGGAAGGAGGTCAGCCATTTCAGGACTGTCCCCCTCACTCCAGCCATGGCCAGGCGGTGGGTCAAAAGAGTGTGGTCGACCGTGTCAAATGCTGCCGTGAGGTCCAATAACACGAGCAGCGCAGACCCGCCTTGGTCGAGCTGGCAGTGGAGTTGGTCTGTGATGGAGACCAGGACAGTCTCCGTCCCGTGCCCCGAACGGAAGCCAGACTGGAAGGGGTCTAGCCATGTTGCATCATCTAAGAAGGACTGCAACTGCTCCATTACTGCCCTCTCAACTACCTTCCCCAGGTACAAAAGGTTCGACACTGGTCGGTAGTTGGAGGGAACCGCAGGGTCTAATGATGGTTTCTTCAGTAATGGAGCGACCACCGCCTCTTTTAAGCACTCTGGAAAGACTCCTTGCTCAAGGGAGCTGTTTACGATATTCAACAGAGGCCCACGTAACCCCTCCAGGCAAGATCTAACAAGCCAGGAGGGGCACGGGTCGAGGGAGCAGGTGGTAGGCCTGGTTGCAGCCACAATCCTATCAACAGCATCTGCGTTCAGTGGCCGAAACCGGTTGAGGGTGGGCCCGGAATATTATTACAGCAATATAAATCTATGCTAAAGCACTTGGAGGCTTACCAGCAGGTTTCGATTTATCTTCTTCAAGCCACAGTGTGAGAGGGAACCATGTTCGTTATGGTAGTATTCCCAACCTTTTTTTGACCAGGGACCACTTTACCAGGAACCGATTTGACCAGGGACTACTCTCCAGCATCAGTTCCTACAGGGTTACGAATCAGTTTTTGGTCAACTTCAGATATGGTTTGGAGTGCTGCTTCAGAATATTGCATTGGATAGACCTCATCAGCTCTAGTTTCTGATACAGAACATATGGTACGATCAGCGACAGGGAAGGAGTGGCAGGCGGTACAAAAGGAGCAGAAATAAAATAAAATAAAGAGGAAGGAGGCTCGCACACCAGATTTTTGTCCTCACAACCCACTGGTGGTCCACGGCCCACAGGTTAAGAACCACTGCTCTATGGTGTGGGATGATCAGAGAGAGAAGAGGGAAACAATAAAAATATGAAGGGAACAGGCACTGGAGACACTCTGCTAAGGCAAGGGAACCAGAAACAAGTGGAAAGTCACCAGTTTCCTCAAGGCAGTAATTTCATACTGATTAAAACTAAGGTCCCTTCTAACAACAACAATAGCAACAACAACAACACTTTATTTATAACCTGCCCTCTCCCTCTGAAGGGACTTCTACATAGCCATATAACCCAAAATATCAAGGCAGATTATCCACCAAATCTGCTTTGAACTGGATTATCTGAGTCCATACTGCCATATAATTCAGTTAAATGTGGATTTTATACAGCTGTGTGGAAGGGGTCTAAGTTTCCTTCTGCACTGCCATATAAAATCCAAATTATCTGCTTTGATCTAGATTATATGGCAGAGTAGACTCATATAATCCAGTTCAAAGCAGGATTATCTGCTTTGATAATCTGGATTATATGGCACTGCATTGTAGAAGTGTGATTTTAATGTTTATATTGATATGTTTTTAATTCCATGTTTTAATGTTAAATGATGTCGTGTTTCGTGATTTAATTTACTTGGCACTGCAGTGTAGAAGTGTGATTTTATGTTATTATCTTATGTTAGGTTTCTGTATGTGAGGCATTACATTTTGCCATAATTATGATGGAAATTGCTTTGAGTCCCTTGCTGGGGTATGAAAAGTGGTATACAAGGGAAGTAAATAAATAGAAAGGGCGTAAGGAAGGTGGAATGGTTTTCTCATTTTGCCTTCTGATTCTTGAGAGCAATGACAGAGGAATCAGTACAGTAAAAGTAACCCAACTTCTTTGCATTGAGTACTATAATAAATCACTGAACATGTGAATTCAGGATTCCAACTCTGTTTCTGCCACTTGTTACTATTGCTTCTTGCCTGTCTTTAACTGTTTTGAAGAGTTTAGTGTCATCTAAGGAGGCTCTTCTTTCCTTTTGGTTACACTTTTGCATGCTGTTCCTTGACAATGTTCCTGATCTTGGTGCTTCGTTCTCCTGGTTCCAAGTCAATTGAACTTGGTAGTGCAAATGCCATTGGGTTGTTGTAGGTTTTTTGGGCTGTATGGCCATGTTCTAGAAGCATTCTCTCCTGACATTTCGCCCTGCATCTTGGCAGGCATCCTCAGAGGTTGTGAGGTCTGTTGGAAACTAGGAAAATTGGGTTTATATATCTGTGGAAAGTCCAGGGTGGGAGAAAGAACTTTTGTCTGTTGGAGCAAGGTGTAATGATTCAATTGGCCACCTTCATTAGCATTTGATGGCCTAGCAGATTTCAAGGTGTGACTTCTTATTGTCTGGGGGAATCTTTTGTTGAGAGGTGATTAGCTGTTCCTGATTGTTTCCTCTCTGGAGTTCCCCTGTGTTTGAGTGTCGTTTTACTGTTATAATTTTAGATTATTATTTTTTTTAAAAAAAATACTAGTAGAAAGATTTTGTTCATTTTCATGGTTTTCTCCTTTCTGTTGGAATGTCCACATGCTTGTGGATTTCAATGGCTTCTCTGTGTAGCCTGACATGGTGGTTGTTAGAGTGGTCCAGCATTTCTGTGTTCTCAAATAATATTCTGTGTCCAGGTTGGTTCATCAGGTGCTCTGCTATGGGCTGACTTCTCTGGTTGAAGTAGTCTGCAGTGCCTTTAATGGCATTGTTTACATCAGGGGTCCTCAAACCTTTTAAACAGAGGGTCAGGTCACACTCCCTCAAACTGTTGGAGGGACAGATTATAATTTGAAAAAAACCCACATAAATGAATTCCTATGCACACTGCACATATCTCTTCGATCTTCTGAAGAGGCCCTTCTTTCACCCCGCCCTCTATCACAGGCTCGACTTGTGGGAATGAGGGAGAGTGCCTTCTCCGCTGTGGCCCCCCTGCTTTTGGAACTCACTACCTGGAAGATCAGGTAAGCCCCTAACCTAGCAGCCTTCAAGAAAGAGCTAAAAACTTGGCTCTTCCGATGTGCCTTCAGAGAGTGACCACTCAACTCGTTTGTTTCCACCTATAACTGTCCTCATGATAAGCAGCTTCCCCTGTCCTTTACAAAGGCCAGACCCCATTGCTCCTCCTTCTTGGGCTCCTCTCTCACAAATTTACTTTTCATTCCTATCTTATCCAGGGTTTTAACCTTTAAACGTTTTATCTCATACATCTGGCCAGTCCTCTATGTTTGATTTTACTATGTTATTTTATACTGTTATTTTATTTGTTATTTTACATATTTTGTTATGATGTATTTTTGCTGTTTTTGTGTCTAATTATGTTGTATTATTTTTGGGCTTGGCCTCATCTTAGCCACTTGAGTTCCCTTTGGGGAGATGGTAGTGAGTTATTAATAAAGTTTATTTATTATTTTATTATTATATCTTATTTGTAGTGCAAAAAACACTTTAAAACAACACAATATTAAAATAGAGAACAATTTTAACAAATATAAACTTATTCATATTTCAATGGGACGTGTATGCCTACTTTTGGCTGATGAGATAGAATTGTTGTTATTGTTGTTGTGTGCTCTCAAGTCATTTCAGACTTAGGTTGACGCTGAGCGAGGGCTGGGTAAATGATCTTGGGGACCGTATCTGGCCCCCGGGCCTTAGTTCAAGGACCCCTGGTTTACATAGTCCAAAGCCAGGTGATATTGCTCCGTTCAACTAGGGGGACACTTTACATGATCAGGACCAGGCCTGTAGCCAGAATTTTGATTCAGGGGCAGGAGGGCTGAGTTTGATGGGGGGGGGGGGTGAGTCTGAGTGAGAGGGTCTACCCTAGCAAACCTTTTGTGTCATTATCCCAATACCCCCATGCATATGGGATATATTGAATATGGTGATCAGATCATGATATGAATAAACATAACAGTTTAAATAATGTACCAGTAAGGCCTTGAACTGCTTTTTGCTGATGATGCTGCCCTTGTCGCCCATTCAGAAGCAGCCCTGCAGCGCCTAACATCCTGCTTTGCAGCAGCTGCAGAGCTGTTTGGCCTGGAAGTCAGCCTGAAGAAAATGGAAGTCCTCTACCAGCCCGCACCACAGGAAAAACACCATCATCCCCACATCAGCATAGGCAAATTTGTGCTTAAATCCGTTCAGCAGTTCACCTACCTGGGAAGCATCATCTCTTCAGACGCCAAGATTGACAAAGAGTTAGATCACAGATTAACAAAGGCATATAGTGCATTTGGAAGGATTCACAAAAGAGTCTGGAGCAACAAGCACCTGAGGCAAAGCACCAAAACCAGTGTGTACAGAGCTATGTACTGTCTATTCTCCTTTATCGGTCTGAAACATGGGTCACCTATCGCCAACACCTCAGACTCCTCGAACGCTTTCATCAGCGCTGTCTTCGCACAATCCTAAGTATACACTGGACAGACTATGTGACTAATGTTGCTGTCCTTGAGCAAGCAGGGATCACCACCATTGAGGCCATGCTATTGAGAACACAGCTGCGCTGGGCAGGGCATGTCTCTAGGATGGAGGACCACCGCCTCCCAAAGATACTACTCTAGGGTGAACTCGCCACGGGTCAGCGCAAGATTGGCGCCCCCCAAAAGAGATATAAGGATTCCCTGGAACAACATCTCAGGTTCAGCCAGATTGATCACCAACAATGGTCCACCCTGGCCTCACATCGGGAGGCATGGAGATGCACTATCCACAATGCTGCGGCCTCTTTCAAGAAGACACACCGAATGGGTATCGAAGAGAAACGACAACACAGAAAGAACCGCAACTTTCTGCTGTGGACACACTCTGCCAAGGACACTTTCTGCTGTGCTTTCTGCAACCGAACTTGCCTATCTCAGATTGGTCTTTTTAGTCATCAACGCGCTTGTAAAAAGC